>VWZV01004573.1:278164-435073 GCA_013397155.1 Irena cyanogastra
GCCGCGCTAGCCAGCGTAGAGCGGTCCCCCCGGTTAAAAAAAAAAAAAAAAGAAATTGTACGTCCAGGCTGGCAATATTATTGCCGAGGCGCTCGACATCGCAACTGAGGGAACCGAGAGGGCTGGCTGCTGCCCGCGGCTGCCCGGTCCCGGGAGCACGGCGCCGCGGAGCCGGACCGGGCTCTGCATCTCCCGGCGCGCCGGTGCCGGTGCCAGCTCGGCGGCGGGGGGAGCCGGGCTTTTTGTGTTTTTCTGGTTGCATTTAAAAGCAGAGCAAAGCCGGCGGGGGGAGTGGGGGCGGGGGAGGCTGCGTGCCGGCCCCTGGCGCGGTGCGCGGGCCGGGGGGCCCCGCGGGGCCCGCCGCGCCCANGAATGCTGTTTATATTTGAATAGCTCCCATGTTTTTCCAGAAATTAAGGGGAAAACAATATGCAATAGTCACTTTCATTGGAAAATGTCAGAACTATGAGCAGATGTTTTGCTATGCTTGATAAATACAGTGTATAAACAACTAATATTTCAAGATGACTTATTGCTATTTTTTGTTACTCACAACTATTGTGCATGCTACAGCGGCTCTGGAGAGAAAGCTGTAAATGACTCCTTAGGATTTCACAGCAAATCTACATAAGGAAAATGACATATGGGAAGAAAATTGACTTATTTCCACAACTGCAAATGGCCTCCTTTTTGCGCCTTTTCATTAGCAATCTAATCCTAAAAGCATTAGGAGCAATTATTTGCAGTGGTGCCTGACATTCTAGGTCTAATTATTTAAATCAGTTTAACTTTTGATGGTTGACCCATTAGGTCAAATCTGTGTGCCCTTTGTTATATTTATTAAAAAAAAAAAAAAAAAAGAGGAGGGGGGGGGAGGTCTTCAAACTTGACACCTGCTACTGACATATCATTTTAGCTCTGGAGGAGATCAGCATTAAGAATAAGCAACCTCTTACATTTGTTACTTTCCATTCTAACATGGGTAAGGACACCCCGTGTAAGTGCCTTGTTCTTTGACATCTAAAATCCATTGCTTAATGACGACAGACTTGCGTGGCCGCAGGAGCATAAGCAGGAGGAATGGGAGAGTATGAGGATATGGCAGGTTTTCCTTGTGTCATGCTTCCTAATCTACATGAAATGCAGATGAGACACACACATAAAAGGGATGATTTTTCAGTATTTGGGGGGACAAACTTCTTCCAAGAATCTGGGAGAGCTCTAAATCTTTAATGCATAAGGAAATAGCTCACGTTAGTATTCACATGCGTTTCTGGGTGGAATGACTTATGGATGTGTAGATAGTAATAAGAATTGCAAGATGCTTGAAGCACTTGGTATCACGTGATGCACTGTAGTGTCAGTGCTGAATTGTTTGGCAGAAGCCAATGTGTGACAGGGGGTGGGGGGAGAGAGGAGAGAAAGAGAAGGTGAGAGGCCTTGTTCCAGAAGGGTACATGTTCAATTTATTTTCATTAGTTGTTTAAAATAATTAGAAAACAACATAATGCTAAGCAGTTTGGCTCTGTAATGGATTTAAACTCTCTAAAACAGCCACCACAGCCCAAAATTGGTGGTCATAGCATGAAATTTGAAGTTGTGAACAGCAGATCTTGCAATGAGAGTTGTCGTTTTCTAGCATCTTTACAGCCCATAGTAATTAAGAGCTGCCAAACATAAAGTGTATGTTGTGCATTCCTCTGACCTCGCAGAAAATAGTATGTGGCTATTCTTTGAGCTCCTGCTGCCTTCTTTGATGATAGATGTAGGGAAATGGGATGATGTTTGAAAACCGAGGTGCATTTGCCTTCCTATCAGAACTGTTTGTGCTGACTGCAGCATTTAACCCTGTCATCCAGTCTGATGAACATATCGCAGCTTGACAGCCAGAGGTATTGGTAGGAAGAGGTTGCCATGTTTTCTCTACAGAAAACCAAGTTTCCCATACCCTAACCAAATCTGACTGCTAAAGTGCACGAACAACACTGCAGCTTCTGCCAACAGCCAGGGAAAAACATTGCCACAAAGTGACATTTCAGTGCTGCAGCAAATGTGGTGTTGGAGTGGAAGAAAGCAGAAATCACATTTGTGACATAGCCATTATATTGGCTGTATTGTGACAGGCGAAGCTCAGTGGGAAGGGACCATTTCAGCATCAGCAGACATGCCTTCCCTGCTGGGCTTGGAGAAAAATTAACAGGGCTCAGCTGTGACATTGCAACAACAGAGTGTCAACCCAACCATAAGCAGGAGAATATATTTAAAAAAAATAAAGATGACTTCTTTGGTTTGGTGTATATTGAACACCAGTGACTGAGCCATTAGGCCTTCTTATATTGGTTTTTGTCTTGCTGTACTATCAGGAGCGAGGACAATGCATTGCAATAGGGATTTCACTCTGCTGTGCAGTAGCTCATTGGCAAAGAAACTGCATTGGTTTGTTCAGGTCTCTCGCAATCAGCAGTGACAATGTGCTTGCTTCTCTCGAAAGCAGCAGGACAATGTTAGAAAGATGTTCTTGAGAGTTGTATTTTCTTGTCCAGTTAGCATCTCCAGGTTCCAATAGGATGCCGGTTTTAAGCTGGGTTTCTTTCCTTGAAGCATATGTGTATTGTGCTAGCTGTCCAAACTTGTAAGTTACTCACGCTTGTTTGTAATTCCTGGAAAGAAAATTCACCCTCCAGTGCTGGCACCCACAAAACAAGGAAGAAATGAAACAGTGAGGTCAATCCTGAATTTTAAGCTGATACAAAATATGTTGTTACAATAGCTGTAAAGGATGAGGCTGCAACACAGCAATAGCTGTACCTGCTGTAAGTGACAGGTGGGAGAAATTCTGTTCTTTTTCATCTGTGTTTGGATGATGGCCCAGTGCTGGCCACAAACTGCAATCCAGGATTAATCCTCACATAGTGTTTTCTTTCTATGTATCAGATTTCTCATTTTGTTAATAAGCACAGCCTAGCATGCACTTCAAGTCAGCTGTTCTGGAGTGGAAGCAACAGGGTTTTGTGTTATTGAAATGATGGCTCTCATGCTCTCCTAGAGTCTGTATTGTTTGACCAGGGTAGGGCGGATGGTGATCCTTGTAATCACAAATCCTAAACAGGGATTCTAGTTACTGATTTTACTTAATGGAAAGGGGTGGGGAATGTAGTTTATCCAGGATTACATATGTATTATATCACATTTTTGGATGTGCACCTTGTGGATTTGAAGGGGCTAAAGAGTGATCTTTTACACTGAAAACCTCAAGCAGTGTTTGCAAATGGACCTATTGTAGGAAGCTTCCTTCACTTACTCTCTGTAATGAAGAAAAGACAAACGGAGCTGTCCTGCAGAAAGTGTCAGAAGACATGCACTGACAGCTAAGCTGGGAGAAGAAGAGTCTGAGTCTTCAACTGGCAGTAAGAAGAGTTTAAAGAAGTGCAGGGATTGGTTTCCTGCTCAAAACAGTCATCAGGGAACTCTCCCAATAAAGGCGTCCCTGAAAACAGGGCAAACTTCTTGCTTCTGTTGCTAGGTGTTCTGAGAGATCTGTGCAGGAGTTAGGAACAAGCCCCTCTTGTTGTTCCAGCTTTAGATACTGGATGGAAAAACCTGTCAATGTTGTCCTCGCCCAGGTTCTGGATGGGAGGTAGGAAACATTTCCTGTCAGTACGCTGGCCTGAGGCATTTGCTGTCCTTCAGTCCCCTGGGTAAAGGAAGAGGGGATGGCTTTCCATAATATATCAGTTTGCCCTACTGCTCCCTTCCCCCACTGAACCAAACACTGTTCAAGATAAAATTGTCTTCAAATCACTCCTTTGCCATGACTGTAAAAAGAGATACATGATGGAGTGACTGGGGACAGGCCTCATGGTAAACAACCTGACTGCTCTTCATGCTGGGCTAGTCCCATTCATTCCTGGACCAGTTGAAGATGACAGGGGTGTACAGCAGACTCCTTCCCCTAAATGTGTGCTCATTTCCTGTTGTATAAAGAGCCATTCAGTGAGGGGATTCCTTTTTCTAGGAGTCACATAAAGACACTGCCGTGTAGGACTGCACTTACTGCATTTCCGTCTGCTGTCAAGATGCCACCAGCTAGTTTGACAGTTTGGAAATCTTTTCTCTTGTTCGATAAAGAACAGAATAGAGTCATTTGCATTGCCAGTTTTAACTGAGAATTGAAATCAGCCATCAAGAAACCTTATTTCAAAGCTTGCTTGTTTGTCTGTGTGGTAGTTACTCTCCAGCAGAAAGACTGGATCTTGCTGGTTTGTACCTATTAAAACATGTTGATGTGCAACTAAAATAACTTTAAAGTAAATTTCATGTTAAGCAGAAGGACAGGGTTAACACATTCAGGCTATGATTCAACATGCAAATCAGAAAATTAATTTACTATGTTATTGTTTCTGAGAAGTGACTCAAGAAACTTCTTATATAGCATTAAATTCAATGAAATATTAAACCTGAAGATTTTGAAGTGTTAAAGAAAAATATTTGTAAAATACTTTTTTATCAAAATACTTTCTGACCAAAATACTTTTTGATGACCTCCTGAAGTCACTTCCTGTGTGACTTATTCTGTGATTTTTATTCAGCTCCAGTTTAGATGCAAAGCAAAGGAAGTGTCCTTTGAGCAAAAGCAAACGGATTATTTTCTATTTTTGTTGCTCTTTTATGAGTTTGGAACTAGCAGATACTAGTTTCTAACACCTAGTTTTCATTTGGAGGGAAGTCAGCTTTCCTGCCCTTCTGCCCCTCCTCAAATCTCAGTTTGCTTTCTGCAGTCTGAAAGAAGTGGTTATTGAACTAAACTGAAAAAACAGCCTCTCTGTCCCTTTGCAAGAGGCTCCTGGTGCGAAGGGTTAGTAAACTGCCCAGAGTGGATGGAGCAGTAAAGTAGTGACTTTTTCTGTGGAGAGACAAATTTTCCTCAAAACTTCACTAGGGAAGACATATAATTGATGACCTGTTTAAAAGAAGGTTTGAAATTATGACAGTTATAGTGAGACTTAAACTTGTGCTGTTTTTATTTAATGTTGTTTTCTCTGTCTCTGGAATGGTGAGGTGCTTTGTTATTCCTCGTTTCTGTCTGTTTACCCTTGTAAAGTATCCAGAAGAGTCCTCATATGGAACTTTTTGCATCAAACTCCTGAAGTCCTTGAAAAAAGCTCTTTGTTCTTTTCTAGGCAGCTCAGATGTTCTTTGATAATGTGATATTAGTGACATGATTATGCCCAGTCTTCAAAGAAAAACATGGATGTCCTTCTAGGCAGGGAAAATATCTACCAAAGTCATAAATGGCAAGGAATCCTCTAAAAATTATAGATTTCTGTGCACAGCTATGAAGTGTACATAGCAAGAACCATAGTACCACAATGCTCAATAAGGGGAATTTTGGCATGAGAGTGAGAGTTGTCTTGAAATTCTTCAGATGTCCGCAGAGTGATGTTTGGCTGAGTGTTTTTTAAAAGTAATGTAAATTATGACTTGAAAAGTTTTACCCAGAGAACTTGGTTATAAGTGCTTGCTTTTATTAATTCATGCAGTGGTTGAATATTTGCCCACATTTAATTCTTCTGGGTGAGCTTGTGGTCCAAGGAACTCTGCTTCCATCCCTGATTTAAACTTTCCAAGCTATGGTCATGAAGGAAGTTAAGCCAGTTCAGTTTTCTTCATCTTCAAAATATGGAGAATACAATGTCCTTGGTTTATTTTGTGTATTTATCTTAAAAATGCTCATCATATTTAAAAGTTTGCATAATGGGACCCTGACCTTAACAACAGTCTGTAAATGCTGTCACCATACACATAATTCTAATAAAGCTTCAAAATGGTAAAGTTGCCAAAGGACTAACGCTTTAGGATTATGCAAAACTCATTACGGGGGAAGGAGGCTAGAGAAGCCTCTCTAGTCCTTCAGAAATGCTACATTTCTTAGTCTCCACTGTACCTTATCAAACAAAGCTTTCAAAATTGTAATGAAAATTGAAGCACGCCAGCTATACAAATTACTCTCTTTTTGCTACAGCACTGGAAGTATTATTGAGACTATATTCTCCTGCAGTGAGCACTGGGAGTTTTTGGAAGGTCTGTTCTGCACTGTCAGTCTCTTCCTGAAAATAAGTAAATGCCTTTAAATAATCCCCTTTGGGATGCACCAAGCAGCAGCTTGTATTTTTGTGTCTTCCCTCCCCGGGTTGCATGGTGCAATGCCAGCGCACGGTGTGACGCAACTGTCTTGGAAATTCTTGGAAAAGCACTTCCGTTTGCTCTAGGTAGAAATTGTGTTGGCAGCAAAACTGACTCTGCTGTTTACAAGCTGGCAGCATTCTTAAATGAACTCCAAGAAAAGCAGTTTAATGTATGTGGTTCTGCATATCCATCCAAATGCAGAGGTGTTTGAGACTGTTGGCCTGTTATTATGGGTGGTGCCTTGGAGAAGGAATGTCTTGAGTATTTGCCCAAGTGTGGACCTCTTTTTAGCAGCTGTAGTCAGCTGGTTTATTCCAGTCAGGCTGGGTCTCCCAGTTTCTGGTTGCTGCTTGTAAGGTGATGGGTTTAATTGTTGTATTGATATTCCTCAGCTCCTGAGTGAGGGAAAAAGTGACCTGACTGCAGAGAGAAGACCATCAGCTTCATTCTGACAATCTCTATTTTGGTGGCTGAAATAGAGCTGAGTATGAGAATTTGTTTGCCATTGCTAGGTTGTTTGAATCTGGAAAAATAATTTCATGTGTCTGTACCTCTTCACCTCTGCCTGTGTAAAGTCACAGTGTTTTGAAGATGGGCTGAATTTCCATTAGCATTTAATGAACAGAAAATAACAATAGTAGCCGCTATTGTCTAATATTTCACCCTGTTAATTCTGCAAGAGGATTTCAAGCTGAATGCTGTACTAATAATTCAGAGTCTTGTAAGTGGGACCAAATGTAGAGAAAACTAGTACTTTTGATAGGACTGTAGTATTTGAAATCATGTATGGAGGTGTATCTAAACATAGAGGACAATAATGGAAGGAAAATATATTTTAAGGGTCCTGCTGAAACACTGATCATTGGAGTATGGAATTAAAATATTTGCCTATCCAGAAATGACATCCTTTCAACTCAAAGATCTCAAAATGCTTTCATAATCAGTAATCTGTGACTTACAGTTGTGTCTCTGGCATATTCATGTAGCCTTTTCTGAGATATTTATATGGCTTTCTGAAAGCTGCAGAAGAGTTCTTCCTTAACGGAACAGAAGCCCAACAAACCAGCTTCCACTCCCATTAGATGCAAGTGACTGATTAAGCACCTCAATTTCTGTTTCACTTGTAATAAATAAAACCTCCCTCTCCTTTCCAAATTTTGAGAGTTCATATGAAGTGGGATCTGGCCTACATGACAGCAACTGTTCCATTTCAAAAGTCTTATCAGTTTTCTACCTAATGCCCAGAGCATCTAATACCATATGCCAGAGGCCTGGGATGTTCCCTATCCTTTAACTGGTTGGACAAGAAAGAGAGAAAGAGTCCAGGTGAGTTCAAGCAAGTTTCCATGTGCATCTGCACTGCCATTATTCAGAACATTTGCCTATTTGTTCTCACTTCCTCTGTGGTTACACATGGACTCCTGCTACCTCTGTGTTTATCTAAAACAGCTTGGGTTGTACCCTCACCAAAAACTGAAAAACCCAAAGCACCCTCCCTAAAACTTCCTGGAGCAAAAGCAAAGCACATCCCCTTTTGAGGCAGAGGGGAAGTCACTGCATTTCAATGGCTTTGACCATCAAAAGTGGTGAGTGGGAGGATGTCTGACAGCGTTTGTGCTGTAGATTGACTGGCTGGGGTCACGTTTTTGTAAGTGAGAAGGTAGCAGCTGTCCTTTTAGGCATGCAGGATGCAGCATTTCAGGGGAACCTGCAATTTTTTTTCCCCATAAGAACTGCTCCATGCTGTGCCAGGCTGCTGTCCCCTGCCTCCTCTGTGTCTTAGCAGGGGGAAAGGGGCTGGGTGCCCATCAGGAATGCTTCTGGTGGTACAGAGAAAACAAGTCTGCTTCTGCTAAACTTACACATTACTGGAGACTAACCAGTCAAGTTTGTTGCTTTAATTTTAACTTCTCTGTTTTGTAAATCTTCAGGGAAGGAAGGAAGGATGGCATCATCTCAGGTGAAGTCCATATAATGCCAGGGCATGGGATTTCTGTAATTCAGTGCCTGATGTACTGTATTTTAAGAAAATGCTTGAAATTAGAGAAGTGGAAAGATAATATGAACATGGTGGTTTTGTAATAAAATAAAAATACGAACAGTGCAAACTGGTTGTTGGTCAGATCACAGTCTTCAGGGGAAAATGTCTTTAATAGATGTCATTGCAAGGCTAATGTTGCACTTGGCACCAAAAATTAGATTTAATGCTATAAATGGAGATAAAGCCCATTGCAGCTGACAGTATACTTCCAGACCATGTCCCCAGCTAAAGAGCTTGCAGTGCAAGGCCCAAATGGGTGCTGTATAGATAACTGGCTGGGGGGGGTCAGATTCTGCAAATGCTTACTCAGGCACTTTGCTTGAACTCGGTGTGACTGCTGGAGTAAGAGCTTGCACAATCCAGCCCTAGGAGTGGGGCTGGAGCCTTAAAGCTGTTGGATAAAACAGAACTGCTTGGGGGGTTTATTTATTTTCCATGTGCCTGGTGAGGCAGGCTCTAAGTAGAAGCCCGCTTCCGACCCTGACTTGCATGCCTGTTTATTTGCTGTAATCACCTGTAACCTAAAATTGCAAAACTCCTGTGGATACACTAATAATGCCTTGGTAAAGTTCCCCTAGCAAAAATTCAACTGGATTTTAAAAGCACAGTCTTCTTTCAAAACACTTAGCTATAAAGTTCAGTCCTGCCAGCCTGGTGGGCTGAGAACATTTTGAAAAAGGTCAGAGGGCCACATTGAATGCTATGGGTCCAATTTCCCAGGATGATTTGTTGCCTGCGCTCTTTGAAGGGAGTAGAGCACCTGCAGATCCCCTTCTGGGGATTCCCTTAAAATGTGGGGAAGCCTCCAACAGGTGTGTGGAGCTGGCATGGCCTGGGCCCAAGGTGGGAGAGGTGTGGCTGGGACACGTTTGAACCTGCACTTGGGCTGGAGCAGGGAATCAAAGAGGCTGTAAGTGGTAGCTGTTCTCAGCTCCTCTCATTCCCCTGAGCTCAGGGAAGGGATGCTAACCTTCACCAGACGGAATTCAGAAGCTGCTCCCCGCGGTTCTGCAGCCTGCTTGGAAGCAGCAGTGGGCAAGAGAGTTGCAGCTGCTTGTCCCCCCCCTCGGAGAGGCAGCGGGTTGGCTGCCAGGGCAGATGCTGACTAATTGTATCAGGAAAGAAGTGGGAGGCGATATAGCTGATTCAGATCCCTGCTTTAAAAACCCAGAGCCTGGCTGAGTGAATGCCTGATTAATGTATTTTTGTCTCAGATTCATTTGCTTTGAGGTCACAGTTCAGAGGCTCAAGAGAAAACAGGCAGGACATTACGAGTCTCGCTGGATGTGTCACACACTCGCTGCCTGAGTGCTCTCCGTGTAAAAGGCTCTGACACAGGGAAGTCCCAGATAGACTGTGATGTCAGAGAAGGCTCTGACTGGCAAGTCTGCTTGGGTAGGGGTTTGAATATTTATTTTTTCTTAGGAGGCAGTTCCCTGGCTGGTATTAAGAAGTAATTCTTCTGATGGGTCATTGGATCTTCTTCATAAGGTCTTTCTGGCTTATTTTAAACTTAAGGTTAACAAGGCATTTCTTTTGTTTTCATTGAAAAGAGTGTAAGCACTTCATCCAAGTAGGAAAGAAAAGCATGGTTATTCATAGTAAGTCAATCTCTACAGTGAATAACTGAACAAAAAAAGTCCAACTGGAAGAGTACACCAACGCTACTGAGGACAACAGACTTTTAAATTCTGTTCATCCCCAGAAGTCATAGAGAAAAATATGTTTTCTCTGTTCTGCTTCTTGACAGCGGAGTTGTCAGAAAGAAATCTACCTCCTTCCCAGTCTAGTTTGTAGAGTGTATTTGCTCTTCAAGAACAAGTCAGCACAGTAATCCTGTTTCATGTTAACTGTTATGAAATATGGTGTTAACATTTTAGCCCTATACTGGCAGGAAATGGGATTTAAGATTTTTTTTTCTTTGAGTATAAAAGAGTTCAGGAGCAGGATTTAAAAATAATAGGTCCTTACAATCCTCTCTCTGAGTCAATTTTCATAGCTTAATCTTTCAATTCATCTCATTTGCCTATTATGCAATTTGGCTTATGATTTTAACTCTGATAGTCTTTAAATATAAGTTGACACTTCTGATCCCTATGCTGGCTTCAACTTCTAGTCCATAGTGTCTGCTTATTGCAATTTATGCTTTGGTTATCTAACCTGTGGGATTCTTTTCTTCTCCAGTTGTGCACATACTTACTTTTTCCAACCATTCTTACATATTTGCTGTATCACTATAATCTCCTTGTTCCCTGGGCTGTGTTTATTCCTGTTTTCTCTGTCTCTTTTCACACAAATTTTACACCATGCTTTGGAGCTGTCCTTCATAAATACAAGAGTAATTTCTTCACTCTAAGCTACTGCAGAACTTCAGAGAGCCACCAGATAGTTGCAAGTTACATCCATGCAAATGTCGATGTGGCATCTATTTGTACATGGAGACTCTTTTAGAACAGGATCTGTCTTTCCAAACTCTCTGCAAATGCTCTTCCTTATTATAATACTTCAAGGCCACTTGCCACAAATATTTTTTTTCCCTGACTTGTATGAAACTGAAATCCCAGTAAAGGAAGTATCACCGCAGATGCATTTAGGAACAGGGAAAATAAGGAACTTACACTGTTAATTGCAGGAAAATCTGGCTGTTCTATTGACAGTGGCCTTCAGCTTCCCTTAGTATACTTTTTAATATTTGATTAATTCTTTTGGAGCAGAAGAGTCATATGACAGAGTTTTAAGGAACAATTCAAAAGAGACAGACTTCAATGTATTGCTGCTTTGTCTTGCCAAATGCCAGTGGTTAGATTGAAGCCTCTGATTGTACAATTCCCACTTACTCTTGACATCAAACCTCCAGTCTGTGTCAAAATCTTGCTTTCTAGAACTGCATGTCCTTACATCTAGGGGAAACTTGTGACTGATTGAAGGTTTGATATCAAATGCTCTCAAATCCCACTGAAATCAGTAAGCTCAGGGTGCTGATTGCTGAGATGATGCCCAAGATCAGACATGCAATTTGGAGATCAGATCCCTCCTGCAGTTGGGTCATAGAGCCTTGGAGAGATGCAGTACATGGTTTTGTTCTCTGCCAGGGACAGTCCTGAGCCCTCTCATTAAATTGTTAATTATACCTATATGTCCATTCTTTCTCTGTTTAAAATATACATGTATAATACCAGATATGAGTGTTTCTGTGTGCAGTAGCTGTCAAGGTACACTTGACATTCAGTTACAACACAAAAAAATGGGTTTTGGTATACTTAGTGCTGAATAGCAGAGGCCAACTCATCAAGTTTTTCTATTGCAAAAATGCTAAATCTGAATTTTTTGAACAGTGTGTCTCAGGTGGCCCAGAGACATGACAGCACATGTGAAGTACATGAAGGGGAAGACACAGGACATGAATTTTTCTACAGGTTTTAACAAAGCCAGAATCTTCCATGCCCTCTCTGCTCTGCCACACAGAACAAAAGCCCCAGGGGTTTTGTTTCTAAAGTCATTTGAGAGCTGCCAGCACAAAATGAAAGCCCCAAGGGTTTCTCCAGTCATTGAAGGGGCACCCACCACCTGTAAATGTGAAAATGCAACTGAGCTGAACTTTGAAAGTGAGAGGGCAGTGGCCTGGCACAGTCACTGGGGGAGTCACTGAACTAGCAAGACTGACACAGTGTGGAACTCCTGAACTCGTGCTTAAACAAGTAATTTGTTTAAGCAGTATGTGACTTACTGCATGCTGCTGGCTCGTGGGCCCCACATCCTTAAATGTTCCCCTCCCACCTTCCCTGTATCTGTGCCTAAGTCAGCTCGCCTTTGGGGATGCTTGATGTGGCACAAAACCTGCTGGAAAATCCTGAAGTCAGGCTTCATTTCAGACCTGGGCACGTAAGATGCCTGGCTCTAACAAGAAATGTAAGCTTTCCTCCACTGATTTTTAGGTGGGACTGCCACCACGGTGTCTGTAGGTGGGGGCTCCATGGCTCCTGTGAGCGTGGGGCTGGTCCCAGCATGGGCTCCATGAACAGATGTGCAGCCTTGGCAGGGAGCAGTTGCTCTCCCAGAGACCTCAGCTGCAGCTCCCCCTGAGAGAGAAGGGCTAAGGTGCCATGGCAGGAGTGGGAGGGCAGCTTGGGCAGTGCCAGGCTCTCAAGAGGGGAGTGTGGGCAGTGCTGGGGCACTCAGGAGGGCAGCACAGGCAACTCTGGGGTTCTTGCTTCAGCCCTTGGCTGCCTGAATTCCCGGCAGGCCGAGCTGCTGCGTGGCCTCTGTCACGGACAGTTGCACCTGATGTGTGGGAGTTACTTGGCACATGGTGGATGTAGTTTCCCATTGATTTTTGGTGGAATTGATTTATAGAGCTATTTAATGGAATTGATTCTTTTTACAACTTTTTTTCCCTCTTAAAGACCAATTGTTTTTCTTGAGTGATGGCTGCAGGTTTGTGTTTATGTATTAATATGCTCGTGCACCCATTGTGCACCACACAGTCCCAACTGTGTTCTCTACTCGAACTGCAAAAGAAAGTCTGAATCTCAAATGCCATCTTAAATTTTAATATTATGTTTGATGTATGACCTGGAATAAATTAAATGTGCTAGAACTTGTAAGATGAAATCCTAGTGGTGGGTATAACCACAAAGCAGTGTTCTATTAAGCCAAGGACTGTCGAGAATGTCTGTTGTGGTTGTGTCTGGGTTACGAGTGGCTCCCTTTGGTTTAGTGTAGGTGGATATTTTTATTCCGCCTGGCTTGTGAACAAGGGGATGAAACTTCAGAATTTACCTACAAGAGGAGTAAGGCTCTGCTGACTTTTCCTTTACAAGCCCATAGGTTGGAACCACATTTTTATCCTAAACCCAGTATATTTATTGTATTTTAATGTATTTCATTGATTGTTACTCCAAAGTGGTTTGTATTAAGGAAACATTATATATCATACCTGGAGGAGTACTATGAGAAAGTGTGAATATCATAGTTCTCTGTTACTGTTTGTACTTTGCAGGTCAGTTCTGTCAGTAAGCTTAGGTGGCAAATTTGTGTTGTGGTTTTGGGATTCTTTCTTATTCCCTTCCTTTCTGTCTTTTCTGTTTCAAAAACATTGAAATAAAGATGGGCAGGATCCTTACTCTGGGTGGGACTCCTGAGCAGATATGCCACCCAGATTTTCAGATCAGAGAGATTTTAAATGTGTGTGTTGAGGACTTCGGGTCCAGCTAACAACTGCCTGTCAGGATACAACAAAATAATCTCGGAACTAGCCAGCATCCAAGTCGTAAAAGAAATTAGTAATCCAAAAATACCTCCTTGAAAGGCAAGGTGAAACAAACATCAACTGTCACCATTGTTGTGTGTGATCCCTGTGTGAAATTTAGCTAAGTAATTTGGCAGCTCTATGTAGCACTAACTGGATCTTCCAAGTGTTCTGATGTAGCTGTGAGCCCAGTACATTTGGGTAATCTAATTATCACCACACAAGTGAAAGGGATAGAGACAGCAGTAGTCAACAACCTATTTGAATAGAAAAGCTCTGAACTTCATCACTGCTTATGAAAACTTCCACCCGTGGCCAGCTGTAATCTGGAGCCATCTAAAAACTGCTGAGAATCCAGCAGGGCTCACTCCTGTGCATCTACCTACAACTGTGAATTTAGCAGGTGGCCAAGAATAATATCATTAGGATGCTGAGTGTGCAACTGCTGCAGGAGTGGGCTGTCCATGTGAACAAAGATTAGCAGGAAAACTGTAGATGGTAGATGCATGATGCAGAGCAGATAATAGCAGAGTATCCGGTTGTCTTGTATCTGCAACTCCAAATACCACGCACCATTAATTTTGGAAGAGGACTCCAAATGTAAGCAAATTGCTTTGACCCAGATTCTAAACTGGTAAAGGAACCTGAATTCACAGGCAAAGCAATATGGACCCTTTTGCAAAACATGGTATTTAAATGTGGCTTGCTTAGAGGAACTTCCAACAACCAACCTTCACCCTGCGCCCCAGAGGACTGCCAAGACTTTATTCAGTGTCGTAGTGATCCTAAATTACAGTCTTTGAGAGGGAAGACTGTATCCTTGCTTTGTAAATGAAACGGAAGCAGTTGAATTATACTGTACTTTAACAGAGGTGTTTTATATACCACAATAACCTTGTAAACTAGATTTTGTTTGCTTGGAATCATCCTTGTGATTTGTACTCTGTCTCTGGCAGATGTGTCTCTCTCTAACCATCACATGCCTTAAGAATTATATGGAGTTAACAAAACCTAGAGAAGGCAACTGCTCTTATCTGTCTTGCCCCATGCCAAGTCTTTGCCTTCTACTCTCTGCTGGGAAATAGTACAAATTCCAGGCATTCTTTGGAAGGAAGAGGGTTAAATTTAAAGAGAAGGGTGTCTTGTCTTTCACCACTACTGGGGTGGAAAGATTTTAACTCTGCCTGTTCCCCAGAGGTGCTTCGTGTGATGATATGTCCTTGTGGGATAGGTTGGACGTTAAGGATCTGTACTGCTAAGTTTCTTCATTGTCATATGGACAGATTTAGGACATCAGAAGAAGCATTTACATGAGAATACATGATTTCATAGTTGGTGTTATGTAAATTGGACTATGTTTGGCTTAGGGACTGCAGAACCCTAAGGCTGTCACTGGGCTGTACCAGCACAATCTCTTCCCTGAAGAATGTTCCAGTCTAAATAGTAGATGGTAGGAGATAGTAGATAATAGTAGATAGTAATAGTAGATAATAGGAGATAATAGATAGTACAGCTAAAAGGCAGAGAGGAAGCAGAGACACAAACAGATGAATTATTTGGCCAAGGTGGTGTGACAGATGCTGAGAACTAGGAGGAGAACCTAAACTCCTTCAGTTATAGTTTATTTTGCTTCCGGAATAGGCTACTGTTATTATAGCACTCTTTTTTTCATCCTTACTCTTCCAACTAAATTAACTTTCCTTGCCTCAAGGACTGACACAGTCCCTGTACAGTCTTCTGGCTATCTTAGCTATTCCAGAGAACTGGAACAACAAGCACATAAACAAGTCACTGCACATTGTGTGATCATTGCTTACTGTCTGTACTTGGGGCTTTAGCTCATGGCAGTGAGAGGTAACCAGTTACAACTCAGGACAAAGCCAGCCACACAAGTAGCAGTTGCTTCTGGATTTGCACAGCTACTCATCAGTCCTGCTTGTTCTAGAGATGCCTACCTTGCATTTTGGTCTGCAGGTTCCTGGTGCCTGCCTACATGGGGTGAGGCCAGATAGTGCCAACACCACCTCAGGCTGCTCTGGCTCCACTTCAGATCTTCATGAGCACCTTGCTAGTTAAAAATTCCTTGCCAAACTTCTACGTTACAAAGTGTTCGAGGGACTGCATTTCTGTAATGCCTGGATTTGGAAAGCTATGAGATGGAAACAAATATTCTCCAGAAGGTGATAAACAGGACCCAACAGTTACTTACTCTTTGTGTGTTGCCTTGGTAAATTTAAAGGCTTCCATGTATTAAATGATGCAATAGCAAATTCCTTGCAAAATATAAAATGTCTGTAATCAGATAATGGTTGCTCTGGTGCTAGTGGTAGTGTGGCATCGAATATCTCTTGGTTTGGCTTCCACGATTCAGGAGTGGGGGGAACTGCAATGGTGTTTACTGAGCCAATAAACTTCTCACTAAACATAATTCATGAGCTCTAGCTGGCTAATAACCAGGACCTCAATGCTCTAACAGTTGGCCCCATACATATTAAAAGAAAGCTTTATTTGAAGTGAAAACTTTTAGAAAAATAAACTTCAGGATTTAGTGGCCTCTAATATTGTCAGCCTCCACAGGCCAGGAGAGATCTCATAACTAGAGAGCAGGTTTTAAAATATGTCTATTGCAGTCTCTTTGACCAATGCTTGAAAGACTGCTTGCTCCAGAAATTGCCTTGGCATAATTTTTTGTTTGCTGTTTTCAAACTCAGAGGAATCCATATGCTTCTTTTAAAACAGCACTGTGCAGGGATTTTTCTTCCCTATTTATATTAAAAAGAGTTTCTGCTGGCCATTCAAGTGCTCTAGGCTGTCAGCATTCTTTGGCTATTTGAAAAAGGTGAAGAGCTGACAGAAGGTTTACTCTCTCTACGATGGCATTTTAAAAATTACTTCCATAACCTTTCTTACAGTCCTAGTTTTTCTCTGGAGAGATCTTCATCTGAACAGGTTTATTTAAACACTTGCTAGATTATGTATCAGGATTTCCTTTCCTCTCCTCATGAATGAAAACCTGTGCTTATTGCAGGTTCACTTGAGGAGTGCTCCTCCTTGGAGCACTACAGAACTTCAAATCCCCATCATTTCCCTGTGTGTAGAAGAGTATTCTTGTGTTCTGTGTTTGTTTAGTTTCTCATGAATTAAATTTACATTCCTAAACAATCTTGAGCAGTTCTCAGAGAGGTGTGGGTGAATGGTGGCTCTGCTCTCTGGGGCACGTGTAATTTGTACTGGGCAGAGCAGTTCATTTTTAAAGACTAGGAATCACTTCATTTGGATTTTTCCTAATGGTTTTACCTTCTGGGGAAGCCTTGCCGTTCTGTGCTGCAGCTTCTTTCTTGGATGACGAAACAAGGCCTGCCTGCCTCCTGTCAGATGCTTTGAAGTCTGTAGATGAAAGATACCATATGAATGCAAAGTACTTGCCAGTTAATGTCAGCAAGTCATTCTGCTTGTACCTTGATGAAAAAAGCTTTATTGTCAGCTTACAATGAATTGATCTGCATATGCACCAGGAGTTCTTTCTCTTTTACTTAAATCTTCTGGAAAATTACATTGACCACCTCTCAGAAACATAGAGGGAGGTTAAATAACAAGCAATAGAGATTATTGAGGAAATTTCTTGTCATGTGATACCTTGAAGATAATAATGTTTTGAAAGGGAAAGAAAATAACAACTACACACAAGGAGTTTCTGCTAAATACTGCTTCATTCCCTGTCTTTCAGGGATTATTTTCTCATGCAGAGCTAAACCTAATTCCATCAATGCATAGAGAAGTTCTATTATTATACACTGATTTGATAAGATAATATAATTAGTGTCTTGGTCCATTGATGCAGACCTCTACTGTCCAAAACCAACGTTAGCTTATTAAATCAATTCTCGTATTTGTTACAGTAATAAGATAAAATAGCATTATTTAGATACTGCTTGTCTAAACTTAGATAAGTCGTTCAACCATATCTCTGTTTGCTTATCCACATTCTTCTTCTGCTTTTAAAAACCAGCACAAATTCATGGGGTAGTTGCAGGCTTTGGATTTCCTGGTCTTTATTGTTTGGTGTGGCAAGGTCTTCCCTGTCAGTTATTCGTGTCTTGTCTGTGTGGCTCTGCCTCCCCTGTAGCAGATGGGCACTGAGGAAATGAGGGCTCCTGTGGATAAATGCAGCAACAGCAGCTGCTTTCAAGAAGGATATCCATGAGCAGGCCACAAGTGAGATGGTGTCCAGGCAGCTAATCTGGACAGATATCTACTGGCAATTTCTGCTGACACACAGATCAGGAGACCTGGAATTGGTGGCTAAACTGGCCCAGAGCCAAAGTCAACAGAGAGAAGAATTTTTAGGTAGAAAGGCAGGTCTGAGTTTCCCAAATTACAGTTGTCTTGGGGAGCTTGGGAGCCTTGTGGCTCCACAGCAGCAAGAAAGAGGCTTTGCCAAATGCCCATTTCAAGTATAAATGCTGTCTCAAGGCCCTAGTTCATAGACTGATATATTTATTTAATATTCTGCCAGAAACAGGTTGACTTACTCAACGTTTGTACAGATTGGTTTTGTAGGTAACCTTTGATGAGTTTTGTTTCCTGGTTGTTCTATTTTCTTGGGTCTAGAGGCACAGATCCTATAAGATAATGACTGAGCCAACCTGATGTTAAGGGACCATGGTGTCTAGTGAGACCTGTGGTTTTTAAATATTGTATTTTGTATTAACTTGTGCTGCAGACCACAATTCTGCTCTGTCCTCTTGTTTTGTAACACATTTATTTGCATGGGAACGTCCAGCTTCTTGGACGTGTGAGGACTTCCAGGGTGAGGGCTGAGCCCTGCTCAGCTTTGTTCCCAAATTCTGCGGTGGAACACAGGACTCTTTGAGAGTGCAAAGGGCCAAGTTGTGCTGCTGTGTACTCCTGGTGTGCTGCTGCCATGACTGTGCAGGGCCAGACAGGGAGGGAAGGCTGTTTAATGAGGCCATGTGTTATTGGAACTTGCCATCTAACATTCCTTGCTTTCCCCAGTGTGTTCTCCCCCTTCCAAGCTGGAATGCAGTAATTGCCATACCAGAAAGAAGCCATGATCTGTCTGTCTAGCCTGGCATCCTTTCTCCAAGACAGGCAAACACCAGATGCTTGAGGGAAAGGTACAAGAACTCCTAAAACAAACAAATATGGTACAACTTGTGCATAGAGGAAGTTGGTGGTTGGTTTATGCCCTGAGGTGAGGGAGTTTCTAGCCTTTACATGAGCGTGTAGCTGGGTATTCTCTTCATATATGACAGACTTGCACTCAAGCCACTCCCTGCCTCTGGATTTGGGTGCCAAGGAACAGCACAGCTCAGCTGCACCACTGCACTGTGCTGGCGTGGTCCTCAGTCCCCAGCTTTTGTAGCAAGGGGTCTGAGCTCCCATAGTGTGTTGCTAATATCATTGTATGCAGAGGATGCCAAGAGACAGCGTTCCAGGCAGTATTACCAAATGACAGGATTTACTCTGTTCAGTAAAGTGTGATCTGAGCACTGCCCTGCTCCTGTCTTCTAAACACAGAGCAGCACGGTTGGCCCAATTGATGCTCAATCAAGGCCACCAGTAGGGGACCACTGAACCTGTATCACAAGTCAGATAAGCACTACTATCTGCCTTCCTCCCTCATGGTGTTCTCCAGTGGCCAGATCTTTCATCACAAGCTGCACATGCGAACAGTGTGTCCTGCCACACAGGGATCTTTGCAGGAACTGGTGTGAAACAGCCTCCAGCAACTGAAAGCATGAGGGAGAGAGGCCTGGGGAAAAAGGAGGAAGACCTCAAGTGATGGCTTCCTTGTCTGGTGCTGATGGAGAGGTCAGTAATATGCAGGACCTGTGTTCACCTCAGGGATGAGGAAGAGGAGATTGCTCTTTTTAATTATGTATTGCTAGTTCTTTCCCAACCAGCCAGCCTGGGATTTCCTTGCATTCTGAGGCAATGCTTTAATCTGTCTCCTGTTTAACAATCTGAACTTGCTTGAGAAGTTGTGGAAGACTGCATTGGAGCCAGAGTGTTGTTTACCTACGATCTATAATAAAAATTCTTTATCCTTATTTTGCTTCCTCTCCAGCTTGAAAAGGGGTGTCATGCAAAGTAGAACGTATTCCATAGGGAAGATCTTTCAGGTTCAGCCTATTCAGTAACCAATTACCAGACTGCTCTCACTTCAAGCAGTTGGTCAGTCTTCCTTGTGCTACCCGGACTTCTACAGTCTATGGTTCTGATTTGCTGCAAGCTTTCCTGGTGGTCTCAAGTAAACTGAAGCAAAGAGGTTGAGTCTCTTCCCAAATGGCAGCTAGGGATTGACCATTACCTGTCATTTCTCCTCTGTGAAGTGATTGCTGGGCCTTTTGATGAAGAAATGTTCTGTCCAAGCCACTATCTGGGTTGTGGTGTTTTGAGACCCATGATGAAGCTGTAAGAGGTCCATACTACTCAGAAAGCTGGAAACATACCTAGTTACTAACAAACAACATAACAATCTCAATTCTAAAACTTGAGAATTATCCTCTCTGTTAGGCAGTCAAATCAGTAGTTCATGTAATGGTCTAGGTCCAGGTGCCTTGGCAGACTGCAGCTGATGTGGCTTAGGTCTGGTGTCTGGCTTTTTTTTAAGTAATGCTGTGAATATTTCTTATGTGCTGTTGTCTTTTCCCCTTTTTATTATATCCATATTCTTTTTTCTTCTGATACTTTAATTTTTAAACAATGCATATGGTCTGATAGATTGAAACAAAAGACAGATGCAGAGCCAGAGGCAAGTTTTTCTAAATGCTGCTTTAGATTTGTAGGCATGGGTAATTAGAAAAATAAAATTTATTTTAGTTAGCTTATTTTTAAGTGGTGAGAAATGAGCATTTTTTAGCATGGAAGTGGGGAGACTTCCTATGCCACATTCAGGTCCAGCATAGCATGTGACTTCATCATTTGTGCAACCCACTAATCCCTGCATGGACATTCTTAGAATTAAAATGCTCTTAATGTAGTAGAATGAGATAAATGAAATTAAAGTTCCTTTTAACACTGAATGAGGGTGTCTGTACAGAGATACAATGTGGTTTAGCTAATTCACTTTAAATTCACAACTTCAGTTAATCTGAATTAAGTTTCCCAAGTCCTGCGTGTAAAGACATCTTTATTTAGAAAAAGCTGCTGTTGTGGAAAGAGCAATGGACTCAGCCCTGTCCTGAGGCATTCTGGCGTGCAGCTCGCTTGTTCCGAGACAGAGAGTTTCTGGGCATTAGCAAATTGTCTACCACATCCTTTTCTTCTCCTCTCAGAACGCCTCTGTGCCACCTCCTAAAATTGTGGTTTCTGAGCCATTACTCAGAGTAACTTGCTCTGGTTGTATTTGCTGTGCAGCTGAGGAGACAATATTTCAGCAACTTGTACCATTTTGGAGCAGGGAAAGTTAAACTGGTCCCGAAACCAGTCATGAACACAGCCTTTGATCTGAAGGGCCTGTCCAGTGGATGCTCCCTGCCCAGGCCAGGTACAGAGAAGGGAGCAGGATGGGAGATGTCTTGTGCATAGCAAAGGTTTGTGCAGTAAATCCAGACTTGTGCTGTATATAATTAGGAAGCCAAACCGTGAGAACAACTGTCTTTTAGGATCAGAACTTAGCTGAGAGGCTTGCTCCTGGAAATATTTGCTTTTCTGCTTCAAAATGATCTTGTGGTCATGTTACATTTTTCTTATGAAAAGAGAAACTGGTCAGATGGGTCAAATACAACCATTTAGGACAAACCCCTCAATGAAACTTAGTTTGCCACATGCAAGGAGTGCTGGACCATGTAACTCTCACTGCAAGTTTCACCCAGTTCACTTTCTGTAAAGTTTGTTTTCCAACCCTTGCCCTAATGGGAAGTTGTTCATAGAATAGTTGCATTGTCTCACGAGCTGCTGGTTTTGGTAAGAGATCAGCTGGAGGGGGATCTCTTGGATTTCTCTACATTTTTTCAATTAGAGTTTCTAGTACGTTGATCATAGATGTTATGAATAATGGGTAGGAGATAACGGAGTAAAAATTATTTTATCGCACTCCACCTTTGAGTTGGGGTACATAGATAAACACAGTGAGGAGGAGGTGGTTTTCCATGGGCCTGCTGATGAATTCGTGTTCCTTCCACCTGGCAAAGTTCTGCCTGACACGCTGAAGTCTCCAGAAGTCCTGAAAGCATCATGCACTGTGCGTGTGTGCGATAAATAAACTTTTAAAAACATAATTTAAAAACACCTTTGGCAAAGCACATGCTTAACTGAAACTTGTCTGGTCAAGGTTGACTCAGTGGTGTAGGAAGAAGATGGGGAAAGAGCAAGTGGGAGCATATAAATGAAACCTGCTGTCAGAGAAAAGCCACTTGTTTGTCATTTTCAGGCTGTCCAAGCTGTTGGCATGTGAGCTGTGGAAGATCCCTAGTGACTTTCTGGATATTTGCCCTTGGCATGCGTATTTGTGAGTGGTCTGAGATGTCATTAACAAAGCTGCACAGACAAGGTTAGTTAACCTGTTAGAAAAAGATCAGATGGCTGGGAATCATAGTTGATTCTCCAGTTCTAAGAATCCAAACAACTCTGGCTGAAGGTCTCCAAACAATTAGACAAAATAATTTCAATAAATCCTCTTAATGAATTTTTATGTGTTCCACTCACAGTTTGGATAGCTGCATCCCTTTATTTTGAATGGACAATTCTTTTGATCTGCACAGAACCAGAAGAGGTTTGGGGAGATGAAACTCTCTGAGGGTAAATTGCTCTGATAGTATCTGTGGAGGTATATAATCTATATAATCTGCACTGCTGCTGTCTCAAAGCAGGTCTGACTTACCTGCTTGTTTTTTAAATTGTATGAAAACATGATGCATCTTCAAGCAAGAAGAAGAAATCTACACTAAGGCTTCTTTAGATGGGGTATTAAGGGGTTAAAGGCATTGCCCAGTCCCGAAGAAGCCTGTTTCAAGGCAGACATCCACTGGAGTAAGGTTTTACTGCAGACACAGGCTGATGTGCTTGCAGCAAGGATTGCAGCCTTATCAGTAAAGATAAACATGCAAAGGCTTCCAAACTCCTGTGTCTCTGCCACTTGTTTGGGATCCTTTTCCAGAAACCAAGAGAAAATACAAGATCTTCACCAAGACAGATGCTACTTCCAAAGGGGGCAGCCAGCAGACTTTGTAGACAGAGACCATGTATTACTCTGTGGTTTGGAACAGGTACAGGAGATATTAGTTTACCTAATTCAAAATAGTACTTGAGACCTGGCAGTGTCATGTGGGGTTGGCCCTTTCCCCTCACCCATCAGTCTTTTGCTGAGTGTCCAAATGCTGGACAACGCTGGGTTTTGTTGCCCTCACTGAGTTACTTGCCATAGCTAATTTCTGCTGCCAAGCAACCTCCAGGCTTTACTACTCATTTGTTTGCCATTTCCCACAAATACCTTGAATGTTGCTTTATTTTAATCCTGGTGCTGAGAGGCGGGGAATGGAGATAGTGTTTCTGTTAAAAATGCACAGGATCAGCTACAGAATTTTTGGGCACAGAACAGACCACTTGAGTTGTCTGCAAAAACAGTTACTGTGGTAATATTAGGTGTAATTAAGGTGTAGACTTGTAAATAATACACTTTTCTTATTTCTCTCTCTCCCTGTTCTGTCACAAAACACGGCAAAGCAGGCTATGCAGAAATCAAGCACCTGGCTTCTTGAGGTCAAATTCCAAAAGTCTGCATTGAAAAATGCAGAAATTATTCCAGATGGGTGAGAACTGGCACTCTTTTTCTGTCCAGGAAAGTTTGTGCCATTCTGCAGGCTCAGCCTGGGTCCCTCTGTTTTGCCACTGAGCCTGATTGACACTTACATGTGTGTGGCCTTTTTACACAGTGGTGGACTTAAGTTTGAAAATCCAGACATTTTTGGACTGTGACAACAGTTGGTATGGTGTTTCAATCTGTATTTTATTTTTTAAAAATTATATATACTATTTTAAAAGGGAGTGTGGCAACTTATTGCAAAACTCAGAGAGGAAAAAGTTTACAGAAACAATTTAAAAGCTGCACCCAGCTGAATGAGTCTTTGAGTGTGGAAAAAGAGACTTATTTTAAAAATTTCTCTTAAACTTGCAACAGTGTGATAGATAAAGCTAGTACTGAGAACATGAAAATGTGGGCTCCATGTGCTAAAGCTATTTGAAAAGAGGTGTGAGTGAAGGGGCTGAGGTTGGTGTGAACGTCAGACTTCCTGCCTTCTGCACTTTCTGTGTCGCAGCTGTAGCACGTTCATAGTGTGGAAGTCCCTTCTTTTAAAAGGGACTCTGAACTAGCCCAGCCTTTCAGGGAAAGACAAGCTGCAGCCAGAAATTCTGGCCCATCGCAGGATGACAAGAGGAAGGGCTTTGTTACTAGCTTGTGTTTGATCTTAGCTGCTTTTTTTCTGCTCTCAGTAGCATGTTAATGATACCTGTGGGAGGTGAAAAGGGGGTGAATTCCTGCTAGGGTGCGGACAGGTTCGCAGTTTAGTTCTTGTCCTCTCCTTCCCCTCTGGTAAAAATTTTGGGGGCTGTCCCAGATACATAAAAAGGAACTTTTTCCTAGAATAATTTCTGTCCTGTATCTGCTGAGGAGTCTGAATCAGAAAGGCAGTAAGCAGTTGACTCAGTTTGTTTTGTCTCCTCTCCCCCTTTCTTATGTTTGAAATTATGAGTATTTATGGGAAATGACTGGCTTGAAAGTCTAGGACAAGTCTGAGCTGCCCATAAGCCGTTCCTTTTCTACTGTTCAGTTTTGCCTCGTTTATCTTAAACTTTAAAGCTGAGATGCCAAGTGCATCCTAAATCCCCTTTTGTTTCAAATGCCAGAGTTGCCAGTTTCACATTTCTTGTGATTCTCTACATACTGTGTCCCTCTTGGTATCAGAGGATCCAGTGGAGTGGGCAGGCTGCACCCTGGGTCAGAAGAACCTGGAGATGGTGAAACAGAAGAGTGCCAAACCTGGAGGCAAATACAGCCCAGTTTCTGCTGCTGCCCAGAGAGAGGGTCTGCAAGTCTGAGATAAGGGATGGAAGGAGACCAAGAGGGATGGGTGGGCCCCCAAAGGCGGTGATCTGGATGCCAACATATCTTGCTCCAGCTTTGCAAGGAGCAGCATGCAAGTGCTTCAGAGGGAGGGCTAGTTGTGGTCTGTGGTTTAGGGAGTTGACACAAATAGTCTCTGAACCCTTTTTTATGGGTCTGCAAAGGAGTGCTCTCTCCAGGGAACTGGAGCCTGCTGTCCTTGGTGTAATCCTTTCTTGCTTAGCAGGTTTGAGGCTGTGCTCAGAGTGAGCAGCCGTGGCTGGGGGGTTTAGCATCCTACACGGTTTGTGCTGTGTTAGATTAGAATGGGAATGTTGGTAATTAAACACTTGAATCTGTGTTTCTGTTCCTAAACTATTGCTGTAAATCAGCAATTGAGTTCTGTGGCAGGCAACCTTTGACAAAATTTCTGTGCCCAAGAACCGTGTGGGCTAGGCTATTTTTAAACCTCTTTCAGTAAGTGCACTGTGTAACATTTTTGTGGACATAAAATACAGAACAGTGTGTTCACCTTCATTGCTGATCAAACTTCAGTTGCACCCAGATATAACTGATAGCAGGTCTTACCTGGATTTGCTTTCTGTCAGTGCATGTAGGTGGTCACATGGAGGAGAAGTGAAATACTTCCATAATATATATATCACAAATACCTGGATGGAATAAGAAGAAATAAGAATAAAGCGTGTCATAGGAGAAAATGCATTGCAAATCTTTGAACAAGAAAACATTCAATCTTTCAATAAGAAAACATTCCCATAGTTCAGATATTTCATTCTACATGAAGGCTGATGCTGAACCTAATAAAAATCATTCAGATGGAGAGAGATCACTACCTAGTACGAAGATATCAGCGCTCCTATCAGTGTGCACTGTGCTCCTTGTACCTGGCAAAGCACTGGTTACACTGATCTCCCAGCCTGCTTCCCTTCCAATTGGGAATTCTACAGGATGACCAGAGGGAATCTTAGTGATACTACAGAGAAGCCTGTTTGCTTAAGAGGGCATATGTACATCTTTTAACAATCTGGTTGTGTACCTTCTTTGTGGGAGGATCCCTGACCTTATACAGAGAGGGACAAGTGCTAATTAACTTAATTCTGGAAACAGGAGGTGGTATGACCTTTTCCAAAGTGATTCTTTTGGGCTAGAGTTTATACAGAGAGGTATTTGCTAGGACTGATGCCTGGGTTTGCCATGAAAACATTATTCATAGAGACGTGTAAAATTCCCTGGTGCGGCCGGAGAAGAAATTAACCTTCCAGTCTTTCTGGTTAGGGTTCATGGTTCCTTGTCTAAAAATCGTTGGCATGGTGTCTAGATTTATGTTATTTGGTATCAAAACACTGTTACATTTTCTATCATATCTTATAGCACTGAGCACAGCAAGTGGATACAAGTTATTATTAGACCGTTGTTTTGGACACCACTCACTGGGTTGTGAACACCCCATCTTCTATTGTCAACACAGGAGGAAATTAATTTCTGGGGAATTTTTTTCTGAACTATCAAGGTGTTATTTATTCTGAGCACCTTCCAAATTTCGATATCTTTTGCCAAAGAAGTGGTAAAGGTCTTTTAATGCCATCTCTTTGCAATGCTCCCTCTGAGCAGCTCAGGGACACAATTACAAGCACTGAGTGTGCTTACACCATGCGATTTTTGTCCTTAATACCAGCACTAAGCAATCAGTCCCAGTTGCTCCAGTGTAGACAAAACCAGAGGCAGTTAGAGCACTGCCTTAGCAGCAACTGCAGAGAGCAGGGCTTATGGAAATGTGCCTGAGGTGAGCAGGACACAGGGCCACTGGTCTGACTCTGCTGAGGAAATGAAATGCAGCCCCAGACTGGAGGCAAATTGCTGTAGACCCCCTGACTGTCCACGTGTCAGGCTCACAAAGCATTTTGGACGCCTGGCTGCAGAGAAATAGGCAGAAAGCTGTCCATGGTGTCTTAGAGCCAGAGAAAGGTAGGAAGGCAGCTGATAAAACTGAATTTTCCTCAGGCAAAGAAATATCTTTGCTCCCTGCTCCCCGTTGTCTTCTAATGTATTTTTAAAAACTCCAACAAGGCAACTCTCCCTCATTCCCAGCCACCACCCCCAGTAACAAAAAAGCACAAGCTTGCTGGACCCTAAGAGAAACAAACCTAAGCACCTCTTTGGAAAACACTGCTGAGGCCTGCGGCCATCCCGCATTCCTGAGGAGGCTGCGAGCCTCCTCCCCGCCGTGCCGGCCCAGCAGGGCGGCCGGCTCCGGAGGCCGCTCTGCTGCTGCTGCTCCCTCGCTGCACCAACATGCCCGCGCACAGCCCCCGGAGGGGCTCGCACCTCTCCCCGCCGTGTCCCTAGCCACGTTTTGTGCTGCCCCTGCTCAGAGGAAACAGGAGCAGCACCATCGTCATGCGGCATTTTCTGCCATATTCACTCAAAGGACAGCTCCGTGTCTGAAGTGCTGCCAGACCGAGCTAACAGCTGCCACATCCTCATCCTACTTCTTGTCACGGCACCGCAGTGGAGCTGGAAGTTTTTCAGCAATGTAACTAGGTAAGAGGTATTTATTTTGATAAAAACGAAGGTAAAATCCCTATTTCCCAGTTGGTTTGACCCTATTTACAAAGATCTAGTAATGTATGCATGTAGAAGAAATATCTACATGAGTGAAAATGTGCCCTGCTAATATTAAAAGGTGCACGGTGGAATTTTGCCTAAGGATAAAATGTCATTTTAATTGAAAGCTGCTGTAACTTGATAGGGCATATCCACAACAGTCTTGAGGATCTACTTTAAAATACAGTTAAAGACAGAGACTACTCCCACCACTCTGTCTCTTAGAGCTACATGTCCTCTTTGATCCATCCATGGTGCTTACGATTCCTAAGAGACACGCATACTGTCAGTAGTCTGAGCTCATTAATATTTATATGATACCTTTCATCTGAAGATGTGTGCTTTGCAATTATTAATTAAAAACCATTTCACAAAACCCTAAAATTTAGCTCCGTTTCATAGCTTACAAAACAAAGACCAAGAAAGTGTGTGTGTCCTTTGCATGGGACAAAATGAGATTAGGAATGTGGAAGCTTGTCTGCATGGACTTCTACTGTGCTGTACTTCTTTCTCTTTCTTTTGCCAGTAACTTCAGACAAGGCAGCACAGGTTTCCTTTGACAATAAGATGCACCATGAGCCTGTACTACCTAGGCAATACTGAGAAGAGCAGTGAAGGGAGCCTTCTCTTTTGTTCTGGTTCTTCACACAGTGCTTGCTTGCTTTTTAGAAAGCTTCTTTAAAAATACAACCTGGAAATACTTTGTCAGCCCTACAGACCACATTCCAAGTGAATATTTACTTGAACATGCTAAACCTTTCCATTGCACACTGTAGTTTAGTTCCCATGTTAGAGTAGATAGAAGGGATGGTGAGTTATAATCCACACCAGACGTGGGCCCTCTCCTCTCAGTCCTCCCTGGTTCTTATGGAATGAAGGAGCTTGGCTCAGTGTGAGACTGATAACGGGAGGGAGGGCTTGCCATGCGATTAGACCAGTTCACTGTAAACACCTAAGTTGCACAAGTGGCTCAAACTTTGATCTTTTGTTGTGGAAAAGAAATCTGAGACTCTGATACCTGCCCTCAGTCACAAACAAGGAGGTGGCCATTACTCAAGCCCAGCTGTGGAAATGTAAATACAGTTAAATATGATCAAAATGGAAAAAGCACTTCTTTCTTCTTTATCCCCTGCTCCCCAGTGTACTGCCTACTTTTACCAAGGGCTCCTACTCTGACTTGCTTAGCTCTGTTTGTGAATGCAGGCCCCAGTCCCACACCTGAAACACCCAAACCCAAATGCTCCCGAGTGCTGTCTGGGATAAGGTTTAAGCCACAGGTGTAATTAAGCTTTTAAGTGGTAAGCCTATTTGGTTAGGGGCACACCTAGAGCCTGCAACAAGCTGGAAGAAAAGCCATCGGTTTTTCAGCCTGGCAGGTGGTTCCTGAAATACTGCTGGAAGGGTTAAGAAGAAGCTACAGCATTTGTGATTCTTTTGGTATTTAGTGTAGCAACTTTCAGAACAAGGTCTCTGTGGATGCATCTGGCTGTCCTAGTGAGGTGGGATTTGATTTTAATTACAAATCTGGTAATGGATTATCAAAATTATGGTTTTGCTGAAGCCTTGGGCACACTCTTCATAGTCCTGTATTCTTTTTCCTCTCATTCCCTCCTTCCAAAATCTGCCTGTAAAAACACTAGAGCAAAATGATAAGTTTCATAGGAGTGTAAGCTGTTAGCCTGTGGTCTCTTTTACTATTGGCATTTAGGCCTTTGATTAGATTTTTAGAGGAAAAACGTCATAGTAGGTTGTCTGGTAAAATGTTGGTGAATATTTTAAGATGCAAATGTTCCCAGGCATTCAACGAGCGTAAGAAAAATGGGGGATGTGAGACTTCAGCAATTCCTCACCGTTCTGATTTTTTTGCACTGTGTCATAGCTTTGCTTTTACAATCATTAGAACAGCATGAGACCTTTGCTTTGCATAGCCTTGAGTTCTTGGGCAAGGATTTAAGCATAGAACATTAAGACATGTTAGTGAACGTGTCCTAATTAGTCTCTTCCTTGGCTACCACATCCTCAAAGGCCACGAGCCTTACCTACACTATACCTCTCAAACATCTTCAACAATGTAGCATTTTATCCTAGTCTAGACAAAGTCTTAAGGGTTATGTTGTCTAGTCAACTAATCACTCCTTTTAGTGGGGAAACTGCTTTTCCTTTAGGATTGTTTCTCTGTTTTTTTCTTCTTTGCTGTCTCTTTTCTCCTCCTTCCCTCTGCATACCTTCCCTGCAGCAACTCCTGTTCCATCTGCTGTAATGGAGGCATTAACTATTTAATGGCTGATTAGGGAAATCTCATCTCGTGGGCTTTGCAACAATACTGGAGTGGGAGGCAAGAGGAAGGAGATGTGTGAGTTCCCAGTTCTCTATCACAAGCTGACCTGGGAGGGCATTAGTCATTCTTGACGCCATGAGGGTGTTTAACATCTCTTCAGTCTAAGGGCTACAACAGTTGAATGAGATTTGGATGTACCTGAGCCCTTGTCATCTCTTGCTGCTGAACTTGCTATTTGACCTCGAGCAAACTAGGCTGGGCCTTTCATCCCTTAAGTGGATAGAGGGCAAGTACTGTAGCTAAGTGCTTTTTGATTCTTAAATGCAGAAAATATATTCATGCAAAGGACTAGTTACTTCTTATGATACAAGAAAAGCATTGTAAGGTTTTGAAATCCTTTCTATATGCTTCTGCACCAAGTTGCAGAGTGTGAGATGAGGAGCTGGAGGAGATCTGCAGTTCTCCAAGCAGTGAAAGCCCTTTTAGCTCTGCATTCCCAAGCAGCCATATGGGGCTTTTGCCCAACTGACTTATTTCCTTGTGTGATGCAAATTCAGCTGGTGGCCCCCTTCTCTCCCCTTGGCATCTGCTATTCTAAGCATTCGCGTGGGTTATCAGCATTTCAGCTCCTCTTTGCACTTCCAGCACCCAGTTGCCACAGTCGGGTGTAGTCTGTAGAATGATACTTGTGAAAACTCGGCAGACTCGGAGGGGGCTGTGGGCGATGTGGTAACAAAAGGTGTGCAGGTGGACTCTGCAACCCACGTAGTCAGTCCCTGCCCTGAGGGCTTCTCGTGGCTCCTCGTAATTGCCAGTTTCTCACTTGGTTTTGCAGGACTCTGAAAGTTGCATTGGAGATGGGAATCAGACCTTTTTCATTCTGTTGTGAAAGAGAAAGGACTGAAATATTGGCATAATTGGAGAACTAATGAAATTGCCATTGTAAAAGACAAGAAAATGGTATTCTTAGCAATTAGCAAGGGAAAGCATTTCAGGCAGACTGAAACTAACTTCTCAGTTGTTTTGGGAGTTTATTGTTAGCAGATGTTTAATTTCCATAGGCAATTAATATTTGGAAAGCTTAAAATTATTTTTATATAGGTAAAAACCCATTGTGTTTTACTTCAGAGATGGAGTAACCACTTACCCCAGAACTGGCCTTTTTATTCTTTCAAAGAAAACATGGGTGTATGTGTAGGAGAGTGCAGAGGAGAGGGTAACTCTATGTATGGGCACAGAATAGAAATAAAGGGACAAAATACCTTTGAGGAAAGGGACAGAACATGTCAAAACGCTTCTCTTGCTGTCTGCCTCTATCACTAACAACCCCTACTTCCTCTCCCCCAGCCCCACCTCAAAAAAACCCCAATCCATTTAGAAAACATCCTTGCAGATCACGTGGCAGCTGGCAAAGGCTGCTGCCCCTTCTGCCAGAGGCAGTTTAGTCTCTTGAAACAAAGCAAACTGGGTTGAAATTCTAGGCATTAAAAAACTAAAGCAGCTGCCTCCTTGACATCCTGGGTTGGACTCTGATTTCAGTTTCGCTTCTGCTAGATCTTGGGTAATGTCCTTGCTACAGTGTAACTGAAATGAGAACTGGGGCTGCTAATCTTGACATTGGGTCACCAGTGGTAATCCATTTGTTATCTCTGTTACATTTGTGAGAGCACACACACCCACTCCCTTTAGACTGCAGTAATTTATTTGGCCTATTTTATGTCTGATGGTCACTTGAAACTGTACCTCTTGCCTGTCAGCAGCTGTAGTTGTTTTGCTAAGTGACGATCTAAAGTGAGGCTTCCTTGTGCAAATGTGTATTTTAGACACTGTCACCAGAAATCCAGTGTCTCTCCTCTCTCCCTACCCCTTTCTCCCTGTCCCCTTCAGCTGTTTAGATTTCAGGACACATGGCTTAAACGAACGTATGCTTGGAGTTTGCAAAATGGCTTGAATGACAGGAGAAATCGGATCACACAATGAGAGTTCAGAACCCAGCCACCAATTGGTACAGCAGGAGTCTGCAGCTCTCTTACGCTCATTATTGTCTCGGCATAACATCCAGCACTGTGCGTTTCTCACGTCCCCTCTGAAAAATGGGAATGCAGTGGAAAGGAGCGGGTGGAGGGAGGAATGTCCCCCTCCCTGCCAGCGGGGCTGTCAGCCTCCGCTCTCTGTGGTACCCCCAAGGCTGTGGGGATGGGGGGTGGAGAAGGGCCTGCACACCTTATTGTGCCTCTTTGCTTACGCTGGAGAATCTCCAGCTTATCCTGCCAGTGCAGTGACTGCATGTGGAGGAGGGGGAGAGGTTGTGTTGCAAGCTCTGAGAAAATTAGTTGTCTCTATTTTATCTTTTGCAGCTGCAGCACTTTTTTTTTCTCCCCGCATCATTCCCCCCTCCCCATGCGAGTGGTATGTCTGAACCATATCCTTCAAAACCAGTTTTCTAAGCAGATTAGATGGGCAGCAGAAACAGCTATGCAATCAGGCAAAAATGTGCACTCAAGCCTTCATTTCACGCAGTGGCCAGAACAGTCTACCACCTGCATTTTTTTACTTCATTCTCTCCCTTTGCTGTTATTCCATAGTGCTGTTGTCTGTCACTGTTGTAGACTGAAACAAAATGCTCGTTCTGATCCTTAATTATATAAAAATTAGGGAGGGGAAGGAAGTTGGGTTCCACACTAATACTCATTAACACAAAACATAGAGCATGCTCCTGAGCTGGCATGCTTCACCATGCAAAGTGACATTTGCTCCCTGTGAGCATGGGGAAGGGTAATCTGGGGATTACCCTCAGGTCCTCTAAGACCAATCCTCCCCTGACCAGTCTGGAAAACCAGAGTCTCAGTTTACTGCTCCTTTGAATTTAGTATACTCCCCTGGACTGCTGCTGCAAGTGAATTTGGTATCTTGCTACCCCATATCTTTCAGTGCTCCCTATCAGCTTTGTTGCATGCTAGGAATCTGACAATAATGGTCTTCACCTGCTTTGAGATATCATGGGAACTCTTAAGCGCTGGAATTGGTTTCATGTCTGGACTCTTATAGGACAATGAGCTGAATTTGGGACTAAGCTCTCCAGACAAGTTTGGAGACCTTATGTCTTGTTCAGTGTGGGTGGAAAATGGGGATAGGTTAGTGGGCTGAGTGGCAGACCTGAGGAAGAGAGAATTGAGTAAGCCTTGGCTGTCTTCCAGGAGAGGAAACAGAGCAAAATGTCCCAGGAGCCAAGTGTTGCTCCTCTGGAGGAGAGAGGAACCCAGAGCAAGGTGATCAGCTTCTTACTGTGAGTCTGGAGAAGCACGGAAGAGAAGTTGTATGATAAAACTAGAAAAGAGAAATTGGGGGTTGAAATTTGGGGGGAAAGAGAGAAGGAGAGAAAATAAACCTTTTATTTTCTATAGAAGGTATGAAGAAAGAAAGAGAAACTAAATTGAAAACTTTGGTGTGCTTTGTAGGGTAAGAAAGAATCTACTATAAGCCCAGACAAAGAAAATTTTATTTGAAATACTGGTAGAAAACTGCTTTAACATGTTGGCATGATGCACTTAATTATCTTCTGCTGATCCCTCAAAATTACTTCAAGAAGAGTTAAGAATTGCAAACAAGAGAGACTCAATCTTGCTGGCAAAAAGGGGGTGAAAAATTGGGTGGAAAGCTGGTTGAATGTGTCAACCACAAAAGCAGTGAGATACGGTTGTAGAGAATTCAGGTTTTAAAACACAAGGAAATCGTGCAGAGATATTTCTCACACTGACTCGTAAATAGCATCTTTGGGTGTGCAGCACTGCCACATTTACCCTTGTTACAGGGGTAACTTATAGTAACTTCCCACCAAAGCCATACACCATCTGTTTGAATTACTTAGAGGAGAGGTGCGTCTCCTTATTCCCCTTTTATTAGATGTGACAGATTAATTCTTTGAGGGCAGATCACTGTTAGGCTAAATCTTTCTTTGGTTATGATTCCTTATAACTATAAAACAGTCACAAGGTTATGGGATTTAAAAAGAGAGGTTTATTACAGTTTCCAACACTGAAACTACAGGCTAAGTGTCTCTCCTTTTCTTTTTTTTTTTAAGAGTAAATCAAATCCATGCATACACACTCTGCCTTCTCTCAGATATACAGACCTGGGGGAAGAACACACACACTACAAGAGCTCCATTATAGAGTCTACAGGAAAACTACTAAAATAGCTTTCTGTGAATGTATACTAATCTTCCCTCTGAGTCCTCTCCACTTGTTTTAAGAACTGTTTACTAAGCATAAGTTGGTGGCACCCCTAACATTTGGGGCAGAACTCAGAGCCTTCAGCAGCTCCACCAGCAGTTGTTTCTACCAACTGCTCATAAAAGCTGTGCCTTGGCTTGAAGCAGCAAGGTATTGACTGGTCAGACATCTGTTGCAAACTCCCTGGTTCAATACTTATCAGACTCTAAACTAGTAGTTAAACTCGGCTGATGAACTAAATCCTGCAGTCCTTAGGTCATGCCAGGAGCTGTGCAGGAGGCAGAAGGGTGCTGATATTACTATAATTTAAGTTTTCTGCTGAGGAAGTTTCTGCAGGAGTGAGATTTGTTCATGGTATTATTTTTAAGCCAGTTTGTTAGAATGCTGCTGTGGTCAGTAGGAGACTGATCTGAATTTTCCTTGGGGTGGCTTTTTCAGGGAACAGTGTAGTTTCTTTAAAATGGAAGCATTGTTTTTCTCCTAGAAAAGCTCAATGCTAGATTTCTGATCACCCGTAAAATTAGTGAACTAGCTTTTACCAGAAATGTAACATTGACCTGTCTGTGCTGCCTGAATGGGAATACCTCTTTGTTTTGCTTTTCTCTAACTGATCTAAGAGGCTCCACTTGGGATTGGTTCAAAACATTGTGTTGGATTCCAGATCATCCTTGACTGCTCAGAGAGCTGTTGACTGAGGTACCTATTCTGCTGGACTCCAAGGGCCCTGGCCTTCCCATATGGCAGTACAGGTGTCCCAGGGGCTGTGCTGTGCCACAGGAGACCTCAGTGTGTGCTTTGGGAGCTGCCTTCCAGCACGCGAGTCTCACCCAGGCAGTGGGGCCAGGCTTACCAGGTTGCCAAGCTGCAGTGACTGGGGCAGTGCAACACTGTGGGAAGAAAAGCAGCTCGACACTGTACTGACTCAGAACAAAAGTTCTCAGGTCAGGTCACCAAACCAAAATTAACTAACTTTGGTTTCAGTAATGTAAAATATTCCATTTCAAATGACACAAAATGCACTGGTGTTCACAAATAGGCTTCCTTTTTTTTGTTTCTTTCTAAACTTGTGAACTTCCACTCTACATAGTCTCTAATTTCAGTTTTTCTGCCCGAATTGGGATGAGAGCATGTTGAAATACTGGAATTTCTTCCTTTCTGGGGAGGAGGCAGCTGGTGAGTAAGAGCAACCAGTTTCAGGGTTGGGATAGCTGACTCTGAAGCCCTGTACACTTGAGCAGAGCAGGCGATGGAGGGGCAGATAGGCCATGGAGGGGAGGGGAACGCAGAAGGAGGGAAGCAGGAGACAGGAATGAGAAACAGCAATAAGGGCTAGAATGAAAGATAAGGAGGAGAGAGCAGAAGTTTCTACTTGGCTCCCTGGGCTGTAGAACAGCTCTGTTTCTGTGTTATTACACTGCTGGTCGTGCCTAGCTTGGCTGAGTGTCCAGCAGATATGTGAGAAGGTGCCACACCGAGAGCTCCTGGCCCAGAGGGCAGGAGGAACTCCTTGGAGAGGTCAGGGGCTGGGTGAGGTGGAGCTGGGGGGGTCACACGAGTGCATGGTCAGGCAGTGCTGCAGGGTTTCACTTCTGCTTGCAGAGCAGTTGAGTCCTTCTGTGCAAATGGAAGGAGCCTTAGTGACTGTTCCTAACAATGCAGAGTGTTTATTATTTAGCAAGTTTCTTGACTTTTAAAAATAAACCAAATTGATACACTCCATCCATGAGCAGTGCCCTCGAGGAATGAGTAGCTAATTAGAGAGCAGGACTTGTGAAAAGACAAACCTGGGTTATGCACGGAACAGGTTTCTCCAGTATTTATTGCCTACGTTACTGGCCAGGCTTCCTTGTAAGTAATAGTCAAATAATCAGCCTGGGTCCTTTTGTGAATGACTTGAGTCTGTGTGGTCCCTCCTTTGTTAGAGCAACTCATGGTTTCTGAAAGCTTCTGCACCCCCTGTTCTGAACAGCAGAGCCTGGTGGCACCAGCTGCTTCTGCCTGGAACAAGCATTTGCATGTGACATTAAAAAGAAAAAAACTAGTTTCAAAATGTATTTTCTTTTCCTTATCCCCTCAGTTTTTAGCCCTAGTTCAAACTCTGGAAATATTTAAAAGATTTATATATTTAGCTTTTGCTACAAGCATCTTTTAAACAAGTAAAGCTTGAAGAGGAAAGAGAAATCTTTCCTTCAGAAATAAAACAGCAGCCAGTGTTTGGAAATATTTTAACAATAGACCATATGGGAGTCCCAAACTATTAAGCTTTATTATTCAGAAGGCGGAAAATGTGGTTTGATATTCAATTGATATACAGCATAAATGAGAGCCGCAGACTCGGCTCCCTTGAGCTGGGATTCAGATGTTCTCTTGAATATAATAACCAATGCTTTGGCCTAGTTCCACAGAATGCATCCAGCCTGCTGATCACAAGCCAAGAAACTGTAGGCTTTTTTTCCCCTTCCCCTCTCCTCTCCAAAGTACTTTCCTCTCCTGCCAGCATGAGCTTTTGGCCTGAATATAAATCTCCTGATACTGGATGTGTATGGAAAGTGGGGAGGATGCTAATGGTGCACAGCAGTGGAGCTGTGTGTGTGCATGTGTGTGTTTGTTTTTCTTCTGCTTTCATGATCAGGTTTTCCCCTCGCAATGTGCTCCCAGGGGATTACGTTGGTCATCCTAGGTGGGAGCTTCTTTGTTCATGTTTTACTGTTTGTTTCTTAGTGCTGTGGGAGCAGGTGAATATCTTTTGGGGTTACTGTGAAGTGGTGCCAGAGACCATGAGAGTGTGGAATTTATTGGAGGGAGAGACTGGAAGTGGCTTCAGTTTCTTTTAGCGCCTTTTTTTTTTCCCCTAGTTTGATTTACATATATTTGTATTTGCCCTTACCCCTTTCTATCACGTCTCTCTTAAATTTCTCTCCTATGGGGAAAAGAACCCATAAAAGCTGCTTATAAAATATTGTGTACTGTGCTGGTTTTGCACACATGTACATGGATCAAGATTGCCTGTATGCAAAAGAAGGCTTGAAGATTGATACTGTGATCAAGTTATAGCAGACTGGATCACCCATTTTTTGACATAGGATCCTTTTGGTACTGACATCCTCTGCTGTGTTGGGTCCTATATTTTCTATCCTCTCAGGATCTCTGTGGTTTGTGATTTCCCCCGAGTAGGCAGGAGACACCAGCATTAAGGTATCTTGCATTTTTCTCTTGAAGTATGGTGAGCCCAAGAAAAAAGACTCCCACTTTATGTGTGAGTCCAGGAATGCCTCTCATGTAGAACACTGAAGAGAATATAAATTATGCATGCTGAATGTGAAGTTTAGGTTTGACTTCTGTCTTTACTCCATTTCTCTTTTCAGTTGTTCATGATAGTGTAAATTTTCCATGTTTTTGTCTCAACCCACACTCAAATTTTTTCCTTTGGGGAAAACTGGAGCAAAATCAATTTTAGTGCAATTTTTCAAGACTCCTTGACTTGCACTTACATCTGTTTGGTGTGGGGGAGTGGAATTTTATCATAAAATGTTTGATTTATTTAATGTATTCAATAAGCATCGAAGATGTGCCAGGTACTTTCTCAGCCCTTTTGGATGAGAAATCTTGCAAGCTAAGAACTTAATAAACAAAGAAGTTCCAGAACTCAAAATTTCCCTGCCGTTGACGTCTCCATATATCTAAGGAATAAACCACGTTTGAACAAAGCAGTTCCTAAGGCTTGTAAAATACAAAGTGTCACAGGCAGTACTGATGAGATCTGTGATTGAAACAACTATTTTTTTAAACATATTTCCTGATCCTGTTATCTGCCCAACTTAAAACAAATGCAGCTGAGATGTGCCCATGTAGCAGCTCTACTTTCGTTGCAACTGTGGGTCTGTTTCTGTTGGTGAGGCCATTGTTATGGGTGTGTGATGCTGTACCAAGGGCTCATCTAAACAGGTCATTGATTGAGACCAAGGTAAGTCACAAATGGAATGGAGGAGCTATTCTCAGTTAACTTCATCATCCTAATGAAGAGGCAGTTTGGAATAGCTAATAAGGAATAGCTGTTCTGGAATAATCCCTTTTTAAGACAAACCCTCACTGTTTCTATAATTGCATTCCAGGAAGCTATTCTGTTCTGAATCAGCATGGGATAGAGTGCCTAGAAGACGTTCAGACCAAGCACAGCTAGCGGTGAGTGGGCAATACACGCTGGGATGCCCTAGTGCAACCATTCCAAGTGAGCAGCAGAACAGCCAAACTGGTTGCCTGTACATCTCTCTAAAAGACGACTGAAAGTAAATATGAAAATCAGGGTACAAAGGCCTCTGTCTTAGCAGGGATGAAGTCTGAGCTGCCTGTTACTGTCTGAGTATTAGCCTGGTGTTACGGACAGAATGCGTGTCTCAACTCGTAACTGATCACAATTTGATTAAATGTTGGGGTGTGGAAAGGACTTGTGTGCTTTTTCCCAATGTGTATATTTACATCGTTATGTGGGAGCAATCAATTTATCAAACCCATCTGATTATTCAATAGTGGGGAAAGACAATTGGTTGGAAGAAAGTGTGTATTGTTTTTAAGGTGGATAGAAAATTGGTTTAAAAGAAATTCACACAATCCCTTTCTTTTGAGGAGGACAAACCAATCAAGGTAAGGGAAATCCAGTAATTTATAATTGCCAATAATTTAAAATGCCATGAAAAATTTCCTGCAGCATAAAATTTTGTACTTGTTCTTGCCAAGGAGGATGGGCTGGAGCAGAAGAGGTGCTCTTGTGCTTCAGTACATTGTAGTTGTGATATAGCTGCTGTTAATTCATAGTTCTCTTGACTTTTGGTATTCCTCCATTCCCTTAAAAGGGAAGGTGGCAGCCTGGAGTGGAGAAGCTCCAACTGCAGCCCTGTGGATGTTAATCCACCCCGACTTTCTTAAGCCTCCTACTTAAATCATTATCTTAATGAATCACCATTGCTGCTGTCTTCAGTGCTACACAGGAACATGCAAATTTTAAACAGCCTGGGGGAAAGCCCTTTTTGTCTGTAAAGTGCTCTGATACTTGCATTTAGATGTTACCATGATAGGTACCTTGGATACTACTTTCTGCCTAAGCCCGTGGATAGATCCTGAGGTGTAGCTCTCCCCAGGGCTGCTGGGCAGCTCTGGGCTCCCTGAAAAGGGATGGATGTGATGATTCTGCTGCTGACTGGGAGCAGCAGCTTGAGCTCAGGCGGTTGGAGCCAGATCACTCCACCATTGTCCTTCAGCTGAGGGCCTCTTGCCTGTGCTTTCCTGTAGCTGGAGAATGACAAGGAGATGGGGGAGTGAGGATGGGGTCCCTCCTTAGCTCTGCAATTGCCATTTTCACTTTGAGCAAGTTTATTCATCTCTTTGCTTGAATTTTTTTCACAGCTAAAATAAGCCATTCAAATCTTCATGGACCAACTAAATTTTCTCCCAAGTAGGTATCAAGGGATTTGATACAATAGGAAAATTACCAGCTTGCTAGAAAAACATTTGTTTAAGGAAAAACTGAACACAGTGAAGCCACTGCAAACTGTCTCCAAGACTTTCAATATTGTGTTGTCCAAATTTTTCCTTGATGATTCAATTTGGCTACAAATTCAGCTCTGCCCACTTCAGCTCTCCCAGCTGGTCACTTGAGAAATCTTTATTTGTAAATGGTGGATATGGAAAGAGAGACATGTATAGCTGTTTCAGATGGCAAATCTTTGTGGTTATTTACAACATGTATTGAAAGATTTGATTCCTTTATTCATTAAACCAAGAGCTGGAGAAGCTGTTTCATGCAAATGTCCTAGATGATAAGAAGTACCCTTGTCAAATTGTGAAGTCAATTCATCCATTGTCCCTTTTCTGAGGCTTAGAAGTAGAGTCCATTGCCTTACTATGGGTGACTTTTCCTCCCTAGTGGTAGTTCTGCTTCTGGAACAATGGCAGGATAAATGTGTAAGATACCAGGTGAACAGACATCCTTTAGTTTCAACTAGGAGAGGACCCTATTAACAGAACTGAGCTTAAATGCATTTTCTGTGATAACATTATCAGTTGTCAATTCCTGCTGGGAGAGTTATGCCCACAGGAGGCCAGAACATTTATGTCAAGGAGGGCATCCTCATTCCCTCATTCTTCTCAGTCAGATATTCTATGAAACAAGTTCAACTGGAGCTGGATACTTTCATGCAAAGAAGAATGCAGCTTTTCAGTTGGTTACCAAAGAAAGGAGATGTGAACAAACAGTTCATGCTGACTTTTTGTAGCTCAAAGCCTCAACAGGTGTCCAGGTGTAAGGCAGGAGATATGATCTGCTTCCTCACCTGTTTGTGCACTCCTTTCTGGAGAACAGCAAAGAACCAGCTCTGTGACTCAAGGGACTCAAACTTTTTTCCCTGCTTGGTGTAGCTCTGAAGAGACTGCCACTTGCTTGTCATAGTGTTTAAGGCACTCTTTGCAAACTGCTTTACAGTGATAACTTGTCTGCTTACTGTGAGCAGGCCATTGTGTTCTCTGTGTTCAAGCTCCTGGCTGGTTCTGATCCCTCATGGGATGGCAACATTTTATAATACAGGGGGTTAATTAACTGGGGAGCCATCTCTCAGATTCAGTACCACGAGAAGTGTCAGAGTAGGGATTTCAGAAAAAATATCAGAAGAAAGTTGTACATGTGTGTATATTGTGTGTGTATTTCAAAGGAGAAAATAGAGATGACTGATATTTGAAGCTCAGTGCAAAACTTAAACACAACTTTTTCTCATTCCAGTCTTGGAAAGTCATGGTGATGGGTGTGGGCAGGTCTCTGGCTGATGTTCTGAATTGCTTTTATGTCAAAACTCCAACAAGGGATTTGGTGCAATTTCTCATCCTATTGAGTAAAAGGGATGTTCTATCCCACATAGTTTCCTTAGGAAACTGAAGGAAAGGGATTCTTCTTCACAGATCTTAACACACCCAGTGTATTTTTGCAGGCACTGTGTGCAAAATATTCAGTAAATGAGATATCCAAAAGGGATGTTTCAATATGCTGAACTGGATTACTTTATTCCCCCAGCTTTTGCACACTGTTTTATGCTCATGGGTAGTTGTAGATTTTTGTCAATGTACAAAGGTTGTTATTTCTATAGTTACCTCATTCAAATTCAGAGGTTTGTAACTATGGAAGTAAAATGTGTCTGTGCTATTATTTTGTTAATCTGTCTTGAGCTACTTTTGTTAACTGCGTGTTCATAAGAGTCTGTGTTTGCTCAAATTACCTGCTTGGTTTTCTGGTCAGGTATGCTGAGATGCAGTATTTCAATTTATAACTTTGGTTTTTGTTATTTTTCTCCTGATGTGTTACAACTGCTTGCCAGAAATTCTGAAACTGTGGTGAAACTAAGTGCTCTGATGTTTCCTCCCAGTGTTTGCTAATTCAGCAGCACTTCGCTGCCTGTAAGAAGCGCAGAGAAACCGCAGCTGAGGACTGTGAACGGCAGTGCTGTGTGAACAAGTGATGCACACAGCACTACGCAGGTAGAGGGGTTTTAATCTGCAAGCATATCTGTCATTAATTTTAAGGCCTTTAGGAACCGTGGTAGCTCAGCTAAGAGAAGGGAGATAAGCCAAGCAATTATATGGAGCAGCTCTGTTTGGTGAAGCACATCTTTTGGGATTAGCAGGGGCTCATGAGGCAGGGTAGCGATTTGTGCATCGCACTGCCAAGTCTGACTGATCCTTCGGGACAGTCGCTGTTATGTGGGGGCCTCCTGGGAAATTTTTAAGACTGGTATATTGCCTGGGACAAGACTGAGAAAGTTTCCTTGGTTTGTCAGTATAGATTTTAATGCAACAATGTTCCCCCCTGCTTTCTGGAGAGAACCATGTCCTTTCTGCTTCTCTGCTTTGTGGACCTTCTTGCTGAGTGTACAGGTGAAAGACAGTAGCCATGAGCTTTGAGTACCTGCAAACTGCTGTGCTTTTGGGGAGAGTTTGAAAAGTGGCAGGGATTTGAAAGCTGAGATTTTGACTGACTTGAATTGGGTAAAAAATTTGAGAGAACTTTGGCAGCAGTTGTTGGGAGAAGAAAAATGTCACCTGTTACCTCAGCAGACTACTTAAGAGCACTCTGAAGTGAGTCCCCAGAAAATTCTTGCAGAGAGATGCAGCTGGGAGGAAATGCTGTACTTCCTGAAGAAACAACAAACTCTGGATGTTTACCCAAGCTGGTAAACCAAACAGAAACCATCAATGTGCTGCTGGGTAAATCTGTGGTGTGCCAGTGTCTTAGGCACTGCGCAGTTCTAATCACCACCTTCAAAGGTAGTGGAGGGCTAGGGAAGGTCCAGGGAACAATCAGTCCTTGTGATTTCTCTTTGCCATAGAGAAGAGATGACTTATTACAGAAATTGCAGATGCATTGTATTGTCATGAATGGGAAGGGGAGTAGGGAGGGATCCTTCACAATTCCTGGGTTTGCTAAATTGATTCAAAGCAGGAAGAGGAACACTCTGTCAAGCAGCAGTTACCACATGAAACTCATTGCCACAGGGTGTTATGGATAGCAGAAGTCTAAACAGATTGAAAAATCGATGAAGGACAGATAAGTTCTTATTAAAAGTGATGGCCTGGATGCAACCTCTGGATCAGGAGATCTTTAACAATTGCACAGGGTGTAAGAAGGAAAAAGCCTGCCTATATTCTGTGTCATTGCTTTTCCTCCCTCTCTGCCATCCCTCATGTTTTTTTTCTTGTTGCCTATTCTGGCTACTGTTGAAGACTAGAGAGATAGACCTTCGCTCTCACAACTTGGCTATTTTTATTGGTCAAAACTAGAAAGGAAACTAGCTACCCTGCAGTGCAGGGAGATGGTTTTGCCTTGCAGCCCACAGGTAATGTAAAGCACAGTAAAATGAAGAGAATTAAAAGTCAAATGCCTAAAAATGTATATGTGTTATAAAATGCCTCTGTAGCTGGCATCTTTTTTAAAATTCTGAGTTAACAGGAAGCTGAGCTTGTTAATGAAGTGTAAGTAACTACAATGTTTCCAGTTACTTTTCGCACTTTCTCCTCTCGGTGCTACAGTAGCTGATAACGCACCTAAATGACTTGGGCATTTTTAACTCGGTAGCAGTGACACCTTGGGCTGGAAGCTGAGGATGGCTGCCTTCCACAGAAAGGACTGTGGAGCACGACAGGGAGGGAGGAAGCAGAAAGCTGGGAAGGAGGCTGAAGAGAAGATACTAAAATCCCTTGTATATGCACCAAAGCAGAAAAGTGTAACACAGAGGAAGGCTTGTAGCTGTGACTGCAGCAGCAGCAGTCGGTTGATATTTGGGAGGTGAAAAAATCAGTTTTACATTTTGCTAGACGACTGTACTGTAATACAGCAGTGCCTCCTGGCAGGGAAAGCAATGTAATGTAAAGCAATACCGCGTGGAAGAGCAGTTGGAGAGCTGTCAGAAGCTGAGTAGCTTGGAATGCTTCCACGAGAACCTGGGAGCAGCGAGCTCGCTGCGGCGTGGCATTCCCCTGCCCCGAGGAGGAGAGCGGCTGCAGCGCAGGCGTCACTCGCGCCTTCCAGCGCGGCTCCGCTCTCTGGAGGAGGCTTTTCTAGGCAAAATAGCGAGAGTTTCTTTCTTCTCTTGGGAGATTTCTCTTCCAGCTCACAGAGCCCTTGTGAGTTCACATGCCAGGCAGTCCTGGGGCAAATGAGTTTGTTCTTGTCAGCTGTCATTGCCTGCCACACAGGAGTACTCCAGGGCACAAGGCTGCCAGAGGGGTAGCAAAGGGCAGGAGCCCTCCAGAGTGGGCTGCTGGATCTCTGGATCTGATCTGATGGGGTGAACAAGGAAGAAATTACTTCTTTTTTTTTTTTTTTTTTTTTTTTTTTTTTTTTTTTTTTTTTTAATGTTCCAGAGGGCTTTGGTGCAGGGCATTGGCTTTTATTCCAGTTTTTAGATTTTGGATAGACTTAGTAGTTTTACTTGTGGTTTTTACCTCCCCTCTCTCCTTGCCCCCAGCACTTTCCTTCCCTTCAAGTTCTCTGCCTCACTCTGTGTATTGCTACTATAAATTGCTTGTATGAAGGGTCCTGTTTCTTACTTGAAGCCTCTGGATGCTATTAAGTAATTGGTGGAAAAGCTTGTTTAAACATCACAACTCTACGTTATTTTTTAAACAGCCCTTTGAGGTGGCTGAAATGCTACTGAAAGATTACTTTCCTTTAATACTGGACAAGGAACTTCATTAGGGAAAGGAAATAGTGTTCTTACTAGACTATTTCCAAGTAACAAGTCATATTTCTTTTAAAGAAGGGATGTGCAGTTTTATTCCCCCTGGTTGCTTCTCCCTCCACATCAACAAAATCACTGTTTATAGCAAGGAGCAAAGAAGGTTTATTGGTTTTATTCCTTCAGTGCACCCAGACTTTCTTTTGGCAAAAATCCCTAAGAACAGAACAATGCATTCTGTGCATCTGCTCTCTAGCCACAACTTGAAACCAGCAATACTGGTAAATTATCCAGGGAGACTGGCTTAATGTCCAAGCTGCAGACACGACAGTGGTCCAGCATGATGTAGGAGCAGGGCACCGTGTCCAATACAGCGCTACTTTTCCTGCTTTATCACCTCAGCCAGATTACTGGATGATTAACATGTGGCCATGGGTGAGCTTGAGCAGCATCCTCCACCATACAGCTGGCATAAGGAAAGATTTCATTTCAGGTTTCCTAAGCTTGACAGGTCTGTGCAAGCAATTAAAGTGTGAATTTTATAAATGAAAGTGCTACCTTGGGAAGGAATAAATAAATATAAGGAACTTTAGTGTGGAAGTGGTTTGAGACATATAATGGATTATGAAGGCAAAAATGAATTTGAAAGTAGCATGGGAAGGTTCCATGAAAACCTGTTTCTTCTGCACTTTGCACATAACATTGTGTTTGATCAGGCGAAGGTCTGTCTTCTGTTTCTCTGCTGTCTTTTTGATAGAAAATAAGCTTTATCTTGTTATTTTGGCATGCGTATTAGGATTTTTCTTGAAAAGAGGATTTTTCTCGAATATAAATTGCTAAACAAAATCACAGAAGCAGTCACAGCCTCTCAGTACATACACCAAGAAAAGTGAAGCAGAATGTATATGGTAGGAAATGGGTGCATCACTTCTTGCTTTTGTTGGTTTTAGTAGTCTTTGATGCCAGTCTGTGGGAAATTGCACAAAAGTCAAATGCGCTGTAGATGTAACAACTAAAAGCTACTGAATTGAACAATCTTTTTAATAACTGGGAAGAGAAACTTGAAATTACAATGGCTGCCACAAGCAATTTTCATAGATCTTAACGAGCTTAGATCTCTTTATTTAGGCACTGCTTGTGTTCTGCCAAAGGTTTATGGAAAGACAGAATGCTCAACTGCAGAAAGTCTGTCCCTGTACATGAGGATCAAGAGTTTATTCTGACTGATGAAGCTGCCTTTGCAAGGTGACCTTTAGGCCATTTTTGCAGATTTTTAAAAAAAGTTAATCAGTAAAAGATTTCAGTTGAGAAAACAAGGAAAGCTTAAGAAATTCAGGATGCTTGTTCTCCTTTATTAAGCTGGTGAATAAGAACTAGGTCTAATAGGGGACTAACATCTAGTAGCTCTAGATTTTGAAGGACAAGGCAATGTGAATTCAGTTTTAAATCATCAGCTACAGCTTACTTTTCTTTATAAAAGAACTTGTTGTAAATGTTAAACATGTTTGGACTTAAGTGCCTAGTATGGTAGAAAAGTGAAATAAAAAATTCTCAATGGATCATGACTTCTTGAATTTTCAGGCATTATAATTCAAATGAGAAAATGTCTAGTAAAAGTCATTGGCTGATTATTAAAATAATAAAAAGAAGAAAAATGTCAGCTGGATAAATACCTGTGAAATTGAATAAATGTTTCAGCTGGAGATAGTACAGCTCTGGTTAACAGAAAATAAGACCAAATTGAGAGCAGATTATATTTGGTTGCAAATCAATATGGCTTAGTAGTTACCAGCCACTGATCATCCTTCACGACCTAGAGTGTAAATGTAAAACATAACTAAAATTGGTAGCTTTCAATTACTTTTATTTAAATCCAGTCTCTTCTACCACTGAATGCTCTCTGAATAAATAAGTTAAAGCACATTTAGCTGCTGGCATGGTATTGCCCTGGCTTTTCCTGTATTGGCAATGATTTGATACACAGATAAAGGAAACTCCCTCTGTGAGTTCATATATGAAGTCTCTAATGGAACAATTGATCATTTTTTTTCCGTCCCCTTCCTCTCTCTCATTTCCATTACCCTTCCCCCAAATGGGGGCAAGTGAATTTTGATTTTTTTTATGTTTTAAATACTTCTCCAAGCATGTGAGGCTGAAGATATCTCCGAACATAAGTGCACCTGGTCTCCTATTTTGCTGTGTTCTGTATTGTTGATACGAACTGCAAGGGAGCTCTAAAGAGGTTTTTCCTATTTTATTACTGGTCATGTGTTTGGCACTGCAAATTTGAACATTAAAATTAATTACGGCCTTAGAGACAGGGAGTCCAACAGTGAAATAGCTTGTGATTTATTTGAGCTCTGAAATTCCACCAGTTAAAGTTGTGTAAAACTTTCCAGTAGTTTATTTATATATTATTTTAAGAAAAAACACCTTAATTATGAGTCTGGTTACTCAATAAAAAAGAATAGCTATCTGGCTAATCACTGCTGTGCTCTAGAGCATTAATTTTCTTCTTAATAACAGTAAGATTTTTTTCCATTTTCTCCTTTAAAACCTTTTCAATTATATAACAAATTTACTTGATTTATGGGGACACTCTCTAGGATTTTATGCCCCAAGACAGGCACGTCATGAAATAGCTGGAGGTTGGTGAAGAACCTCAGTTGGATTAAAGGCTTGCAAGTACTGACAAGAGTGGGAGTTGAGCATTTGGATGGAGGCCTGTACAGAGGCGCGTGGACAGCTCTGTTCTCAGCTACTCCCACTTTAGGGAGTTGTTTTGTTTTGGTCTCACCTAGAAATTCATGCTTTCCCTATGGGAACACACAGCCCTGGGTATGCAGAGGGGTTGCTCATAAGAAGGTCTGGTTTTCCCAAAGTCTGAAAAAATTTGTTTGTGGAAAAATGAAGTGAATGATTGCACTCCTGTACTAAATGTAGGGATTTTTGAATGTGGGTTCTTAAAGAATTATTTCTGCATTAGTGTGTCACCAAGTCTTAAGGTTCATGGAAGTGCTCATATTCTATGTGGCACAGGTATGAAATACAGCTGGGCCTCCATTTGTCTGTTTAGGGACCCAGACCTGCTCTGTCAACTTGGTTTCAGGTTGCTTGAGAAGTACAGGACAGTCTGTATTCTAAGATTTCCTGACAAATGTGTGAAGTTCAGAGCTCTTACCAGGCTGGCTGCTAACTGGCCAGGAAGTTCTTAACACTGTGGCTGGCAAGGAATAAAGAAAACAAAAAGATGCTAAATTTTGGTTATGAGAGGCTGTTCAGCGTTTAAAGTCCTGGTGTCTGAGAACATGGGGTGGCATTTGCAACTGATGTTTGCCTGGTAGTGAAGGACTCAGCATAATAAATAGCTGGCTAAGTAGTAAGAGTTCACCTGGCAGTTATTGCTGACTTTTATGGCTACAGACTTGAGGCCTCTTGAAACTGAGAAATGCTAGTAATTAGAAGATGTTTGTAAGGGTAGATGGATTTGGGGGGCTTTAAGGTCCTACTCATGTGTTTGAGAATGAAGTATCATGGAATGTCCATATTCTAGATTTATTTGAACAGAAATGGCCAGTGAGATGAAGAGATGAATGGCATGGAAAGTATGTGAGATTTTCCCTTTGCTTCCAGCTTGCACTGGACTGATGAGCTGGGTTCATTGAACCCTCTGTTTCACCCAGTCCTTGAGGGGCTATAAAGCAGAGGTGGACTGAAAAAGGACTTGAGAAGAACATTTAGCTTGGCAGTGCCTTCATCCCCAACAGCTGATTGTGATGCCTGGAGCCAGTTACTGTAGGGATGAGCAGATAAACCTGATGTGTACTGTTTAATTAATTGGAATTAATTAAACAGTGTAATAATTAATGGATGTGGTAGATTCCTTGTAAGTTAGGCTTTTCACCAAGATTGGTCCATTAATTTTTACTTACATACTCTCTCTCCTAAAAGCTGTTGGTAGAATTGTTCTCTGGAAAATGAAAGCACTTATGCTGCTAAGGAGGATTAAGAAGGGCCCTACAGGGCTCCACCTCTTAGCCCATGTGTGCTGCTCAGCAGCTTCTCACATTTGTCAGTGCTCTGGCCCCCTGATCAGCACTACAACATCCCTGTCATGATGGATGGCACTGGGGCAGTTCTTAATGCTGAAGAATTCCTTTGAATTGTGATGCAGAGCTATAGGTAAAACCAAATAGCTCTTCCCTTTGTATTATCTCTGCCACTCATGACACAAAAAATGTCACTAATGTGTTTGCTGCCATAAAAATTTTCTTACTATCTCTTTCAGCTGCTTAGGCCAGCAGCTAACATACTCCAAGGTTAGTAATGAATTAGGTTGAAATTGCCGAGGGGTGTCTTTCTGCACTGACTTGAAGATGTATGAGGCTTGCTCTCCTTTGTTCTTCCTTCATCCTGCTTTAGCCATGCCTGCATTGTGCCCTGTCAGCATTTTCTGCTTGGGAATGGCTGAGTGGACTTTGCTCTGTTAGCTGTGCGTATTTTTTTATTTAAAGGAGGTCTTCATCCTGTCTATTTGGCATAAGTTGGTTGAGAATTTGCTGGTAAAAAGCGCAGGGGAGGGAAAGAAAAGGATCCTTGGAGCCTGTGTCACTGTCTCCCAGCAGTGCCCCCTTCCTGCTCTGGAGGATCTCTCTTGCTTGTCCCTGCGTTGGGTCGGCCCCTGGAGCACAAGTGCTCGGAAGCAGCAGTGCCACGGTCGCTGTCTGTCTGTCTGTCTCCGGGATCATGTGGCAAAGGGGCCGTGCCTGCAGCGAGAGGGGCTCCCCCCGTGCGAGGAGTCACAGGACACCGGCGGGGTAGCTCCAGCTGGTATGCACTGGTACTAATATAATCCCGCAGGACTGTATCCATGAGCCACAAGTGTGACATGTGAGGTATTTAAGGAGACACACCTGTTCTAGACACAGGCTGGGTATTGCATGCCTTGGAAATGGAAGGTTTTGGTGGAGCAGGGAAGACTCTCATTTTATCCTCAGGAAGGCTTTGCTTTCTTCTTTCTCCCCAGATGCACATTATTTTATAACTCCCTAATATTAGGCAGCCCTGTAGCCTGTTCGCACCAGGCGTTTCAAAGGCCAGGCTGGTGTTTGCAGGAGAGAACAGCCTCTGGTCTGAGTGATGGTTTGGGTGTAACTGCTCCCAAGAAAGGGCAGAGAATTCGGAGAATGTCATCTATGTGTGGGGTTGGGTTTTTCAGTCCTTTAGATAATTTAGATTTTGTGTTGGGTTTACCAGTATTTTTATTATAAGGCCTCTGTCTTGCAGTTTAGAGGAGTAAATCACATAAAAGTCATACCATCTTACAAATTTTGTACAAAAATATTTTGTCACTTTGGTTTGAAATCACTGAGTGTATTTCCCTCTCTTCCCATCTGCCCTCATCCCAAAAATTACTGCGAAACAGTTTCTCTCCGTAAGAAGCAGCAAGTAAATACAAACTAAATCTCATGGTTGCATAGCATAAAGAATTAAAATGCTTAGATTTTTATCTCTCTTTTTGAAGTTTATCTGACACTTGTTTGGCAGAGGATAATTTTTTCGCTATTGAAAAGGGGATATATTAAGATGGTGGAAAAAGAAATTACAAGGTCTGTCATATGACTTCATTTCATCTGTCTGTCATGTCTTTCAAGTAGAATGGAATTTTTCTCTCAAATTTGATGTGCCTTTTTTTGATGTTAATGTGAAATCTCCTAGTTTGCCTTAGCCTTGTTCCACAGGGCCCTTCTTTCCATGGATTCCTGCTCTTGGTGAGGTGTTAAGTGCTTGTTGGTTTGGGACAGCTCCCAGGATTGAGGCCAAGGCTTCTCCTAGGTTTGACAGATTGTTGTGTGGAAATAGTAGTGACTGGGAAGTCTTTCCCTCCCATCTTTATTTTAAATAAGATTTTCAGGTAAACATCCAATTCTTTGCAAAACTAAAGTAATGGCTGGTAGAAATGAGGAAGGTTGTGCTCTAGGACCTGGTTAGTTTGAGCAGTCAGGTATTTCGGGGGGGAAGGTGGTAATTCTCTTCTTTGCACTCTCAGCGTGGTGGTTTGGAATAACCAGACCCTGAGTGGACAACAGACTCTCCTCAGAAATTAAAGGCTGTTGTCCGGGAGAAGATTCTGGGAATGGAGACCCCTCAGCTCCAGCCTCACTTGGCCCATGGGATTGTTGACCCTTGTGACAAGGGGATATAAATATGTATCTTTTTAATCCTAACCTGAAAGAGGACTGTAGCTGTATGCTGGTGTTCAGTTTGACCAGATCCAAACCCTCATAGTTTTCCTTCCTTGTGGGCAGACACATTTTTGTACATATAAATGTAAAAATGCCTTTGATTATGCTGCTGAGAAGCAGAATATCTTGTTGTAAGGAAAGAATCATCCCCTCTAGCTGTGGTGCCTCCCAGGCTGGCTTTGGGCCTCTGCAAATCACATTTTGCTGCATAGCCTAAGGTAGACACAGCCTCACTATCCCTGCTAGCTGGTAACAGTGGGCTCTCCCTCACCTCTGTTCCTACTGGATTCTCCCAAAGTTAACAGATGTGCAATCAAAAACTGACAATATTTATTCTGGGTTGGTTTTGGATTTTTTTTTAGGGGAGTGGGGGTTGGCTGGTTTGGTTCAGTGTTGTTTTTTGTTCCTTAACTGCACCCTGCAAAATGTCCTGGCTGAGTTGTTTCCAAATACTGGCATCTCCAGGGAAGGGGTTATAAATTGCTAATTTAAAGCCTGCAACAGGATAATTAACTAACCAGTTTGATGTAAATGGCTTAATAGGGCTTTACTAGCCCCTTTGAACTTATAGTAGCACTAAAAAGTAAACTGTAAATACCTTCAAGGAACGTAGTGGCATGTTTGGCTGTAAGGAGTAAGCCTGCTCAACTTGCCAGGAATCCACTGGCCTGTGTGACAGCAAACATGTCAAGGGGGTGAGGGGACCTACCAGGCACCCCTTGGGGAAGGCTCTGCAACTACCTTGGTTCTCAGGAAGCACACACACTCTGATATATCAGGCTTTCAAACCTGTCCTGCCTGCTTTGGAAAATTTAAATCATAACCTCAGTTTAAATGCAACTGTAATGAATTTCATCAGGATTGAAGGGAAAAAAAAACAACAGAAAAACCAAAACCCTGAGGGGGAGGCAGCCACTAGAGTCCACCCTAATTTTCCTGCAGTTCTATTTGCATTAAGGTCTTTTGGCAAGTCCAGGCAGAAACACTTATTACACTTTGATTCAGAAGACCTCGTTACCCACTGAATCTGCTGAGACAAGGTACTGCAGCCCTGCAGCAGATTCCAGTTTCTGATGCATTTGGGGGACTTTGGGGAGAATGTCCAGACTTTCATTCTTGCTGGGCTATTACAAAGTTCCAAAGGAGGAAGTCAACAATTAATCACCTAGAAATGAAGGTCATTACAAAGTAGAAGCATCTTGTGTAGTTAGGCATTGATCTTACTTCTGACTATGGAAGCTGGGGTGTTGGAGAGGAGAATTTCAGGCCCAAAGGCCCACAGGAATATTCCCTTGAAGCTCTTCCTGGTCCCTGTGCTGTTCTGCTCTGCCTTCTCACTGTGCATGCACCACACAGTGTCAACAATAATTCCAAGAACCTTTTCTTCATTGTTCCTCTGTCTCACAACCATCTTTCACCTACTGCCAGCAGCCTTCCTGGACACCAGAGGATGTTTTGGGGTTTGAAGCACAATCCTCAGTTACTGCTGTGACCTCTGACACGTAGGATTTGGCTTTATAGCCAGCTTTGTTCAAGGGTTTCCTGATCCTTGGCTGTGCTTTGCTTGCCTGCTCTGTTGTGCTGCCCTGAAGACCATGGGGCTTGTAAGGCTGAGCCAGGCTGGGGCTGATGCAGAAAGAGGGCAAGACCTTACCTTTTAGGTGGTGGCTCTGACTTGGATGGCCTAAACCAGATCATGATGCCTCATCCTCTATAATGATGGCTCTATTTTTGTGTGGTTTGGTTTGGAAATTTTTTCCTACCTGGTAAATAATGTATCATTGGCAATGTTAATGCTGGCCTTTAAAACAGCAGCATAAAAGCACTGAAATCTGTTGTAGAAGGCCATGATGCAGAAGTGCTACATCTTATTTTAAAAGCCATGTCCGCCAGAGCATTCAGCCCTGTGCTCTAATTATTCAGGTGTCTGTTGTATGCAGGGATCAAAATGCTCTGCTGTGGCCTTTAGAAGAGTTAATAACATGGGCACTTCACTCTTACTTGCTGACTGAAGCAGTTGGCACCATGGTACTACCTGCTTGCTGTGTGTGGGTTGGGAGCACAGCACAGGATTAATTTGGGGTTGTGTTGGCAAGGGTCTGTCAGCAGAGCTTGCCCAGATGCCTGTGCTATGCTGGAGCTGTTAATGCTTTACTTTTATAAGCCCTAACCTAGAGCACATTTTAAAAATTTCAAAATACTCACTGTTAGAGAGAGAGACACTTGCAAGTAGAAGAGCTCTGTACACACAGTGTTCATGGCTGGAGACTCCCTTCAAGGAGTGCCACAACACCTCAGCCTGCCAGCTTTGCTATCTTGGCATCTGACTGGGAAATGCAAATACTCAATCTTAATCCTTCATTCCCACATGCTGACATGTATCCAAGGGGAACTTCTGTGAATGTTGTTGTTATTTCCATATAACTTCAGCTGCTGCTTTGCTTCCCAGAACCTCCCCGCCATGTGTTTCAGTGCAGCGTTTTCCAGGTCTTTTGGATTTGTTTCCCTAATGGAAGGCAGGCTTTAGTGTGCATGTCCTTATCAGAAATCTGGCCAAGGGAGTTGAGGGCACTTTCAGTGAGCTCACAGGTGACACTAGGCTGGGTGGGAGTGTTGATCTGCTGGAGGGCAGGAAGGCTCTGCAGAGGGATCTGGACAGGCTGGATCCATGGGCTGAGGCCAGTTGGGTGGGGTTCAACAAGGTTGAAAGGATGCTGTAGCCAGATGGGCGTTGGTCTCCTTCTCCCAAGGGCAAGAGCAAAGGGCCTCAAGTTCCACCAGGGAAGATTTAGGTTGGATGTGAGGGAAAGTTTCAAGGAAAGGGTCATCAAGCATTGGAACAGGCTGCTCAAGGAAATGGTGGATTTGCCATCCCTGGCGATTATCCAAAGGATGTGTAGATGTGGCACTTGGGGACACAGTTTTGAGGTGGACTTGGCAGTGATGGGCTAATGGCTTGACTTGATTTTAGGGGTCTTCTCCAGCCTAAGTGATTCTGTGATTTTATGTGGAGAAGAGGAACAAGCCCTCTGATTGAGTTGTTTTTATAAGGCTCTTCTCTTTCTAATCCCCCTCCAACAAACCCTTCCACAGATTTTTAGATTCCTCACTAAAGGAATCCTTTAAATAATATGATAACAAAAAATCCCCCTTCTAATACACATTTTGTTTTGAAGCCCACTAAACCTGACAACTAACTCTATTTGGTTTGTTTGCTTAATTATCACAGGGAAAATATAAGTAGAAACCCTGGGCCAGGACTCTGGACTCTAATACTAGAGAAAGGACAAATGATGTGTAATGGTGTTTTCCTGACCTCTCCTCTGTTTTTAGAAACGTGAAAAATTTCATCTGGCTATTGCTGATGTTAGAAAGTTATGTAAAAATTAGAACATAATGAAGACAAATTTTAAAGTGGCGTCTGCTGCAGTTCTTGGGTGTGCTGTCTCAATTGCCTTCTGCTTAGAGTGCAGCTGAAAAATCCAAGTCCTTTTCCAACATGTCAAAACCAACTTTTTCAAAGGATTCAGTAGCTGTGCCAAAGCACCTTGCCTTATTTGTAAGAAAATGCATGGGGTTGGGATTGTCTCTGCCAGGGCCAGCATTCACACATGCAGCTGGCTCTTTTAAATCAATTTGATGAATTACTATATACCTCCTAATTTTTCAATAGGCAAGTCCCTGCTATTTCTTGCCTGCACAAGATTAAACTTTCACATTACATACCCTGTTATAAAACTTTGATTGTCTAGAGTAGGTCTGGGTGTGTAATGACTGCTCCTGGACAGGTCTGGGGATTTGGCATTACTGTCAGGCTTCTTACATGAGGCTGCAGAGAAAGCAGGTGTGTGAAAGCCATGTTAGCATCTGTGATGAGGATACCTTGTGATAAGAAGTATGTGACTTATTCAGGTTCTTCAGAGGTGTTGACTTGTTTGGTTTGGGATTTTGAGGTGGTTTTCTACCTATTAAAGCATATTCTTTGACTGAAGTGTCTGCCAAGAAAATGCCTGGAGAAGGGAATAGATTAACCCAAGGTGGACTGACCTGGTGGGTTAGGGAAAGCTGGGTGGCATCAGAACATCCCTATGGCTGGGGAGGCACGAGCCTCAGGATGTGTGTGTTTCTGAGCACCTGCACTGTGGTGTAACAATGCCACAATTTATTCAGCCCTTCTCTGTGACAGAACTGCATGTGGCTGAATAATGTGCAGCCAGGGGCTGAAAGCAGCTGGATCCTAGATACAGGTGTTTGGGAATGCACATTGCCAAGAGAGAGGCTTTAGTCCAAATGTATCCTCACTAAGTACTTTCTGCATCCTCTGGGCGTCTCTTGATGCTTTTATGTCACTGAGCTCTGCTGAAATGCTAAGGATGGAAGAATTTTATTTTTTCCTTCCACTCCAAGGTGTGGTATCAATGCTTGTTGTGGCTGTGAGCAGAAGTTTGTACTTGTATTACTCCTTGGGCCAGATTCTGATCCTATTTATGTAGGTATAAAACTGCTGTGTTGTTCCATCTGTGTTAGGCAAGTTCCAGCCTCTCTGGCTGTTTTTAGGGTTTGGTTCTGCTTGGCTTTTTGGTTGGTTTTCTCCTTCAACTGCCTTCCTTGCTGAGAGGGATGAACTCCATGGGAAGTGATCCAGCAAAGTTTTAAAATAAACTTTTAGTGTGGGTTTGGTTTTGGTTTTGTTTTTTTTTTTTTAACTCTTGCTCAAACTTTTAAATATATGAATTGTCTCTGTGAATTCTGAGTGCCTCTGAAACCTGCCAGCCAAGCCTAAATCTTGCAGGAGGTGTGGCCACATTTGTATTCTCAGAGCTCTCTGGCACAGACACCTGGTACACCTGTGTCTCTTGCTAGTTTCAGTACTGTCATAACTTCACCCTTCATGCCTGTTTCTCTGGTACCTCCTGTTTTTCCCAAGGTTATTGTCTAAAAATAGAATCTGTTGCAGATTTTCACTCCCCCACACCCACCCTGAGGACGATAATTACCAATGAGATGGTTTTAATTATGCTGAAGGAAGGAGAGTGATGCTTTCTGCTCTGCTCTTTGAGGCACTTTTTTTCTGGCAGGGAAAAAATTGCACAAATTGCTTAGTAATTTTCCTTAGGTGACAAATGTAAAGTGATTAGCTTTTGTAATACTTAAGCTTGAATATTTAAACATTTGATAAATCATGGGTTATCTGAAGAATAAAATTATGATGTTTTGGCACCAACAGAATTCAATGCAAAGATCTCAATCTGAATAGAACATTTCTTGATTTCCTTAATTGTTGTTAAACTGGTAGATAGCTGTGGTATCTGTGGCATTCACCTGTCCAGAAACCAAAGCCATGCTCAACCCAGGCGAGCAGAGATGCTTTGGATGATGCAGTTATCTGTCAGGAGCCAGAAATGGAAACATTTAGAGCATTCGTAAGATGGAAAAAACTTCTCTAAAATGAAGAAAAAAAAAAAAAGGAATGAAAGCATGTAAGTGTTTGAGTGGATGATGCTGACTTTACTGTCCTCTAAACTATGCCTGCAGCAGCCCAGAGCTTATTGTCACATAAACCAAGAGAAATAAAAGGGAAGCTGTCTCTACAGGCTACATGATGGAACTGGTGAGCAGCTGCTCCGATAGTAGGGTGCTCTGTGTGTGGTAATTGCCTACAGATAGAAATTCTGTGTAGAGGATTCATTGCTGGCACACTGACACAGGCTGGCAAACTAAACTGTTAGGTGGAAGGGTAAGAATCTACTACAGCTCTTTAAAATCACCCTCATTGTGATCGCCTCATGATCAAACATTACTTTCTCCACTGTGAGTAAAAGCATAGCACATTTCCCAAATGATATCTTAAAGTAAACCAGATTGGTGCATAAGAAACCAAGTCAGCACAACCAGTGAATGTACAGTGCTACTGCCCAGAGTTCAGAATTAAATGGGAGCAGTGATAGTGCTTCAGGTTTTACAGCTGCCTCTCTGCTCGACTTTGACAATTATTTATTACCACTAATATTGTACTTTGTAAACTTATACAGTGCTTTATGAAGTAAGACATGTTTCCTATTTTAAAGATCTTATAATCTTGTGGGCTGATAAGGGGTGCAGATTATCCCTTGGATGTTCATAAATAGCATTAGCACTAAGAGTTTTATTAGTGTGGGTCCTTTCAAGCCTGTGGCTCTCTGTTTTTCTTAACAACACTTCCTAGTCAGGTGCGGAAATAAGGATTTCTACACCATGATGTTCCAGGCTGGAATAATGTGGGCATTCTTTGGTTTTGCTTGTAGTGAAAGAGCAAAACCCAAGCAGAGTCCCAGCACAGTGGCTGTTGCTCTGCATGGGTTTAATCCACAGCCTTTGCTCGCCTCTCTGAGACTACAAATCTGGAGTTTGGGGGATGGCAGCAGAGAGCAGGCTCGGGAGGTTTGTGTGTGTGTGCTTGCGCGTGTTTTAAATAAACAAACAATGCAACAGCAACTTCAACAAATTGTGAGTGGTGCTAATTTGTTATAGTGCTGTCTTGCCTTCTGGCAGTGTTGATTTAGGAGAAGCTGAGCAGACTGGAATGGATGCAGGGAGCTGCTGGTTCTCTTGCTCTCTATATGGTTCAGCATAAAATACTTTCAAGGGTCCTGTCCTGAGGAGCTTTCAGATTACAGGGTAAAGCACATACATAGGCTGTCAATCCCCTTTTCAAAACCAATTCTTAGGCAAAAGTACCTTTCCCACTGCCTTGTTCCATCCCTTCTACTTTTTTAAAATGAAGAGAAGTTTTAAGTCTTAATTAACGACAGAAGCCTATAATTTGTGTACTTTGAGGACTGCCAGGAAATCCTTGACCTTGACTCGAATAGCGTGTAGGGAAGGAAAGGAGGAAGAGCCTGTGCTTTGGACTGTAGCAAAGTTTTCAACACCCTATGACCTTGCTGGACTGCCTTTCATAACGTGCCTGGGGCTGTAATCCCCCAGGCTGAGAAGCTGGCTGTCAGGGAGGGCTGGCCAAATGTGCCCGAGGAATCTGCAGCCCTGGACCACTGCTGTGCAGGGCAAAGCCAGCAGGATGGGAGCCTTGCTGGGAAGAGGTGGATTTTGGAAACATACATAGAGTGACCTCCCTGCAGTCTGTAAACTGAGTTTGAATAATGCTTGAAGTCTCAAGTGAAGAAGACAGAGGAATAAAACAGTTAAAATAAGAAGTAGGGGTTGAGGAAAAGCAGCCAAAGAAATGAAGAATTCTTTGAAAGTGAGTAAACTCTGCTTTCCCATTAGGTCATCTTCAGCTTGGAGTGATTTGGATGCAATACAGGCAGTTTGCAGAATTTTGAATCTGTTAGGCCTTCTGCTTTTACAAGCAATAGTGGCTTTCTGGCCTCCTCTCATCTGCCAGGCTCAGTTGTGCTGAGACTTTTTGATGGCTGCAAAGAATCAAATACAAAGGGTTCAGGGTGATGGGTTAAGCATCTGACTTGGAGGGATGTTTGGTAGGCAGTACAGTCTTAATACTGCCGGGACCAACTCTGAGAGTGGTTTGCTTGAAAGACTTCACTAAAGTGAAACTTCAAACCAAAGATTTCTTTGCTAAGTACAAGGCTGAGTATGTGGTCAGTTTTTGGGGAAAAACAGAGGAAAAAAATGTGGATAAGCTAAAAGTGCTGTATTTAAGGTGTAATTTATATTAAGAACTGTTGCTGGATCTATAGATATGGGTAAAGGGAATGAGATGTTTTCTTTTGGAATAAAACAAGACAGCAATGCTTGTTTTGTGCTCACCACTGCTTTGGCTTATGGTGAGAGATGACATTTTGGTCCAAGACAGTTACTACACCCCCTCAGCATGGAAACTTGGTGTTAACTATTGCAAGCTCATGATATTAACAGTATTGTGTATGCAGATGTTCCTGTGCAGACTGCTTCTCTCTGCAGAAGTTTGCTGAGTCTACACAAGAAATGAAAATAAACAGGCTGATTGGGAGGATCTTTATCAAACCTGCTCCCATTTTTCCTAGTACTCTGAGGCTTTGTTTGCTCTAACAAACCTTGTAACTAAGGAGTCTGAGTCACTAGTTCCAGCTGCCTGCCTCATCCCTGTCCTGGAGATCCATCCCCAGTTGCAGGGACAATGGAAAGGGTCATGCATTTGCTCCAGTATTACCGCATTTCACAACCTGCTATCAGCTTGTACCTGTGGTGACTCAGAGCCCTAAAGCAGTGCTGCAGCTGGGAGTGTCCTGTAGGACAGTCTTGGTTGGAAGAGGGTCATGACGTTCCTCCTTCTCCACAGTGCCAGGTGCGCTCCCGCCCTCAGAGCGAGGCTCAGCGTGAGGTTGCCACCCCATGCACACCCTTCCAAGTGCCCTACCCTACTGAAGGACAGGGCCTAAGACTCTCTAGGATTAACTGGGAGGTAGCAACAATCCTTTAGTCATGTCCTAAATTCTTGCATTGTAAAGGGAGAATTCTGTACAGGCTCAAAGGTGGCTGGGGAACAGAAATTTTGCATACCAAAGGAGCCTTTGAGCTACTTCTTCAATATAGTGTTGTTATTTTCATGCAATAGGGAGTAAATAAATGAATTAAATTAGATTAGCATTAGACATTGGAGCTGCCTTTACTACTTGCAATGCAGGTACAACTAAAACTGAGTTTGCTCAGTTGTTGTAGGATGAGAAGAAGAGCCCAGAATCTGTTCCTGGTCACTAAGTAGTCACGAGCTTCTGAAGCTTTTTTTTGTGCCACTGCTCTGCTCCTGAGATCAACTGTGTTCTGCAGATATGCAGGAATTTCTAATGCCAGACTCTAGCTGACAAGATCTTCAATGTCCATGCCTCTCCCCTTCTCCTCCCAGTAGAGGTTTGGGTAGTCCTAGTCTCCTATGTGTCAGCAGTGACAATAAATGTCATAATATACATGCACTCTGTTTAGGACTTGCCAAGAGGCTTCATTTCTGACTGCAGTGAGATGTTCTAACAGTAGGAAACACCTTTGGTTGAAGCAGTTCTCTGCTAAACTCTGCCCTAGAGGGGAAATACAACTATGCAGAAGAGCTCTTGTTTCACAGCAGCAAGAAGCAAATTGATGTAATCTGGGTGGGAAAAACCTCGTGTTTGAGCTGCTATTCAAGAAATACCTATATGCAACATTCAGCCTGTGTTAAACTGAGAATTGCTGATATTGCTGAGGGTTTTACAGAGTTGTGATGCTGGGAGATGCAACCAGAGTTCAGGTTGCTCTAATGCTGTGCAGAGTGTGATCTTCTGCAGAGGGAGGAGCTCCAAATTCCCTCGGCTCTGGCTCATGATGCTTGGTAGTGGTAGTTAACTGTGGGTTTGCCTGTTTGTGCTGGCAGTGGTCTGTTCAGACTAGTTCAGCAAATGCTCTTGGCTGAGCACAGTCCAGGTCAGTAGGCAAACAGTTGCTTACATTTCACTTCTTCATTGTATTGACAAGATTTTAAAATCTTCAACCTACAGCAGTCAAACCAGGATGATCTGAATACAAAAGACCTATTATTTCAGTGTGAAGGGTTTGGTTACAGAGTTGTGGGGATCAGTATACAGGTGGGAATGATGGGAACACTGTCCTGGGCCTAAGCCCAGCATATGTTCAGGAAGAATGAACTATCTTCTTATACTCTGTCCTTTTCATGACAACCCATTCCATTTCTCAGGCCTGTGTCCTCCTTTATGCTCTCTCTCATTCAACATTAAGTATTATAGTTCTTTTTCATTTGGCCTTTTATCTTTTAAGGCTGATAATCAATAGTATTCTCACTTTTTAAATGCAAGATTTCTGTCTCCAGAAACACAGCTGGAGACATGCAGCCATCAATGTGATAGGAGCTATGCACATGTTTCACTTCACCATGAGGCTCTAAAAGCCCATGTTAAATCCCTGCCTGGCTGCAGGCTTATTTCTTTACTGGTTTTTGGTGGGTTTGGGCTTGCTTTGTTTGTTTTCACTGGGGCAGCATCACCACTTGTAGAAAGGAAGCTGTTCTTAGCATCTACGCTGAGACTCCTCCATGATAATCCCACTGGAGCTGATTAGAGGAACTCTGTGGGAAGGATATGCACTGCAGAGGATACAACCAGCTTGTCAAACCTAGGGTAGCTGTGATATGTGCCTTTCCCTGACATGGAGGAGATAATGTTGTTTTTTTCTTTGAGCAGGGGAGGGTGGGATTATAGCTCTTAAGTTTTGCGACGTTCATACAAGCTGCAGTTAACTCACCATGAATCAATTTGATCTCCAGTCTCCAAGAATGGAGATTAAATTATCAGTGAAGCATCATTATAAATAGGAGAGGGTATATAGTGTCTTCTTCTCCTGCCTTGTACCAAAGTATCCAGCCTGGTCCAATGCCATAACATCTCTAGAAGATATTTTCAAAGGCTTGGGAAGTGGGACAGGGAAACAGGGGCAACACAGGTTTGAAGTGTTTCTCCTCTGCCTGTACTGTGTCGGGAATGAAACCATAAAGACCACCAGGCTGTTCTTTGCACAGAGGCATTTCTAAATGGTGATGATATTTCATTGCCTGAATTTCTGGGCAGAAGGAAGCTGGTGCAGCCATCCTGGGGTCTGCTGGTTTTGGATACATGTGAACTGGTCCCCCTGAAGCTCAGTGCTATTGGGAGTCATGAATGTAAGCGGTCAGGGAGCATCAGTAAGAAACTTGCAGAGTCCTTGTGTTCTGTTTCCGTCACAGTTCAACAGCTGTGGGGAGATGGGTGGAGGGGAGGTTGTTCTAGAGTTACGTATTTAAGGCAGGTGGCTGTTTTAAAATGTACGTTTCAATTTTGATTGCAGTATTTTAATTGCATTTAACAGCGTCCCTGCTGGTTCTCCATTCTGCATCCGTGCAGCCACGTTCTATTGATGGCCTGTTGTGATTTCAATGGAACATCATGGGATGTACCTGGCACGTCGGGCAGCACTGGATGGAGGTGCCTTTAGCCCAATGTACCTGGCATGGTAAGCGGCAACCAAGTGGTTATATCTGCATTCTACTGCTCACAGTTTCAGCTTGTATAGCAAGGTGTTCCTGCTTTGCTGCAGCCTTGCACTGACTGGAAATCACTTTGCTCTCCTGATTTTAGTGCTTTCATGCACACAAGGCCCCTACCCTTTTCACCCATGGAGATTCCCCTTCCCTGAGAAGTTTGTCATGCAATAGAGAAGGGCCTAGCCATGTCAGGCTCTCCTTGTTATTCTAGAACATGAGATAAGAGACTGGGAAATCATCTCTTTTTTTTCTCTCCTTTTTGGGCCAGGAGCTGGTAGCAGTTGAGCAGGTATTGCCCATGTCCCAAATATCCAAATGTTGCCGCGTAGAGGTACCAGACAGGTGGTCATGTCCTTAAGCAAAGCTGTGCTGTTTCTGCAGGAGTCCTGCAAGAGCTGCCTCGGGGAGCCGGGAGGGCAGTTCTGCCTGGCACTAATTGGAATGCAACAAACTAAACAAGGGCCACTTTCAGTTTGCTGATGTGGTATCCTCTGCAAAATGATCCTCCATCCTCCATTTTCCTTCTCTTTTCCATGCCCACGCCTGCAAAATCAGCTGCACATCCTGATCTGTCCTGCATGTTTTCTCTCCCTCTCCCCGCTCTGCCTGAGTAACTTCACATGTTGGTCTTAGCTATTTTAAAGTGCTAAATATTTGTGTGAGAAAAACAAGGGTGCTGCATCCTGTTTTCTGCTTGAGCCTTCTTCACAGAGCATTTGCTGCTCTACTGCCAATGATGAAAATGCATGTATGTGCCTCAGCTTCTGAATTCTGCTATCTGACTGTTCACAGGGGCTGGGGATAGGGAATCATTTGGACTAACACAGTTCCAGCACTTCTTCCCATGCTTCTGCTGCTCTAGAATGTGAATACCTTTAAAAGTCATGAGCTAGTGGCCTGTCAAGTGCAACTCCTGGGGGCAGGTTAGTGGGCTGAACCACCCACTACACTGATACCTCTGAGGGTCCAGGTTCTGTTGGGATGTGGGGAAAGGAAGATCAGATGAGCCAGTGGGGAATAGGAAAGCTGTCTTCCTAGTGGGGTCATTAAGTGCTCAAAAAAAGTTGGTTCATCTGAAACTGAAGGGTGCAGAAGTCATCTGTTTCAGTTTCACTTCGTTCCAGTAGCAGCTGGACACAGCATTTTTAATGTCATAAATTGGTGGGAGAGAGCAATGTAGGAAACAGTGGATTGAATTTTGTCTTGTTCTTCTCCATGCTCACTGCTGCAGTGTCTGCTCAGTGCAGCTCAACTGCTTGGGAAGGTGGAGAAGTAAGTAAGCAGGCCAATGTCTTTTCCTGGGTCTATTATAACATGCACAGTAGGCTGACGTTTTAACAGCATCTAATTTGATACATCGCATCTAATCTGTTTGTTGGTTTTTATCTGCAGTACTGTTAGTTCAGGTGCTTGGTGTCTAGCCTTCTCATCCAGCCACAAATCCTCTACGTGAAATGAGTGATTCCTTAGATCTGTTTATGATTGATTCTTTGCTTCACTGGTGTTGCTTCTTAAAAGGTAAACAATATTCATGTGCTGCAATCTATAACTCAGAGATGAAATCAAATAGCATCTCCTGCCAGAGGTTGCTAAGATAACACATTTAGCATTCATCCAGCAATTACTTTTAGGTAGACATTTAGTGATATTAAAGAGAATGAAACTTGTAGTGAATATGTAGATTTTATCCTGTTGAAAGAGGTGAAGGGATTTCTCTTCTCCTCTGTTTAGCAATTTCATTTTCTGTGGTGTCCAGAGTCTTTGTGCAAATTGAGAGCAAATGAAGTTTTTCCTGCTGTGTAGTGAGAGCAGCACAGCTCCAGGAGCAGCCTGTGTGTTGTGCATAACCTTGCTGCCCACAGGGTCACAGTGTGCCCCAGGCTGGGCACAGCAGCTTGCAGTTACCCAGCTCCTGGGGCTATATTGCGTACTAAGGTGCTGTCGGCTCTTAGCTTGCAAAGCTTTGTTTGATGTGTGGCATCTGCTTGCAGCATTACTGTATCCTGTGATTTGTGCCCTGTACTTCTCATGTCTTTGCATGTGCTGTGTCTGTGTCATGGATATGGTGGAGGTAGTGGAGAGTCTTAGCCTTGTTTCATTCCCTCCTTGCATAGGAGTATTCGAGCAGTTTCACTGCTCTGAAAAAAGTGTGTCTTGGATGTGAGGTAACCAACATGAATCTGGGAAAAGACCATCACTGCTGCTATTTGTCCAGAGCCTTCTGTAATCCCCTTTTAAATGCAAAGGGGTGAAATTTCACCACCACATTCAATGTTTAAAGGCTGTGGCCCCAGTGAGACATCTAGGTATCCTTGAGGTCTGGGGGATTGGGTTTTTTACTAGAAATGCACCGGAGCCTTTTCTGAACTATGGCTCCTCTGAACTGGGAGTATTGGGAGTATTTTTTTTTTCCCCCCAGAAAACAGAAAAGGAAGGATTATTAAAAATGATACTGAAATATAGAAGTATAAACCCACTGTGACTTTTTAGGGCTTTGGGGAGTTGTGGTGATGTTATTCAAGTGTTACGGTTTCTTAAGAGACACTCTGCAAACTAACAGATAGCAAGGCCTTTCTAAGGCTGCACCTGCCATTTGTTTGGGCAGATGACTTTTAAACAGGATTTAAACTCACTGTTGTCCTTGGTCCCATGCTTTCAGCTAGAAGTGAGATTCTAGGAATGCCGTAAGTTAAGGAATAATGCCTGCTTCTCTTTTGCTAACAACTTTTCCAACACACCTTTCCTCCTCCACCTCTGAAATGCATCATTGTCAAAGAAGGGTTTGTAACTGGCCACCTCTGGACAGTATCTGGAATGGATTTATTTTTGTTGAGGACTGCACAAGATACACAAGGCAGGTTGCTATAAGGCTTTTGTCAACAAAGGGACGTCAGCCAAAGGAGTGTCTGAGCCATACTCCTGTCTTGGTCAAAGCCCTTGGTGGGCAATTCTGACAACACTTTAAACACACTGCTCTAAGCTTGGTTGAAGGTTTTGCTGCCTTGATTCATTACATTCATTTTTTTTTGGGTTGTTAAATCCACATTAGACTTCAGCTAACAAATTCAAATTTGATAGGCAGGGTTATACTGCTCACACCTGACCACTGATTTTGAAATCTACTGAAGGTAATAGTCTACCTTATACATATGTCCTACTGAACATGAACAGTTCTGTAAAATTTGACATGTGAGATAAATAGAGGTAATTTAAACAACTTGTACTATGCTAGTTTTTATGCTGCAGAACATACTGAAGTAATAATAACATTATCTTTCCCATGAAGGTCAGTAGCAGAATTAGAATTCTAACTCTGTTTCCAGGGCTTTCTCTGCAGGCTCATTACTTGATTTCAATATCATTTAAGACAGAAAGAAAAAAAAGTAAAAAAAAAAAAAAGGTAAAATGCTAAAAATATTCTGCATTAATAGCTGTTGCAAGCCTTAAGGCTTAGGCCTTAATAATCATATACAGTGATTTCTAGACCTCTGCTTAAAGTACAACACCAGTGGGAAATAAGCCCACTTTAACTTCAGTAACATTATATTATTAATATTATTAGTACTACTACTACTACTTTGTTTAGGCAGAAAATATTGGCTTTACTGTTTCCCTTCCTTTCCCATATTTGTCTTTTATGGAACACTAAAAAATCATACCCAGGGATTTTGTGTGTTACATGCGTGGAAAAGCACCATGATGTTTGTAGTGAAATTGTAGTACTGAGCTGTTTCTTGCTATCTTGAGCAGGATGCATTTATATAGAGAGATGCTGTTAAGTTGCAAGCCATGTTTTTGTCCTCCCCTATCAATGTATCTCAGTGACCCAGAAGTAAGGGCTCTTACTGGCCTGGCTAGATAAAAGTGGGTATTTTATGCCTCTGTGCCGCTGCTTCTTCCCTTTAATCAGCAATTCTGGAAGCAATCCACTAGAACCAGACACACTGCCTCTGTCCTGCAACTCTGATGTGACTAATTACATAAAAACTTGATTTTAAAGTGCTCAGCACTGCTCACTGGAGGTAGCCCCTGTCCTGTCACATTTTTCTGATTCTGCAGGGTGAGTTTCTGTTACAGAAACACTATAGGTGGAACTAGCACCATGGCAAGCCTGTACTTCCTCCTTTTGGCTGCCACCCTTTCTAAAACCATCGAGCTCTGGGAACAACATCCATGTGCACAAAAGCACCGCGGTGAATCCACTGTCTTCTTGGGTTGCCATGCACTGCTGAAACAAAATCAAACTGAAAAGTAGAGCAGCCTTTTTAGCTGTGGGTCAGGGTGATGAGCCAGAGGCATCTGTGTGGATGCTAAATTAGGTGCTGCTAAAAAAAATAAGGAAAAAAAAAAAAACCCAAAAAAACACCAAGGAAAAAAAATTAAAATTTATCTTGGATTCCCAAATGCAGCCCCAGATTGAATTCTGGGTTTTAGGGATTGTAATATCTACCAAATGTGCAACTGCAGTTAGTTCTGACATATTCAAACTGGGTGTTTCCTACAGTCCATACTACTGGGAAGGCCAGTATAAACATGTAAACTAAAATACATCATGACTACTGTTTGTGAAATGCATGAACTATATGCAGGTAACCACAATTTTCCTCTCTTTACAGTATTTCAGAATAGACAAACTGTGACTTGAGATACGTTACTTGACTCTATTATTTTAAACACAATTCTTTTAAAATTAAAGGCAGAACAAAATTAACTTGAGAAAAATGTTTCAGATTTATGAAGACATTTGGTGACATTTAGCTAGCTCAGCATCCTGAATTTCAGCCAGTTGAGGGTTGATTCTAACCCTATGTGTTAATGGATTAGGATATGGACATTGCCCGGGGAGTGGTTTTTAAAGCAGCTTTTCATACTCTTAAGGAGGCTTCCCATTCACACCTCAGTGTGGGTAATTCCATCTCAATGGATTTAGTTGCTACATGTAATTTTCTCGACCCCAGAGCAGCTGGGTGTTATAAGATTTCAACATGTAACAGCCAAGAAACAAACTACACATTAAAGCAGGGAAGTTACAGCTCATGCTAATTATTTTACATGCTCAGATATGCAAATAATAGTGAAATAGATGCTTCTCTTTTCTTCCTCTTTTCCTCTCTTCTCATCTTCCCTTCAAGTCTATATCAGGAGAGAACAGCTTTCCCCTGTACCTAACTATTGTTTTCATGCTGGTATCTTTTAAATAGTGATTCCAGTCAACTACGATTGCTTTTGTAAAAAGATAATTACAAATCTGATTTTTGAAAGACTTCAATCAAGTCTTAGCATGAGAAATATTTCTCTCTGTACTCCCAGCTGGATCACAGCTTGCAGGGCTCAATGTACTCAGATCTCCCTAGTCAGTGTCAAGCCTAACATAGCCTGCACTGTGTTAAACCAGTCTATTAAATGTAACCTGTTCTAGTGGAAACAGCAAGCTCATACCTCTCATCTTCCTGTTTTTCAGGTGGTAAGGTGAAGGTGAGAGGAAGAGAAGGTGGAGATGGATCTGCCAAATCATGCCAAACAACTGCTACTGCAGCTGAACCAGCAACGAGCCAAAGGTTTCCTCTGTGATGTGATCATTGTGGTAGAAAATGCCCTGTTTCGTGCCCATAAGAACATCCTGGCAGCCAGCAGCATGTATTTCAAATCCCTTGTCCTGCATGACAACCTGATAAACTTAGACACGGACATGGTGAACCCCACTGTGTTCCGGCAGATCTTGGACTTTATTTATACTGGCAAGCTCTTAACAACTGACCAGCCTGGTGAACAGAACTTTAATGCTCTCCTCACCGCAGCAAGCTACCTCCAACTGCATGACCTGGCAGCTCTCTGCAGAAAGAAGCTGAAGCGGAACAGCAAGTCCTTTGCTGGCAAGGCCGGTGGCCTTGGTGTTGGGAGATCTGCTAGGAGCCAGAGACTTTCCACTGCTTCAGTCATCCAAGCTCGCTATTCAGGGTCAAATGAGGGGTTGAAGGGCTCGCACTCAAAGGAGCTGTCAAAGGGAAAGCTCTCTGATGACGAGGTCTTCATCAGCAGCTCCAACCAAGAGAACTGTCACTCCTTAAGCAGGGGAACCAGCAAGAATGGTGGTGGGAGCAGCAGTGCGAATGGGAGCACTGGTGATCAGGAGCTAGGCCTTGACCTGTCCAAAAAAAGCCCCTCGCTCCCTGTCACAGCCTCCCACGATGACACGCAGCACAGCGAAAGCCAGCATGGCTCTCCCCAATCTGCCTCAGCCCCTGCAGCCAACAGTGCCTCATCGTTCGACGAGTCTGGCGTCGGAGCCCCCCACAGCATGGCGGACAGCAGCGACCCCATGGAGATGGATCTGGGTGAGGAGTGCCACCACTCACTGACAGAGGGCAGCCAGCGCAAGGGCCTCCGACACTCGTCTCGCAAGAAGGAGTGGATCAAGAAAGACAATGCCTTTGACCGAAAGGAAGGGGGCAAAGACAGGGACGAGGGTGAAGGGCTGCCCAATGGTATCCTGCTGGGGCCCTTGTCCAAGTCTGTGGAGAGGAGTTTGGCCGGGGCCTACGGGGCAGACCTGCCCTACCCATGTAAGGAGGAGGTAGAAAACGGTAAGGAGAACAGTGATGACAGTGGCCAGAGCGAGAGTGAGAGTGGCGGCCATACCAGTGCCAACTATGTCTACCGGCAGGAGGGGTTTGAGCCAGTGGCCTACGGTGACAACCTGTATGTCTGTATCCCCTGTGGCAAAGGCTTCCCAAGCTCTGAGCAGCTCAATGCCCACGTGGAAACGCACACCGAGGAAGACCTTTACATCAAGGAGGAAGGTACATACGGCAGCAAGGATGAAGCTGAGGATTTGTCCAACCCCAATCAGTCCTACGCTGCGGAGTCACGACCCTTCAAGTGTTCAGTGTGTGAGAAGAGCTACAAGGATCCAGCCACACTGCGGCAGCATGAGAAGACTCACTGGCTGACGCGGCCCTTCCCTTGCAACATCTGCGGCAAGATGTTCACACAGCGTGGCACCATGACACGGCACATGCGCAGCCACTTGGGCCTCAAGCCCTTTGCTTGCGAGGAATGTGGGATGCGCTTTACCCGGCAGTACCGACTAACAGAGCATATGCGTGTCCACTCAGGAGAAAAACCTTACGAATGTCAACTGTGTGGTGGGAAATTCACCCAGCAGCGCAATCTGATCAGCCACCTGCGAATGCATACCTCTCCCACATAAGCCAAAGACTCCAGAATGAGCTTCAAGCCCATCCGCAGTGATTTACCTTTCTGTAGACTTGCTGCTTAAAAAAAAAAAAAAAAGAGAAAAACAAAAAAAAAAGGGGGCAACTCCCCATACTCTGTTCAGTCATGAGAGGCCTAAACAAATGTAGCTTTAACATTTAAAAAAAAAAGTTTCTTTTTTTTCCTTTTTTTAAAAAAGAAAGGTCCACAGCCAAGCTGATGCATTTAGTCCCAGTCTCCCTTCAAATTTTGATTTTGGCAAGAAATGCCTCTTCTTTTTGCACACATCGACTTCATTGCCATATTGTTTATCTGGAGCAGGTAGGGGGACCTTGGGGAACTTTTAGCCTCTGCTGGCTCCCCCTCTCTGCCTCTTTCTGTGTTCTGTCACTGTACTCACCTCCTCTCTTAAAACCAAACTCCGTAGGGGTATTTCTTGCCATTAAAGAGAAAACAAAATACAACTTTTCAGTGGCCGAAGTAGCTGTGAAATAACAGCATTCTCAAGTGCAGAAGCTGTGTCTGTGGACCATCTCACAGGGTTGGCAGCCCCTCCAGAGACTGTGGGAAAGCCACAGCAGTGGGGGAGCCCACCCCTGTCCCCTGGGCTGGCGATGGTGTGGGGAGCAGCTCTCAGGGCTGCACCAGTCCCAGTACTTCACTTAAACAAATGGCGAAGCCTCCTTTACCATCCCTACCTGTTTTAGTTTTGATCTTTGTCCTTGGCACACATAACCATGTGCCACCTTCCATAAAACACGCAAACCTCTTTTGCCTTACCCATGACTGAACAGGGACTGGGTGCCCTGGAAATGTCTTTCAGTGAGCAGGGGGTCGTCTTTACTTTTCTAGTAGTTTCGTATGAATATTCTTTGCTTAGAGGTACTTGTTTTATTAAAGGAAAAACCATTGTAACGTTTATGTGAATGTTTGAACTGGAAGGTCTGAGGTTAATTCTAGGGTGGGTGGGTGGGGAGGGGGTTTGATGTAGGCTGGACTTGCTACAAGTTCCATAGGTACTTTTTTATTATTTTTTTATTTTATTTTTTGTGTGTGTGTATGTTTTTAGCTTTCCTCCCTCACTAAAGAGCAAGTCTGTGTGGACAGACTTGTTACCTTTGCTACCTCTTGAATTCATGAGAACAATAAGATGGTTAGTGAAAGATTAGGCATTTTTTTTTTTATTGTAAGTAATTAAATGTATAAAAGTAGAAGCTAAATTAAAGTTAAGGGATTTTTACCACCCCGTCCTTCCATCAAAAGTCAACTAGAGAAATGTTAAAGCAAAGCTTGGCCAAAGACAAAGCAAAAAATACACTGAGCTAGAGGCTGTGCTGGCTGCTTGGACTGGCTCAATTCGCAGTCTCTTGGCTGTCTGTAGTCACTTTTAGATAAAAGCAGAAAACTTCTCTGAGCTTTTTGGGCCCTTTCCAGCTTTGTTTATTGAGTCTGGATAATATGGGGAGGGGAAAATGTCCCCCTCATCTTCCACTCCCCCAGCACATCTGGGTCAGTCTGTAAACACCTGGCAGGACAGAGGGTGAGGGCATAGCAGCCTATAATTTACTAGAATCCAGAGTGCAATAAGGTGGGGGAGAGGAGGAGAAAGCAAACCAAAGTGTTTCATATCCTCCCTTTTAGACAATTTAACACACGCACACAAAAAAAAAAAAAAAGAAAAAATGAAAATAAAAAGAAACAAAATGTTCTTGCAACATCTGCCTAAGACATCACAGCCAACAGCTGCTATTGGTTTAGGAGAGAAGACAGAGAACTTTGCCCACCGATTCTTGGCCCCCTTGACTTTGTTGGCGTGACCTTGTGGAAAGCTATGGCTTATTTCAAGCCTCTCGTGACTGTGGTGGTAAAAATTCACAGCCAGTAGAATCATCCCTTCTGAAATGACTAAGGTTTACACTTGCATTTTTTCATTTGTTGGTTTTTGGTGGTTTTGTTTTGTTTTTTTTTCCACTCAAACCAGTATAGTCTCTATGCTTAAGTTTTACCAAACCTCACGTTTTGTCTTTTTTTTTAAAANAACAAAAAAAAAGAAAAAAAACCAAAAAACAAAAACAACAAAACAAACAGTTTTTTAAAGTTTTGACCAAAAAAAAAAAAAAAAAAAAAAAAGAAAAAAGTGAGCATGTTTGACTAAAACAAAGAAATATAAGCTTCATTTTATATTGGGGTTTTTTTGCTTGGTTGGGTTTTTTTTTGTTTTGTTTTGTTTTGTTTGTTTGTTCTCCTTTTTTTTTTTTTTTTTGTTTTTTTTTTTTTTGTTTTTTTTTTTTTTGTTTTTTTTTTTTTTGTTTTTTTTTTTTTTGTTTTTTTTTTTTTTGTTTTTTTTTTTTTTTTGTTTGGTTTTTTTTGTTTTTTTTTTTAATAAGGTAGACTAGTCCATGAGAAGTTTTTGGGTCAATTGACTGAACTGAGGAAACTGGAATCCAGGCTCCAAGCAATAGACAACCCAAAGGCGCTGAGCCTTGGCCTGGTGTCACGTTACAGGGAACACTCGCCCCTCTCCAGCCGCTCCCGTGTGCTTCTCCCAGTGCCATTGTCCGCTTGCTCCCGGACGCCTGCGAGCTCTGGAGCGCGGGAGGGGCGCATGGACTTTTGGTTTTGTCTGATTGTGCTGAGACGCGCTGGTTTTTTTTCAAGGGTTAAGTGGGCTTTTAGCGTCTTTAGCACTTCCACATTTTTGAATATATATTGAATTATTTTCTCCTTGATTCTTTGTCAACCTCCCCTGAGAATGTCCCCAAACTAGTCTTTGGGGACGATCGGGAAGGCCGTGCCATCTACCTTGCTCTCAGAGCGAATGTGAGCAGAGCCCAGGGACAGCTGTGCAAGATGAGTTCCTCGGCACTTTCGGCCCGCCTTTACCTCCCCTCCAGCCACCAAAGGCGGAGCTGACCCCGCTCCGGCTCCCTTGGGAGCCGCCCGGCCGAGGACCCACTTCGAACGCAGGGTTTAGTTCCCTTAGCGAGGGGATCCGGCCGGGACGGGCCCTGTCCGAGCTGCGGGATTTGGATGCGGCTTTGCCCATCTGCTCTGGCCCTGTAGTGGCGCTGGGGACGGCAGGCTGGAGCTGCTGGAAGTCACCTTGTGCCAGCGGCTCTCGCTGGGACCGAGGGAGCCGAGCCCGGCAGCAGCCCAAGGCACGAGGCAGTCCCGGCACGGAGCTCCTCAGCAGGCAAACCCTGCTCCCCCTCTCTTAATTCCATTTTTACATACGTGTGGGTGATGTAGCTTCTCCCCCTGCCCCAGGCCCCTTCTTCATTTGTTTCTTAAGCCTTGAGAATTACGTTGAACTTTCAGGACCCAATGCTATTTTTTTAAAACTAATTTTTGGAGCTTTTTTTTTTTTAAATCCCCTCCCCAGCACTTAAACAGTACGACATAAAGTCTGTGTACAGCAAGAGTATTGTACAAAAGGAAATTACGTTCTTTTTTCAAATAGCTGTGTAAAGTTGTGTTCCATAGACTGAGTATAAACAACGTTTTCCAAATTGTGACAGTAATAATGAATAACTAATAATACTCAAAACTTCAGGGACTGTTTCAGGCCTGCTTGGGGCCTAAACACTCAACTGCATTTGTACGACATAGTATTGTATCAACATTTTTCTGTATTTTAATGAGAAAGCAAAACACTAGTTTCATATTTAAGATTTTAAGAGTTTTAGGGTGGGGGGGAGGGAGCTGCATTTTTTTTTTAATTTTGAATTTTTTTTTAATACACAAAGAGCCTCAAGAGGAATAAAACAATTTAAAAGGAAACAAAAAAAAAAAAAAACTAAAAAAGAAAAAAAAAGAGGCCAGGCAGCTTAAGTATATGCTTTAGTCACTTAGTTCCAGAATGTTTTCGGAATAACAGGAAAGAAAAGGTAAAATAGCAAAAGTTGTATAAAAGAATAAGAAGCTCATACCCAAATTCACAAAACTATTTTTTAAACCAAAGCACATTTGAATGAGTATGGAACCTCACTTGGCTCAGAAAAGTACTAATATATTTATCTCATTGTTTACATAAACTTTTACAGTTTCAGACCTCAACAGATCTAGGGGCCAGTCAAAATTAATCTTTGCTTTTTCCATTGGTTTGTCTCTGAAGGCTACGCAGTGTTCCCCAGCTTGGGAGGGGGAATCTGTGTCCCAGCCTGCATTCCAGCACTGCTCCAGGAGGGTGGGGAGAGGGTGGGCAATTAGAAATATGGCATGTAGATTTTTTTTTTCTTCAATCCATGAGAGATGCTGCTGGGAGTGAGACCCAGGCACTATTGTAGAGGCATTCCAGCCTCCCTCTTCTTCAGAGGAGTCTGAGGGAACCAAGAGGGCAAAGGGAGATGCAAGGAGCTCGAGAGATAAGAAAGGATGTTAGAAGATGTTGGGAGCTGCTGTACCCAGCACATCTCCTTAACTTTAGCCATGGGGAGCCGGGCTGTTTTCCAGTCCTTTACTGCAAAACTTCCAAAAACAAATTCCTAGCAAAAAAACCCCAAAGGCCCAGCTCTGTGCACTTGGGGGTGTTAGCAGGAGCCACAAAGATCACAGAAGACACCAAAGAGCTATTGACACGCAGCTTCTGTGAGGCTTTGCGGCCGCTGCCGCGGCAGAGCACCGCCCGCTGCCGGCCCTGCCTGGGCACCGAGCGGCCTCGTCCTGTGCCAGCTGGGCTGGGGCCGGCGCCTCCGGGCCCCTAACGAAACCGCTGCATTGATTCACTCCAGACCTTACAGTCCTGCACAAAGAGCCCAACCAAAACTCATAAGGCTGCCTAGGTGGAAACCTAAGCCGATCTGCATGGTAGAACAGTTTAACGATGACCAATGAGGATGGTTTGCTAAAATACCGCTGAAGCCAAAAATAAGATGGTTTAAGAAAGCTCCCCATCATTAGTCTTGACCCTTTGTAGCTTTTACCTTCTACACCAAAGCCACCTCAAACATTTGAGGGGGGGCTGATGGAAAATGAAATATTAATTTTGCCTGGTCTTAATATCTAACAAAGATGGTGCAAACACTATTTGACAGTGTTGTTTTTGTATCAATATGTATGTGCAGTAATGAATGTATTTATTTCTCAGATTCTGTATGCACAGTTTTGCAATGTAATTCAGAAAGTTGCAAACACAAAGATGTGTCCGCAGGGTCTTCTCTACAGGATTTCAAAAAAATGAAAAAAATATATTAAAAAAAAAAAGAAAAAAAAAAGAAAAAAGGAATCTCAGAGACTCAGCATAGCCATAAACCATAACCTGTGAAGACAATACAAAGACTGGACTTTTGTAGCTTTGCATAGAAGAGGAATTTATGTTTTGCTGTATTTAAATGTTTCAATTTACAGTGTCACTCTTTTAAGATTCCTGTTTTGGTTTTTGTTTTCCTCTCTCTCTTGTGTGTGGAAAGCATTGTTTTCAAGCAGTGCAGGTTCAAAGTCTGGGTTAGCAGTATTTTACCATGTTGCTTCAGTTCTGAAAAGCAGGAATATGGGTCTTGACCAGAGAAACATCCAGTGCACTTAATGAAACACAATGAAATCTGAGGTGACTGCTGGCAAAATCCAGAGAAGGTAAAAGTCACTTGAGGAAAGCTGTGTGCTTCTGATGGCAGCTTGTGACTGAGACAAGTCTGTTGTCCTGCCTGAAGGACAGGATGTAGCTCCTTTTTAAAGTCTCCCTCATCCCTCACTGTTTACTGTGGTAGCAATAAGGATCTCAAAAGTGGGGAGTCAAGGCCTAGGATGGGCAGAGGAAGCTCCGTGCCAAACCCCACAGCCTCTGTGCCATCTCCTGGTGGGCCTTGCAAAGGATACTGAAGCATCAGGCTCACCACAGCACAAAGGGGCTCGAGCCCTGGGAAAAGGTGTGCTTTACAAAGTCTCTTGTTCCAGTATTGGTGGAGTCAACACCTACTACAGCCTTACAAATTAGCATGAAGAAAGGATGTTTGCTGATTTCTGGATATTTGCCAAATTCTGAAACCTTTCCAATCAGCAGTACTGGAGTTAAGGGAAAAGCAAGTAAAAAACCAAAGAGACAAATAAGTGGGTTTAAGAGGCTCTAGGTAGCAAACATCGAACTGTCTACAGACAGCAGAAATGCTCACCACTGAGATGGCACATTTGGATAAACATTTCTTTAAGCAAGAATTTAAAATCTAAATGAACCCAGAGCTGTAATTCAGGAATAATTAAAGAGGCTTTTGGCATTTTTTTTCTTAGTTTTTGCTTAAATAATTATTTGTTCAGCATCAGTAAAGTCTCCATTTATTGTAAAATCCTTTCTTTTTATAAGCTTATTCTTGCACTCCAGAACTTGCCATATTCTTGGAAAAGAAAGATTAGGGGTTACTTTCAATAGCTGAAAGTAGCCTTTTGCAGTGTTTTAAGTGCCATGGTACTTTATGATACTGATTTTAGTGGAGGAGACAAGCAGGCAAAAGGAAAAGCTGTTTCTCAGCTCCTTTTCACTCCTCGTATTTTGCATTTTTTTCAGAATAGGGTAAGAAATTTCACCTTTGATTATTTCCTGTTAGACTCATTAAATTCGCTGCTTTCCTTGACAACGGAAAAGATTTGGGAACCCTTGTGAGGCAGTTTCAGCTCTGCTGTAAGGCTCCTAGCTGGTCCTCCAAGTCAGGAAGACTCCTTTGTTTCAGCCCTGGTTCATCTTTCTGCTACATCAAAACTACTGTTTATTCTGCTTTCCTTGTTTTAACTAACAACTCAAAGATCCTGAAACATAAGTTTAGAGAGAGAAATGCATTTTTGTTCCATTGTATCCTATTGCCACCATCTTCTTTTCTTCCTTCCCTAATTTTCCTAAGCATTTTGAAGGCCAGTGTTGAACACAGGGATCAGGAGATCAGTGTTTTTGGAACAGAGCAGCCCCAGTGGCATGTGGTGGGGCAGGTCTGAACCACCACACTTGATGTGGCATTTGTTGGCAGGTAGGGACCCACTTCATAGCGCTGCTTTCCCTGAGGAGTGGGACTGGTTTAAACTTCCTCTGTCACAGGTTACCAAAGGAAGCACTCTCAGTACAGCTGTTCCTCTGACCTTCCACGGGACTTTTGACTGGCTGGGGATAACTTTACTATGAGGAGAGGATCTTGTTCTGGCTGGCTGGATATTTTTCCCCATTTTATTTTAATATTTTAGATACAACTGAAGAAGGGATGTTGCATCACCCCTTTTGGTTTTTGTTTTTTGTTTGTTTGGTTTTTTTCATTTTAAGCCTTAACTGTCAGTCAGTCTGGAAGCCCTGGATGTTTCCTGGGGAGGGGGAAAGGAGGAGAGGTCAAGGGAAAGGCCAACATTCCTGCTGCAATGTTCTGTTCATTTCCTTCAAGAGCTTGAATTCAGGTCAGAGCCACAATAGTTGTGGCTTCAACTCAAGTGTCATATAAAAAGATACAGAAATTATAATATGATCTCAGCATTCAGAAATTTGCAGTCTTAATGTACAGTGATGAGAAACTGTTATTTTATGATCTTTTCATTAAAAGCTTGATTGAAAAATTACATTTCTTGCTCTAGAGTTCACCTTGTTCCTATAGCTGACTCTCAGCATCTTTTCTCTTCATTTATTCTTGCTCAGGGAACCAGCTGCTTCACAGAGACACCCCACACATACACAGCCTAAAAAAGGCACCCAACCTCACATTTTATGCACCTCTGCACTTAGATCATAAGCCAAAATCTGACACTTGTTAGAATATAAGAAAGGATGAATTGTGTGGGCCGGGGGGCACACAGAAACAGTGCAGGCAAAGGATAATGGGCCAATCATAATTTCACTTTTTTTTTTGTGACCCTGAGCAAGATGAGGCTGATTTTGAAAAGTTACCCGTTTTGTCCTAACCACAGTCTGAAAGCAGCATTTGCCAGAGACACTAGATGGTAGGTGGACCTGCCAATCCATAAATCCCTCCAGACTATTTGGGCTCTAAGTGTAACTATGAGGAGCAGCGAGGAAGCTGAGGCAGAAAAGTTTCCTAAAAGAAATTATAGTTCTCCACCTACCTATGGTGCAGGTAAAACGGGTAAATGCTTCCAGGGAAGATGAATGTAATTAATGACAAAAGCACCCACTGCAGATTACAACCCCTCCAATGTTACAATTCAGTCATTTTTCCTTGGGAAAGTTAAATGTGATCCTAGCAAAATTAATTCACATTTCCTGAGCCTGGGTTCTAAATCGTAGTTTTTCTGGTTCCCAGGCCAGTTTTTTGGATCTAAGAATTCTTTAATAAAATACCTATTTAATTTAAACAAATAAAGCATCTTCGCTACACTGCAAGAGTCAAGCCTAATATTTTGCAGCACTTCCTTTGTAACACTACTCATCGCCTCAGTTGTGCTGTTTCTCCCAGAGCTTGGTAGAATGCTGTAATATGCAGCAGACTAAACCTGGTGTTGAATTCATACAGTTAATTTTTTTCTTTAAACACAATGCTGACTATATTTTAAAGTGACTGACTGAAGGAGCTTCAAGTTTAGTCAGTTTTCTGACAGGTTGCAAAGTCAGCAGCACTGGCAAGAAAATAATTTTTATTTGTCCTTGGAGATGTGTTTTACCCAGCAAGGTTAAAGAGAAGGACAAAAATGAACAGAAAAACAGATGAAGAGCTACAGAAAACCAGAGGCTGTTTTTCAACATCTCGGATGTGGTAATGAGCCCGCACTCTTTTCCCAGCTACCAGTGACTTTTTCTGGTTTTTCCCTTTTATTTCTAATTTCTTCTGGAAGTTTTTGCTTCTTGGCACCCATTTCTCTGTGGCATAAGTGGTTTCTAGCATAGTTAAAAGATTGCATGTTCTATTTTACTTTCTTTGCCGTGGTCAGCTCCTTTTCATCTCATAAGATCCTGTAACAACTATATGAAACTCTTCATACAGTAACTCCCAACTGAAATGCAGCTGCCTCTGCAGTGGAACACTGAAATATGTACAACTGAAGTGCAGAGTGCAGGATGTAAAGGATACCAGATATGTCTGGAATGCCTGGGAATTTGTACTTTCTTCCCTCTGCTTTCATTACCCCCATTTATTGGTAGGATTTCTTTTCTCCCAAACCCACACTTGCTTGCTTCCTCTCCACTACCCTTCTCCCTCTTGAAGAGCAGACATTGGGTCAAACCTTTGAATGATAGGTTTGGGTTTTGCTTTCTTGCAGGAAATATTTCATCAAAATTGGAGCTTTTCCATGGGAACAATTTTTTTTTTAATGAGATTTTGTTTCAGCCGCTGTTGAGGTCCCATTTGGACCCTGCTGAGTAGATACAGATGGAGAATGTTTGTTTGTTTCATAAGAATCATCATGACTGATACCACATTAAGAAGTTAAAAAGGAAGGACAGTTTTTTAGAAGGAATAATTTCAGATCAGTGAAGGCTGAAAGACTAGCATCTCACTTTGCAAATTATTTCTAAAATATGGCTTCATCCTGTTTTGTATTGAAGATAAACTGAGGCACTAGAGATTTCATCTGCAAGTAATGCTACCTTTTCAAAAGGCCTAAGGCTGCTGGAGCAGTTACTAACTATTAATTTTGTGTGTCTATCTGAGTTTTGTTTGTCTGGATGTCTTACAAAGTTGTCCAGGTTTCAGCAAATTGATTTTGTGTGCACTTGTGCAAAGCCTGCTGTGTACCAAGTTTAGTGTGACCTGGCTTAAACCAGTAATAGCTAAAGCAGGTGCACTGCCATAGCAAAATGCATTGTTCTTTGTCTTGTTCTTTTCTTTTGCTGTGGGAGGCAGCTCCTGCAGCCCCCAGTAAGCTGCACCTGAAGAATCAAACTAGATCTCCCACAGGAGAGGTTGGCTGCTCTCAGCAGAGCCTTAAGTCTCTCATCCCTTCTATGGGGTGTTTTTATCGTGTTCAGCTCCCAACTCAGAACCATAAATACTCCAAAGTTTGCTATTTGGACCGAAATTGCTTCCCTCTGCATCTCCTCTGGCCATTGCTCTTGCCTAAATTCTGCAGTTTCCTCCCTGCTACAGGTCCTGCTACAGGTCACCATATCACATCTTCCTTCCTTCCCTTCATGGCTCTGTAGCAGTGATCAGTTTTGGGTTTGCTTTTTTGCCCTGCAGTTGTGCTGTCTTAGTGATGAACACTGTTGGAAGCTGCTGCAGAGCAAGGTTTGGATCCATGTGTTTCAGCTCAGTAGCTGAGCCAGCTGTAAGAAAGCACGATCTCACTGCAGTTACAGTGCATCCATAGCTCCAACACTGCAGAGTAAAGAACATCCATCATACTGTCTTCTGCTGTTCCAGGTGCTAAGAAGAGAGACCAGTGTAGCTGGCATGTATCATCTCAGGAGGTGATTAATGGTCCTGCCTACTTTCTTTTTTTCTGCCTTCTCACCATTTTGCCCCTTTCTTTTTAGTGAGGAGAGATGTTGTTGCAGGACTCTCTCAGAAGAAGAGGGTAATTTTTTTGATATTTTGGCTGTTAAGCAAAGGCCGAATTCTCCTTCTCTGTTCTTGCCCATTCTCTCCTTCTTGTACACAATAATTAGATTTTAAAAAATTAGACAGAATCCCGCAGCCCTTGTCTCTGGATCCAGACTCAGCTGGTTCCTTTACTTTTCATTAGAGATTTTGAATTTGATAAAAATCAAGAACTCTTCCAGAAGCCACGCTTGAAGCAAGCAGCATTTTAGGCTAGTAAAATCAAGACATAGCTTTCTCTTGATTTCAGAGGACAGCAGTGGCACAGCAGATTCTAGCTCTAAGATCTTTTGGTCAGTCTCCCTTCACAGTCCCCAGTCAGGCACTGGGGATTCAGACACAGGAACCTGGCCAGACGACATAACCACATCCCCTGGCTCTGGCTGCACAGGGAGCACTTTATGAGCACTAGGCAGAACTGAGCTTCACACCTGGGTAGCTCTACAGAGCTCTGTGCCTTTGCAGTAACAGGCCTGGCCATTCAAACACCATCTGAGACTGGCCAGACGGATCTGACTGGACAGTGGCTAGAGCAGCATCACCAGATGTCAGTTCTCAGCCTCCCAAGCATTTGTAAAACGTGCAGAACTAAGCTCTGGGTTTCTAGCCTTGTCACCAGAGGCTCTTGCTACCCCCATCACCAGGCAGCAGCCTCCTGCCAAGTCCAGCTGGTCCCCCTGCCACAATAGCAGCCAAAGGCCAGAGAAGATTGCACAACCAGGCCTTGATCTGTATTTTCCACTGCTTGGCCAGAAAACCCCTCCTTTTTTCCAGCACAGCTGTTTTCCATCTCTGCTCAGGAAACATGCCCTGTTTTTGATTCCTGGTCTTGCTTTATGAAGCAATCATGGGCAGGCTGTCTGGGTGGAATGGGTCACGAAGTGGTGGATAACTCTGGATTCTGAACGCCAACACAGAACAAAGGGGAGCTTTGCCAAGGCTCAGGTGAGCCTGGGGTCAGCACACAGACAGGCTACTGACGTAAGCACAAACGCAAGGTTTTCTTTCTCTGGGCTGTGGTGTTTGAAATCCCCCCTCCCTTTTCCTCTACTGCCTGCTTGCCACAGCCTTTTCCTGGTCAGACCCATGTTTCAGTAACAACATGTATGGGTGATGGTGTCACTGTTTTGCTACATCTTAGACCACGGTGGCTGTTGTTCGTAGCTGCCAGCCTTGTACAGCTGGGTTAATAAGCTGCCAGTTTGTTCCCCTCTAGGCATCTTGGGTGACAGTATCAGAACACGCAGCTGCAGCTTGGTAATGGCAGCCCTGCTGTTAAAGACACTTTAGCCCATGGCGCACACAGAGGGTGGTGGGGTGGCAGACAGTGGCTGGAAAACCAGGATGAAGTGCAGACCCGGATGTGGTCCACTCAGGAACACCAGCAGCCAGAAACACCCTGGCATTGCAGTTCTTGGCTCTCTCCCCAAAACACTGGACATTAGCCAGCTCCCTGGCCATATCGACCTGGAAATTAGCTAGCTTCCTCAAGGGTTAAGGCATTAATGTTAACACCATCTATATTAACTAAAAATAATATGTGTGCAAAAACATCTGAGTTACAGCTGTTACAGGAGTCCTACCTTGCCTTTTCTGAGTCCTTCACATGTGAAGTGTGGTCCTGTAGAGCAAAGGCCTGTGAAATGTCTTTTATGCTGGAAGGGGTAGAAGGGGAAGTTACAATGCCTACTTTCTCCAATACTTGGAGCTCACACAGACATGCTTCAGAACAGGCTTTGTGATCACGAAAGGCAGAACAAATGACAGAGGAGGCTGATCACTTTTTCTTTTTTTAACTTTTTTTTTTCTTTTTAGGGTTGAGCTAACAATCAGCTGGGTACTGTCTGTGCCTCTAGGTAGAGGAAACACAGAAAAATCAGAAGGGAAGCAGAGTTCCACCTCCATTTCTTTTATAAATTTACATTGATCAGTTCCTGGCCACTCGAACTGGTTAAAGAGTGTCCACACAAAGGACTTAGTGCCATAAGAGGAAGGATTCAAAAATCATGGAATTGAATCCTTGCTGCCATCAGATGAACCACAGGCTGCAGGAACAGCAGCAGCTGACGTGGGCAGCAATCGGGAATCTTTCACTATAGCTACTTCTTTGCTTTTCAGTGGGAGTCTTTGTCCCAGGACTGGGGGTACAGTGGGAACTGGAGGAGGGGAAGGAAAGCAAGCAGGCTTAAAGATCTCTAGCAGTGCATTGCAGACCTACCAGCTGGCTCTTCCAGTCTCAGGACTCACACCAGACCATGCAATAGCAGTTTAAGATGTGTACAAACACTGGCAGGAGGGAGAGATGCCAGCCCTTGGTGTAAGCTCTGCCCTAGCCTGGCTGCACAGCCTTGCTCGCAGTGGGGAGGTGTGTATCGGCCAGGGCTTGTCACAAACTCACAGTGCACTCTCCCCCTTCTGACAAGGGGTGTGAGGTTCTTCCTGTCCTTTGCTGTATATGTGTACACACAATGCAGTCTGTGAGTGTCTTGTCCTGCCTCCTCCCTTTGAAAGCAAAGGTCAGAGGGACCTCCATTATTTTAAAGAGCATTTAGCTTATACATCTGAGCTCCTTACAAGATGGGTACCTTTCAAACCTCCTGACCACTGTGAATGCTTCATACAGAGGCATACAGACTTCCCTTGCTGGAATGCCCAACTGCTCTCATTGCACTTTTGCCCTGCACACTACTGTTCCACCAGCTGGCATACTACAGAAGACCTCTGACTACAAAGCCCAGACTGGTTCCTGGTCCATAGCAAAACGGTAATACAAGTAAAACAACAAATTCTAGGTAAAAAGGTAGCCCAATAGTAGTTCATGCAGTCTGTGGGTCACATCATCCCAGCAGCACGGCCGTTTCACACCCCTAGGAACCAGTGAAGCAACATTCTTGAGCAACAAAGGGAAGCATGACACAGTGGCACATAAAATGAACTTGTTAAACTTCTTCCACTGCCATATTCTTTCTGCTGGGCTCTGATTTAACCTTATCTCCAATGCCAGTACCTTGTCTTTACCTTCATCCCCATTCATTTTTACAGTGTCATTTTCTTTTGCATGTAGCACAATTAAAGAAGCTTAGGGAAAAGAAAGACTTGCTTTGTTTTGATGCCAAAGCTAAATGTTTTTTCCCTTTTAGTTTTTCTAGTCTAAACAAGAGATGACATACCTTTTGAAAAGCAGCTTTCCTGTGGTGGCTCATGCCCTGAAAACATATACAACTGGAAGTTCCAGTGCTCCAGAGCAGCTGTAGGTGTTTTTACTGCCCTTAGAAGGGTAGTTAGAAGAAGGGCTGGAGTCCATACTCTATGGCTTCTGTCTTCCCTAGAAATGGCAATACATGAAAGCATCAGCATCTTGAATCACCTTTGTCAACATCTCAGTGAGTTTACTCTACTCAGATATTCAGAAAGGTGATGCTTTGACAACCTGATCTCAAATCATACAGTATAGCAGTAAATGTAAGAGATCTCTTAATACTGCAAGAAGTACAAAGCAAAGCAGAAAGTTTCTCCAAGCCTTCTGAACAAACAGACCTATTTCTAAAAGTTTCTGTGGTGGCTGGTTCTCTCTGCCTCATTAAGCATGGAGAAAGGACAGAATTAAAGTGCATTTCTTTTATATGAAGCAAAACAAGGCAGTGTCAGCTGCTGGAGAGCACTAAGTTCTTCAGACAGCCTTGAAGTGCTTGAAGGGAGAATCTGTGAACACATATTTCTGAGCAAACGATGAAGCCTGTTATAAAACCAGAGAGGTTTAAGTTGTGCTGCCCTTCAATGAAGGCTTCTTCTGAGCAAAATTAAGTAGCATCCCATCTAAACCATGACTGCTTATGTCACTTTAAGCTGATGGAATCAAACACGGGAGTGAAACCATGCAGTGGGGGGAGCCTTTGATCATTCATTTAGCCTATTGTTCTCTGGTACCTGTTATAGCCAAAGCACCCCATCAGGCAGCCAAGGGGATGGATGCTTTAGAAGTGTGCATAGCAATGAGAGTTAGCAAAGCTATGTCAGGTAGCTCTAGTTCCTTATCCAATTGAGTTCTGGAAATCTGCAAAGATGGAGCTTTCATGCACTTGCTGGTCTACCTGTTCCAGTGTTTAACCCACCCCATTGTCAAGTCCTTTTCTGTAGGTTGAGGAGTTTGTCTAGAATGCCACCATTACACTTTTCTCCCCAACATGATGTGTGGAGGCTCCAGACCATTAGGAAAATCTCCCAGTCACAGCACTACAAAGGGAGTCTGCAAAGCAATTATGCATGGGCATACAGACTGGAGGGGCCCGGGGGTCTGGAGATGACAAAAGGCAGGGGAACTGGCTGGGCCTTGTCTTTGTGTCTCGAGGCCTGTGCCCAAGTGTGCTGCCAACCCTGTTTGCCATGCATGTTTTTATCAGCTTATTCCCCCTCCTTTCAGATATTAGACAATGGTCTGAAAAAGCCTTCCCTCTAGAGGTATCCTGGTCTCTGCTGCTATGCAGCTAGCTGCCTCTTCCTCTTCCTTAGCTTTGTCAACCTGGGACTGTGAACAAGCCCCATGTAAGAGCTGCAAGTAGCAGTCATCCTCTTGTTCGGGTCTCCAGCTTGTTATGGAGTGGCTTTGTGCAATACTGAAGGCAAAAGCAGGGCATGGATGCTGAGCAGCAGGCGTGGTGTGGCACAGAGTGAGAGAGGGCCTGAGCAGAGTCATAATGCTCATAGCAAGGGCTGCCCCTCTTTGCCTCTTGGGCAAACTGATTCTTAATGAATTCATATGCTTTTACAATTTCAGGTACAGGGAAATCCATATTTAGAAAGTGGCAATAGGAAGAATTCAGCTTATGCCATAATATCTACATCCACTCTGCCTTAAAGAGTACAGGGGGCCTTGCTTTCCTCTGACAAAAGGGTTAGGGACTGGACTTGTATTAAGTTTATTCTCCTGGCTTTGAAAGGCTTAGTTATAGTAGGGCTGAGAGCCAAATGCAACTCTGTCTTGAGCTGTTCCTTCTCCTCCCCCACTAAAGTGATCTTTAAGCTCTGGACCCTCATCTCCACCCAAAATGACTGCCCTGATTTATTTTATGCTTTTTTGTTGTTTCCTTTTAAATCACTCCTAAGCTAAGCTTTTGTTTGCCAAGTTTTCAGCCTGGAGCAAATTTTTGCAGTCGAATTATAACCTCCTCTACTTCCATTTGAAAAAGAGGTGTTTTTCTGGATATGCTGCTGTCCCACCCATTACTCACCTTGCTGCTGGGAGGCAGGGGAGATGGCAATCTTTTTAAATACCAGCATCTGAAAGTTCAGTGTCACAGGCATGGGCACACATCTGGTTAAAGCATTTCCTTCATATCTTGGCTCCAAATCCTTGGCTGAGACATCTCATGGCAATAGATGTGTCCAGGGAGCTGAGAGGGAGGGAACAAAGGACACAGAGTGGTTAGGTTTCTCAGAAAGGGAATGGCTGTGGGCTGGAATATAAAGAAATGCCAGGAGCAGAGAGTCTGCTCTCTCAGCACGTTACAGGGTTTGGCTCTCCAGGGCAGCGTGAGGCTCACCCACACTTGAGAAGGCGCCTCTAAAGCACAGGCTGCAGAAAGCAGGAGACTGCTGAAGCCAATGCCTTCCTCTGAAGGAGCAAATGAGAGATGGGCTGAAAAGGTGCTATGACCTGGAGGCTGGGGGAGACTTGGAAGTTTCTTTTCCTCAGGGATTTTGGTTTCACAACTTAGAACTCAGCGAAAGCCTAAAAATCCCTGCTCAGCTGCTGGTGAATTCCCAAAGCTGATTTTGAAGCCAGAAAGGTTCTGGAGATGGAAACTTCATCTCCCCAGCTGCCTGCTTTACCAGTGGGATCTATTCCCTCTTGCTTACTCAGAGCATGCCTAAAAATGTTATCTGTTGTCTGGGAGAGGGTGTGGGAGGGTGCAAGTAGGAAGGGAATCAGACGTATTTGGTGGGGAACTCCCTATGGATGTGTCAGATCAGGATTTAAAGTCTTTTGCTGGATTACAAAGGTTTCTTATACAGGAACTGATGCCCAAATTATTCTGCATTATGACCTTTTATTATTTTATCAGCTTATTTCCCTTCCTTTCACAAGATCAGTTAAAAAGCAGTGGTTGCCTCTCTCACTCCAGGGAGATTGCTTGCCTTTCCACCACACCCCTTCTCCTAAGGAACTGCTGCATGTTAGGAGCCACTGTAGAATGCAATGACATTTTTACACATGTTGATGTTGGCAGCAAGCTATATGATTGCAGGGCACAGGTCTTCTAGACAGACTATTGACAAGGGAGAAGAACAACCACGAATAGAATAACAACAAAAAGGCCAATTCTGGTATTGAGCTTTCCTGCAAAGGGCAGGGCTGGACTAACTCTGAACTTGGTAACATCATCAGATGTGAAAAGCCACAAAAGATGGTGCATCTTACCTTCTGAAACAGTCCAAGGGTAAGAAAATCACAAGGTAAAATTAATTTCTCTTGCTTTTTGAGAGTTAGAAACTACAGGGGGGGACATTAAGAGAAACCTCTTCCTGCAGGCCTCTCTGCTGCATATGAACTCCCACTGTTTAGGGAGTCACAGAAGCTGAGGACAGAGAGACTTTCTGGTCTATCCATCTGCCCAAGGCAGGTCAGCTTAGTCTGCCGTCCTTCACTGAAATTTTTATACTGTGTTTTAAATATTTCCTTCATAGGAAGGGCACAGCCATCTTTGCACTTTATTCCCGGGCTTCATTAGATTTACTGCTATAAAAGGTGTTGGGTTTTTTTTCTGAAAACCTTGCTGTAGTTAAAAATCTCAAAATTTTGTCCTATATGTCCTGGACATGGAGAACAAATTACATCCATTCTTCTTGTATTATCTGTATTGTCTCTCCAGCCCTTTACTACTCCATGATGTTATCACATTTCTCCTTCGTTCTTCTTGTTTTAGAGCCTCAGGCTCTCTCAGTTCTCTCTTTCTAAACCTCTTAGATGCTCTTCTCATATCTTCAGGCAAATGCCAAGTTTGCTATGTGAGAGAGAATGGCACAGCCCCATACTTTGGGGCAGGGGCTGAAGTGTAGCTACATGCAAAATTGTCTGAAATAACTGAGGCAGCTTAAAAATGTCTTCTCTCCAGAGACTTTGCTGCAGTACTACAGTTCACCCCTTTCCCCAGATGAGATTATCAATTAGTCTGCAGGCTGTGTTTCACATGGCCTGGAAAAAAACCCAAAATATGGAAAGCTGCTTTCAACTATATTTCCAGGGATCTGTGAGAACTTCCAAAGCTAGTTTCACCTCCCAAGTCAGCTTATCCCAACTACCCTCTGACATGTATTTTGCAGGTGTGCTTACAGGATCACAGAATTGCTGAGACTGAAGGCAGCTCTGAAGATCATCTAGTCCACCCCTCTAGCTCACGACAGGCTCAGCTACAGCATGTTGAGAACAGTGCAGTTGGACTTTGGATTATCTCTGAGGATGGAGACTCCAGAGCCATTCCTGCAACCAGTTCCTATGTTCAAACACCCTTACAGCAGAAATCACTAAGAATCTGTCTCTGTCCTCTTTATTCCTCCCATCAACTATTTATACACACCAGCTAATCATATCCAACTCTGAAAACCTTTTTGTCTTTTATCTCCTCCCCATGTCTTTTTCCCATTAGAGCCTGCTCTGGTCAGCAAAGCAGATTCCAGTTTTAGAGAGCTGCCAGGGAAACACACAGCAAACAACCACTCAGGTGTGTCCAAATATTTGCTTCTGTTCTGATCATATCTACATGACCAAACCTTGTTGTACTTCCCAGTAATGAAGAAGCAAGGATGCAGGCAGCAGAGCTACCAAAGGCAGCATCAGAAAAGCGGGGTGAAGAACTGCTCTATTCATTTTCTGTATCACAATCTTGACATCCATTTAAAAAGACACCCCTTCCCCCACCATTTCTAGAAGCCTGCAGGATGATAAATACTTAAAAGCCCTGTGTAAGGCATCTTGTGATGCCTGTCTGAATCTGCAGGCAGTTTGAGAAGTGTGACTAGCTGACATCTCAACAGAAGATAACTAAGAACCACGCTTCTGGAAAGGGTAGAAAATAGTAAGAGGGCAACAGCCCAGTATCTTTCCCAAGTGACTGTATTTCTTACCCAGCCTCCAAACTACTACCCCAGCTTTTCCAAGGAAGGAGTATGGTAGGGACAAGATGGGAAAAAAACCCCTCTGCTCTTCCCTCCACTCTCAGTTGTGTGCCAAGCGCCCAAAAATTGCGCTAATTTGACCTTGCCAGACTTTTCAAGGGAACAGTTATGAGGGTCTCTGCCATCATGCCTTTACATTTAAAGTCTGCAGCCCTTCAAAGATGTAGGCACGTGCCTGGCTTACACGGCTCACATCAACATGATACGAATGAGCTACAGGCAAAGCAGGGCTGGGACATGCATCCTTTGCAAGGGCTGTTGGGGAGCAGAAGATAATCACAAACCTCTCTCTCCCCACAAGGTGAAAAGCTTTACAAACTATGGACACTCTGGACTTCCCCCTTGTCTAAAGCTTCATTTTTCCCTGGAATATTTATCTTTCCTACATTTCCCCTCAGTAATAAACTAATCAAGTAGAATTCTTCTGGTATTAATCAGATGAGCAGGGGAGCACTTTGTGGTTAATATTATCAATTGAGGATGCCAGGAAGGCTTTGACAGGATTACTCTTGGAATTTGCCATTTATTAACTAGGCCATTAACTGAAATGGCATGGTTGGGGTGGGGCTGGTTTTGCTTTGCACAAGGGAGATGTCCTTGTTGAGGGTGGGGAAGCTGAGGGTGGTGGAGTTCTGTCTCCATCTGATTCAGAGATCTCAAACAGCTGCCCTGGCAGCCCTGAGATATCTTTCTCCATCTGTGCACCTTTCTTTGATTTCATAATCTCTTCCCATTATTGGGAAACCATCACAAATCAAGCTGGAGACTGAGCTAGGAGAGCTTGTACCACCAGGTGTAGGCTTGTGGTCCTGACCTGGGAGGATGGGAATGAAATCCCACTGATACAGGCTATTCTGCTATGGGAGGCCAGAGAGAAATGCTCCAAGCCCCTAGCCCAGGGCACCAGGAAGGAGAAGCTAGGTTTAGAAATAGAAGCATATTAGACTAGCAGAAGCAGCTGGGATACAAAGTAGGCACATGCAAAAAGTTCAGACAAGTAAGGAAAACAAACCGAAGAATTTGTTAAAAAATTTGTTTTCTCTCCTTGAAATTTAGCACTGCTCTTTTCCCAAAACAGACAGATGGATACCCATGGTCAGGTAACAGAAGAATACAGGCAAACACTAAAGAGGAAGCAATTTTAAAAATATAGCTGCAACATTCTTTCCCTCCAAGCAGGCTTCTATCCCACATTCCAGAGGTTCTAGGCATCATTTGCTGTATATTCCAGACAACTTTGCATGGGCTATTGCTAGAGGGAGCTTTCACAAACCTCGGTCTCCAAGATCACTGCACCAGAACAAAGACAGGGGCACTCAGCACTAGAAGTCACTGGGCCATGATGCAAAGGGCCAAAGAGTGAAGAAAACTCCCCTATATCATAGGGTATGTCTTTATTCATTCCTCATTCAGGCAGGAACAGGGAAATAAAATAAGACCTCTATTAAGGGCCTTTTTTCTTGGTGGTACACCTCAGGCAAGACAGCAGGGACTCCCTCTGACTGCTATCCCATGTGATGGTAGAAAAGGGGTCTCTAATTCTCTGAGCAATTGGAACACAAAGCTCCAGAGCAGAGATTCCAGGAAGAGGACAACAGGAGCTTCACTGGACTGACATGAGTCAGCACATGAGAAGTGCGAGTGTAGCCCAGACAGGGGCCAGGTTTGAAGGCTGCCTCTAAATAGCAACTCCTGCTACCCTTTCTAGAGACAAAACCTGTGGCTGAATGGGAGCAGCCCAGTGGTGTGGCCCAGCAGGGCATTTTTTAGATTCTTATAAACTCCAGAATCACAAAAGCATCAATTTAGAGCTTGCAGTGGCTCTGGGAGTTTGTGCACTGTAGTACCTGTCACTGCATCCAGACACCCCACAGCATTTGTTTGTCATGACTCAGTGGAGTAACTGGACTCAGCAAGGAGCAGAACCCCCACAGAGCATTTACACGTTGTTCTTTTGGACAGAGCTTTGAATATAGAAAGGCAAAACCCAGCATTTGTTTCTAAATTCTGCCCTTCCTGGTCAGCTAAAGGAAGAATTTGCACTAGAATCCAAGTTGCTGCAGGAACAAAAGCACATCCAATCCATGCAGTCACCTCTGCTTTGATGCACAGAGAACATATTTATGTAATCTCATCCCCTCTTCCTTGAAATGTGGCAATTATGCATAGAAAGGTGTGAAAAAGGAGGGTCTTGAAATCTCCATACAATTTATAAATTGCCTAGATCACAAACCAAGATCTTGAGTTAGCCCTTTATCATTCATTCACCACAAATAGAATTAACTGAAAATTTAACAGCTACTCCATAACTTCTCACATTGCCTATGGAAAAACCTATCAACTTATGTCTCAAAGTGCAGGTGTAAAATTCCTACTTCTCAATTTATTCCAGCAACTGCTCTGATGAGGGAACATCCCAGAAAAAAGTATTTCTTCACCAGGTACGTTGCAAAAGTGTGGCTCTGAACCCAAATTCCCTATACCAAAGTAATTTTCTTCACCTTACACAGATCATTTAGTCATCATTTAGAAAGAAGGTTATGGGTTCTCCTTGAGGCAGTTTGCTCCAGAAAGGTCCACCCAAAAGATAAATGAAAAGCCAATAAAATGTCAACAAAAAATAGAGACTGAACCTAGCAAAACTGCTGCTGATATTCAGGAGCAGAAACCACATGCCTCTTGCCTGAACAATTTCCAAACCATAAATGATGTTTAATGTGGAAAAAGTCATAAATGTACAAAAGTTACTTCTAAAATCAAAAACACAGAATTTCTTACTTATGGCTTTGATGAATGAAGTGTTTTGTATTCTGGCGTCATGCTTGGCACTCTAAAGAACTTTTCTGCTAGCTGGAAATTAATGGCACTGCATGTTGGCATGTCCACTGGCTTTGCAGCAGACTGGAGAGTGCCCTTCAGGATCCTAACACAGGCTGTCTCTGTTGACTGCTCGGCAAGGTGGAACATGTTCTCCCTTGCGTCGGTCATATATCACAAAAAAGGGTTAAATAATACTAAAAAGACTTTAAATGGTGCTGTGCATTATGTTCTTTTGTGCTGTCGGCTCCTACCTGTCTTTCAGCTACTGTCCAATTCAGGAAGAAACAATGTGTGAATAAATCACATGCAAACCAGAAGTGGCTCTCACAAAGCAAAGCAGATTAAGGTATTTCAAAGGACACAGGAATTAAGGAAACAGTGTTTTAGTCTCCTGTCTGGTACTGTTGATTTGCAGACATTTCCAAGTGTGTTCCAAAACTATATTTAAAATTAAGCTTTTAAAGTAAACAGTTTCCACCGGGTGCCAAGATTGCTTTAAGGCCAGAACAGAAAGCTCTGTCTGACACATGCATAATTTTCCAAGCCGGAAATATAACAAAGCATTTAATACAACAGATATCATTTGATAGTCTCAACTTAGACTCCCACTTGGCAGTGGCAGTAACCAGTCTTCCATCAGCTGCATCCAGAAATGATGCTTGCCTAACTTGTTATCATGCAAAACATTAATGGGAGTATCTTCCTCTTTTGAAGTCCCTTGGAAATGGAAACATAGGCTGAAACTGCCTGGTACACAACCATGCAGAACATCTGAGAACCACCCTTCCGAGGTGGAAGCAGACAAAAACCACTGGGAAGCAGAGCTTCCCAGCCTTTTCTGTACTGCGAGTCACATCATGTATACACAGTGCCAGGGGATCCCTGTGGGGCCCATGGGGAACACAAGGAAGCAGAGCCAGTAACTATTTTATGGAAGTGGCATCTGGAAGAAGTCGGCAAGGCTGTAGCTGCCCGGTCAGCTCTCCGAAGGCAGCTGCTGGCTGGTCAGCACACGCTGCTCTAAGAGCCATCTGCTTTCTTTTTCTTTCCCTACCACTGGTTACTTTGTGCATTATGCAATCCAAAACTTTCGTACAAGGATATTTTTCACTTCTTGCATCAGTGAGTGGCATGGGTTCTTCAGTTCTTCACCTAGTATGAAAGAGAACTATTTTAACGCCTTCACTTCCAAAACTGCACATATTTTTGGTTATAAACACATGTATGACACCAGATCCTCAGGATAAACAACACTTGATTCATTGTTTTCCTATGTTTCCATAGATTTAAGTGGTCTGTTGAAAGAATATCATAGCTGAAAATATGTAAAAATATGAAAGAACCCCATAAAACCAAACAAATCACTGTATGATTTGTTTAATGACACATGGTGATGATCTGTAACCTTGCCCCTATACAGACAGAAGGCACATTACCTACCAATTGATCTTTGTGAGCAGGTCCTGGTAGTTGTTTTCATCATTTCTAACAACCAGTGACTTAGTTTTCCTTTTCTCCTCCTGCACCTCACTGAGTGAATTAAACAGGCTGTCAGTGGCTCAAGGCCAAGTCCAGCCCTCTCTCTCTGACAGCACACTTCAATTTTGCTGTTCCAGCACTTCTTGTGGGACAGGTGCCCAGTAAGTGCTTTAGAAACCAGTGTTTACTATTCACGAGAGGAAGAATTTCAGGAAAAATACTATCGCAACATCCATGACAGGAGTTTTTTCTAACCCTCTTGTTAAAGTCATGTGCTTTTGGCATGGCAGCCTTCTGAAATGCATCTCTTTTGGGGTCCAACCTATTCTAGGGTTGCAATTTTCTGTGCACCTGGAGTGAACATTCTCTCAGGTCTGGCAGCATCCAGATCCGTGGCAATGTTCTCCCTGGGAAGCAGTGACTAACATGGTCTTTAAAAACAGGTCGTTAGTTCTAAAGTATGTCAAAGGAAATATATTCCTGAACTTACCCACTGTAGCATACCTGGTCTTTCCTTAAGGCTGCAACTGAAAAGACCCAAATCCTTTGTGTCTCAGCAGACTCTTAAATCCTGAACAGGCAACAAAATTGTTGCTGTCCTAATAGCTCATTAAGTTCTCTCTCTCTTTTTCGCTGTCAGTGTATTTTGCTATTTGACTTCTAACAAGTTTTCTTTTCAACAGAAGCAACTTCTACATCACCTTAGAGCTGGTGCAGCTGGGTCAGAGTCTGTACACACAGTGACACTCATGCATCAGATGCAGAGGGAATTAGCTTGAGTTTCACTCAAGGACTGATGAGGCATTTTTCAGCATTTTCAGTTTTGTTTTACTTTCTTGATCATTATTGAATGCTGCTCCTACTTTTTATCCATTTGCAATGTGCCTGTGTCCTTAGTACTTCTGTACAGCCCTCAGCAGTCCAGATGCTGCTCCCATGCTCCAACCTGATGCTTGCTGGAATTATCTTTTCTGGTTTTCCTATGCTTTTCCCAGAAGACTGAGGCACTTTTTCTTCTTTGCTTTTTCTCAGCTATCCTATTTGTTTTCCCTTACACCTTTTTAAAATTTGCCACCAAAACAGTCCAGCGTGCAACACAGCAACAATCTTTGAGCAGTCATTCCTGGAGCTGCTATGGAAACAGAAGAATTGCTGGAAAAGAGTTTTCTGGCAACTCATGGCTCCCCACCTGCAGCCTGGGGCACACCACCTGAAGCTGCTATCATAATGCCTTGTCTCCTATCTCATTAGGGCAGAAGGTAAATTGCAATTCTTTATTCCTCGGCACAGATCACAGAAGTATCTTGAATAAATTCCCCTTTTTTTTAATATGATAATTTTATTTGGAGACAGTTTCCAAACTTGGTTCAAGAAATGCTTTGTAATGAAGAATACAGTAGTATACATTATTCAAATGGATAAAGATCCTCACCACTGCAATGCTGCACTCCCTTTCTTTAAAAGCTGCTGTTAACCACTGAATGTTAACACTCTTTTTTTGCCCTAGTTGGACAACTCCATGATCAAAACTACATTCATTAAACATGTACCAAGAGACCACAAAAAGACCTCCCTTATTTTCAGTAAATTCAACATATTGTTAAATGGAGTGCTAAGATTGAGTCTGAGTTATCAAATGCAGAAGCCCTCAGCTTCAAACACACAGACCAAGGGAGAAAAGCTACTAGTACAGCTTTGAGTCAATGGAAACATTGGCATTATTTCTACCAGCATTGGTGAGAGCATAGACAGGTTATAACACAACAGACATTCCTGAACCCCAAATTTCTCGAAAGAAGGAAATGGTCCTTGGACCAGGCCTGAAGCTTTCCAGTGAAGAGATACAAAAGTTTGTCCTGTGGCCACACAGACTTTGTTTGGTGAGTAAGTATGCCTGAGTATCTTGTTAACATGCCCTACATCTTGAAAGCTGACCCTTTGCAATAAGAAGTGTGACAAAGAAACAAGCTCTTGAATGGGGAAAAAAGGCTCTATGCCCCAAGCACTGTAACCCGAATAAGGGGCTTTCTGAAGGAACAAAGCTGCTTGTACACAGGTGCCTGCTCCTTGAGTCAGCGGGTAAAGTGCAAGCCAAAAATACTGTTGGGAATTGGGCAGCACAAGAGTTTGAAGCAGAGGCTGGTCTGCTTTGTCTCTCGATGTCACAACAGTTCCTGAAAATTTCAGAGTTCCAGGAGAGCTGCCCGACTTCCTCTGAGCTGCTGCCTCCAAGCTGCATTCGCAACACTGGCGGCCTGTGTATTTCAGGAATGCAAAAAACTGGCACAGTGAGGTCTATGATTCAGCCAAGATGATGTGTTGGGACATGACTGAAGTTAATTAAAAGGAGCTTAAGACAGACAGACAAAAAAAAGAGTTTGCAAGACTTCTTAAAGAGCCAATTAATTATTATTTGTGGCTGCACACGCCAGCTGGGCCACAACATGGAATCTCCCCAGCCCTTACCACTCACCTCAGAGTCTTTATATAATGCCAAAGAAAACTCATATGCAGGTCAGCCTTGGGAGCTCTGGGCCGAACTCCCTCCACTAGAGCTGAGCAGAACTTTACATTCAGCAGAACTGTCTTGTTTACACCCACAGATATATGCTTGGTCTAAATAGTGGACACAGAGCAAGAAATGAATGCTATCTCGGTTGACACATAAAAAAGCACGAGCTCTGCAGAGCAGGATGACCCAGTGACAATTGTCTTTGTAAGTGCGAACTGGAAAAGGAAGGATTGACTCCACCTGGAGTCAGGGTGGGGGAAGAGAGAATAAATGTGAATAATTTCAGCCCCTCTACTGCATGATAGTGATAATTTTCACTGCTGCACAAGGCACCCACACTTAAAGAAGCATAATTTCCCTGAACACACTTACAGACCAGTTTCCTATAAGAAATTCATTGCCTCCTTAGCAATTCCCTAAGACTCTAAATTCCTTTAAATTCTCAAAGACTAAATTCCAAGTCCTAAGTCTATGGACCTAAACTCTTCAATACTTCCCTGAGGACAGCTAAGCAATGTTCATGTGTGTGAGCAACCTCCTTGCTTTCAATTCTCTGTACATTCAGCCAGCACGGTTCCAGAGGCACAGCTGAGCAAAGACAGGAGTGGGCCTTGCTCAGCCTTGGGAACTCAGAGCCACATCACTGCACAAAGAGCAGGCAGAGCTCCCATGGACCGAGCAGGTTGCCTGATGCCTGCTTACCAAAATCTGCACTTTCCCTGCTCAAGAGGAAAGACCATGCTAAGGTTTGTCAGTAGCTGACATGTATGTTTAACAGGAGGCTACACGTTTTCAGCGGCTGAGGGTGATTGCAGGTTCCAAGGCTGCCGTGCGCGTGTGACTGGCACGGCCGGGCTGCTCCCGCGGCAGGGCCAGGAGCCTCCCAGCGCTGCAGGCCCCACACCTGCTCGCACAGCCCTACCTGCACGTAGACCTTGGCAGCCCCTGTGGCATTTGCTGGGGTGGGGGTGGGAAGACCACGGTGTCATTTGCACACAGGTTGAGCAAACCAGGTGCAATCAGTTTGGGTTTGGCTGAAGAATCCTCCACCCTTCTCGAGCTATTTAACCCCTGCAGTGCCAAAACTTTATGCATGCCCAGGGCAATGACAGCATTAGTCTGCAGAGGAAGCATCTGTAGATCAGTCATCATTCTCATATTGCCAAAGGCAACACAGGAGGAATGGGTCATATTAAGAGAAAGATAGCCAGCCCTCCAGCTACTGTACTCTTAAAGTTATTTTAATCAAAGCAATAAATATATACAGTAAATATAAACCCAGCTGTCATCTGAAAATTGTTTCATTGTCCTGTCACCTGGCCTCGGACAAGCTAAAATGATGCATGACAACCCTTTGAAGAGCAGGGCATAGGGATCAATATGTTGCAGATGTAACGGGCATGAAGCTGGCAAACAGCCAGCTGGACAAGCCAAGCCTTCAGGATGGGGAAGCGATGCAGCACAGCCAGTGCGCTGTCCTGGGACACAGCTGCACGTTCAGTCCAGGTCTATGCCATGGTAGAGAGACAAGACCCCTGGGACCCATGGTCTGAAAATTGCTCTCTGGAACACCCACCTTTTGCCTTCACACCTACTGAGCTCTCTGGTTTGTGGGGTATACATCTTGCAGATCTCCAATACAGGAAGATTTGAGTATGCAGTTTGTAGGAGGTGGACAACTATCAGTCCCTGAGCTCAGGGCTTCGTAAAGTCAACTAAGGGCTGTTTACTCCCAGCGTGTTACGCTCCTCAAAATTAATACTGTAATAACAAAGCCTTAACTTCCCTATGGGAAATTGCTGAGTGCAGATCATCCAGTCTGTGGGGGACATGTCTGCAGAAAGGCCTGGAAGAGCAGATTTTATTTGAGTTTCTGTTTCCAGTTGTTCTACCAAACCTTTCACAAAGGGTTGAAGAAACAGGGGAGGGACTTGGGGGGGAAGTCCCGACTTAAAGCAGCTTAACACCTTGCTGGATCTTTGCCGAATGCAGTTTCAAATTAACAACTCCAAACTAGCAGGAAAAATGCTTCTCTCGACCCCCGGGGGGTCAGTACAACACTCAAGCGCTGGCACAAGGCAGAGCTCAGATTTGTCACAAAAAGATTGGGTTGCTCACCTCTCCCCGGGGCTGAAGCCCGGAAAAAGGGGCACTGCTTCCAGAAAGGGACAAAAGACAGCCAACCTCACAACAAAGGATACTTTTCAGCAACACATAAAAGGAGGGCCTGGCTCTGCCCCCTCCGGCCAGACCCCACCCCTCGCAGCGTAGAGGCCTCGCCCCAGCCAAATCTGATCAAGTCTGACACACAAAACAACACGGACGGACACTTGCCTTAGGCAGTCGCCCCCTCTGCTCCTCACCCACAGATCTCCCCTCGACGCACAGGGCTCTTCCTTGCTTGCAGAGCTCAGGCCAGCACACGGCCCCATCCCTGCCGGCCATCACCCCCTCCGGTCAGGCAGGCACCACCCCACAGACCCAGAGGCCCCCGAGAGGGTGAGGTGAGCACCCTCGCACCACCAGCCTGGACCTTCGCTGCACTGATGGAGTGGCTCTGGTCATGTGTGGGGGAAAGGCAGCCCCTGACCCTGCTGTAGTGGGGCACGAGCATTCCCTGCTTGCAGCCACAACTGAGGTTCCCCTTTCCTTAGAACCTCCATACCTTTCCCCGTGTACCTGGAGGGGCCTTTGCTCCCTCCCAGCCCTTATAGTTTAAAGCGCAGCTGAGTTTTAATTAAAGTACTCAGGAACTGGACCAGATCTGCAACAATACAAGTGTTCCTTCAGATGGGAGAAAACAACACACACCACAAAGCTTTATGATAATCCATTTAAGCATTGCTGGGATAATCAAGCAACTGCTGAAGGTAGAAAGCAGCTCAAAGCAGCCAGACCTGTCTCATTATAGCAGGGAAGACTGAATATTTCCTAAAATTGTCACTCCTGCATTATCTACTCCACTCCTCAGGTCAGGACTCAGTATGCTCCAGAGTGGGCGAGAGTTTAGCAAGGAAAGCTGAATAAGCATTGCTTGAAAGGGAGGAGGCAGGAATTCACCAAAGTGAAGAGGAGGAGGAGAGAGCACAGGCTGTTTTTAGAAATACTGGCACCACCTTAGTCTGCAGTGGCCAGGAAACTGGTTGGAAGCCTCATGACTTGAGCAAGACACCCAGACCTGGGAGCCAGAAGAGGAAGGGACTTGGCAGAAATTCCCCCAGAAAGTAAGGAATCATTTATGCAGCAGAATATTCAGCTTGGTCTCATTGCAAAGAAATGCTGCCAGATACCTGATCGTGCCACCAGTATATTAGCACTCCACTCCCCTGCTCTAATATAAGTAATGACTCTTCTTCATGCACTTCTATCTTCCCTTCGATCAGTTTTACACAGCTTCTCTCCAGCCCCAGTCTTCCTTCACTGCCCTGGGGCCATCACAGCATTCTCCCAGAGCCATCGATGTCCCATCCCCCTGGCTCCCAGCTACCCAGCCTCATTCCTTCCACACTTGCCCTTTGGGCACTGTTGTCCCACCCTCTCCTTTGGGAGTCTCATAGCACATGGAAGGGTGAAAACCACCACTCTGGCCTTCCTAGGATTAAAGACAGAGGCCAAGTATCAAAGAGCCAACTCACGGAAATTTTGGCACCTGCAGGAAGCTGAGATAACCTGGCTGATGCATTGCTAAACTCACTGCTTCAGTTTATATTTACCCTTCCTCTCTGAACTAGCTGTGTGTAGCTCACTCCGTGGTGCAGTGTGGCATAAAGCCCTGGGTAGCCAGAATGTCTGCAGGACACAGAGGAGATAGGGGAATATTCTATCCCTGGATTTATTTTCTTACTTGCTTGTACCACAAAAGGAGAGTGAGAGGCTCAATACTAGGCAGCTGCAGCATCTGACACAGTATCACAATGGAATTAAACTGCACTTTTCCACAGTGCAGAAAGTTGTCTGGGTCAAGGGTTGGTGGTGCCAGTGTACACCAATGGACAAAGTCTGAGAGGTTTACACCCATGCCATCCAGAACTTCAGAACAGTGCCACTTCAAATACATACAGACATCTAAAAGCTTCACTGAGCAAGTGATAGCCATGTCCTTGTTTTCTGAACATTTTTGTCTCTTTGCTATTCTAAAAAATGAAGCAGAACAGTTTTAGATGTTACAGACTTTTTCTGGGCACAGCCATACACCAAATAATGTCCCTTTGCTACAGTCCATGGAAACAAAAATAACTCTTTTAGAAAGACTATAATCAGCTGGTTAGAATGTGCATATCTCTCTTCCCAACAAACACAGAAAACATAAATCTATGCTTGAGTTGCAGTCCTGTCTTAACATGTCATCTACAAAGACTGTCAATTTCAGTCTAGCTATGAAAATCTGTTGCTGGAGGAATAAAACCCTAGCTGAAAGTCTAGAGCTAAAACATAACTATCCTGGAAACATTTGTTAATGAACAAATGACTGTATAAAACATACACTAGCATTGACAATTGTACTTTAATTATCCTCTGCGTTAAAAGAATCATAAACATATCCAAATCCACTTGGTCAGTGCTAAAAATTGAGACAGAAGAAAGGAAAGTTCACTTTGGACCTGATACTTGCCACTCTGGGTTTGAAGTTACACAGAACTGGTTCCAGACCTTTTGTGCAATGAATCCTGCTGCAGACAGGACCCTGCATTCTTTCCCTTTTAGAACAAAAGTCTGGACACGGTAGGCCATGTGTTCACATAGCAAAGTCGGTGACACCAGCAGGTATGGAGGGAAGCACAGAAATGGATTTTTGATCATGGCTAGAGGGGATGACTGATAAGCATAGAAGTACAAACTTTGTTCTTGGATACTTCAAATTAGAAAAAGTCTGTTCCTTTGGGTCAATGCCTAGTTTTTGCAAGTTAGCTGGATTACCATCCTGCCTTTCTTTCCATATATTCATTCAGGCCGTGAGTTTTAAGCTTCTGAAAAGCACCAGATATTGGGAGGAGGTAGGGTATATTTGTTTGTTTGAACTCTCCTTGCAAAAACAACAATAAAAGAAGGGAAGAACATTGGATGGCTTCAGATTTGCTTTCCAGCAGAGTATGACTAAGGCAGGGAGGCAGCCTGGTAAACACACTCAATCAGAACTCCGAGGTGGGACAAAAACATACGGAGGAACCCAACAGAAAATAAACAAGAGAGATAGAAGTTTCCAGTCATTAGTAGAGTGAAGAAAATGGAGACCAAACAGGTGATCAGGAGGCAGTTTTTGTGGGAGGGAGCCTGGAAGGGAGGAGAGCCAGGAGTTTAATCTCCAGGCATCTCCAGGCACAGTCTATTAATATGGACCCGGCAGACTGACAGACTGAAATAATAGGTGAGAAAAGCGAGGGAAGGAGACAGACCAGAGAATAAAGCTCACTTGGGGGTGAGTGGTCCAAATGCTGTGCTGCACCCTGATTTGGCTAGTTGTTGTTGTGTAACTGGAAATTTCACATTGGCTTCCTGGAAGTTTATAGTATTCAGGAATCTCCTCCAGGGAACTTGCTATGCCTGAATGGAAGAGCACAGTGACCAAGGTGAGTCACAAGCAGTTAGTGGGAGGTAGAACAGAAAAGGTGTGAGGATGAGTATGAGGAGTGAAAGTATCTAAGAAATCCAAACTGATGCTGGTTTGTGGGGCAGGGAAAATCTGAAGAGGCAAGGATAACAGACAAAAGGAAGGTCCTAGGAGAGAACACAAGTTGTTTGAACTGAAATTCTGCTTTACTTTAAAACACACACATTGCAACAGAGATGCGCACACGCACACACAAACAAGTCAAGTATCCACATGGACACAGTTGGTTCTGGATATCCCTTCTTTCTTTAATTGGTCCCAGGTGAGGCATCAACAATCACATCTGGAAATTTTTATACAAATGGCAGGAAAGCCAATGACTCGGGTCACAAATATTTCGCGCTCTCTCTTTGCCAGAAACATGGGACAAATGTGGTTTACATCTGCCTCCCTATAAATACATACACACTTGCAAGATTCTCTGCTATGGCAAATACTTGTGCATGTAAAAGCAGAACTGGTCAGTGATCCTCCCATCCACCCAATGGAGATTAGGTCAGAACTAAGAAACTGGATGCTGGGTGACACCTGCAGTCCAGGTCAGGCCTGTTGTCAGTACAAGGATCAAGAGATGGCAAAGACATCCTTCCTTACTGGCTATAAAAGCAAAACACAGAATCAAATTATATGGATGAGCACTTTCAAAAGCTGCTGCAGCCCCTGCCTTCCAGACCCAGACTCTCCATGAGACCACAATGTCAGGCACACCCAGTTTCTGTCTGACGTGCAAACTCAGCTTAACTTTCAAAAGCTCACCTTTCAAGAGAAAAAGCCACTGGGTCCTCCCTTAATCCCCTACTCTTTCTGCCTCAGGTGCCAGCTACCACCTGAGTTTATCCACATGAAGTCAAGAAGAAACTGTACTAGTTTCTTGTCTGTGATGCACCAATTCAAGCAAAGCACTGCCTGACTTAATTAGTTCCACCCAATGTGCACCGGTGCTGCAAAATGCTCTACAAATTCAGCTTATCTCAACAGTAAGGACCAACCTTTTGGGTATCAGAAGATGAACTCAGATCAGGTTCTAACAGTAGCACTGTTTCCTACAGGAACACTGTGTTCAGCTTCTGCACAACTACTCTATGAGTATTATAATTGCAAGAGATGGTCACTATCTGTGTCAAAAATTCTCAGGAATGCAGAGAAGCTGTATTTCTCTTCAGTGCTAGCTAATTCTTAGAAGAACCACAATATCTTTGGTCTTCTGAGATGTCTTGCTAGTGTAGGTGATGCTGATGATACTTATCAGTAGACACTGGTTTAGGAGAACTGAGAGATCTGCTGGGTGCAACAGAGTGTGCACAGCAGGCAGAGCTGGGCAGGGACAGCTTACACAGGCCTAATGAGCCAACTCTGATCCTATCTATGGCAACTTTGTGTTGCTCCAGGGGTAAAGAGACTGCAGAGGTGACTTAACTAGATGTCAGAGGCAATCTCCTAACGCCACCAAAGCAATCCAGTTGGCATTTTTTCATTGCCTCTGCCTGCCCTTGGCATAGTGGATGTGCCAGTAGCTGTTTACAGACCTCTGCCAACTTCTGGGTAGCAGAATATGACATGGCTCACTGCACCCCTGGAACAGCCTGGAGTCTGCAGCTTTGAACTCCAGGATGATGAAGCTGCTTCACAGACTTTAATCAAAAATAATTTTTCCTCACTGAGGAGATTGCCTAAATCTAAAAACACAGCTTTACCTACCTATGAATGTCCACTGTTAAGCTTCCTGCCATCAGAATTTGTAATGGACAAGAGTCAGCAGCACCCAGCTACTGTATCTCTTGGGTTTGATCTTTTCCCTTTATCTGTGACATTTAGCTAGAGCACCTGACCATATTTTCTCTCATCTAAAGCTTTAAAACAAATTGGAAAGTTCCATGTATGTTCAAGTAGGAGTTGATCACTCAGGCAGAACAGCACAGCAAGATACACATTCTCTTAAAGTCAGTGGAATTTCAAAGGCAAAGCACTTAAAATTGACAAAAAGTCATCATTTTTTATTCAATGTTTAATTAACACATTCAATTTACCTCTACTCCCACTGTTACAAGAGAGATTAATAGCTTACTAATTTTAGGTGGTTTTTTTAAGGATTAAAGAAATTTGATTAAACATTTCATCTTTCGACTGTTAGATCTTTAGATCACTCCATCAGCCAGGCTCAAATCTGTGATGCTGCTGGCACCTGTCTGAGCCTCACAAGTCCAGAACAGGTACTGGCCTACCAGGTGCCTCATTTGCCTCATTCTCTTTGGACCCCTACAAGGGACACTGCTTGAAACAGGATCACTGAACTGATCAATGAGTTTGTCATGGATGGCTCACACCACTTCCTGGAGCTTTCCTGGAGCTTTCCAGAAGCCCACACCAGGCTGGCCAGCATGCCAGGACTAAGGAAAACTGAACCAAGTAGAAGCACAAATGTTTGGAGTCCTCACTCCAAGTGCTGACAGACAGTGCTGCGCTCTGATTTATTCTCTGTAGCCTTTCTAAGGGCACACATTGAAATGACCTCCCCACGTGTCTCATCTGGTACGCCACAGGTGTGAGGCTGTTGCTGCTCTTAACATCTTTTAAGTGTTCCACCAGATGAAAAAATTAATTCCCTTTGTTCCTTGGAGATGAAGTTTCTTTCATTTCCTGCATAAGGATGCAGTCCACACTTCCAGTAGAGGGAACAGATGATGTAGGCCTGGAGGGTAGGGGTGCATTTGCATGGGATGGGCTATCAGGTGGGTTTGCACAATTAATCACTTACACCCATCAGGCTGCATGGGGCTGGTAACAGCAGAACAGTTCTGAGGGGATGCTGTTTCACAAGAGCTCCAGACAAGAAAACCATAATTTCAAACCTCTTTGCTCTCAACCCATGTAAAGAGACCCCTTAAAACCAAAGCTGAATGAAAGTACCATGATTTAGCTTATTTACATATCTGATTATGTAAATCAACCTACTGCTTCTTATCCCACGGCAGCAGACCTGCCTGCAGAAGAGCCTCCAGTGGAGAAGATTGGATTATGGAAAGGGACATATGCGTGAAAACAGGTCCTAGCTGCATATTTAGAGTTCATCAGCAGGCACGTGGAAAAAAGGGGGATTGGGGATTTAACCCTTCACTGTCAGAGAGACAGGACAGAGAAAAACAGTGCAACAACCATGGAGAATGATTCAATATAATGCAGCAGTTCCTTTACTGGAACATGTTTAAGGAAGTATTTTGTGATCACTTGGACTGCTGTGTGCAAAAGAGTTAATGATCATAAGCTAACAGAAATCAAAATGGTGAAATATTTCTAGCTCCAGGATCATCACAAGAAGAGCCACCTCATTCACATGTCATTGCCATCTTCTGATGTGCACACAGGACCTGCTCCTTGCTCACCAGCATGCCCAGTAGCCACCTCCTGAGATGCATGTTCAGCATTCCCATGCAGCTATCCTGCATGCCACTGCTGGCTGGACTGTCATCTGCTCCAGCCTTCCAGCTGCCATCCCACAGATGCAGCATCCAAACCAGTGGTAGCTCCACTGCCCAGGACACGCCACGGCCCTATAACTCCTTACCCTTTTATTATGGATCTGCCTGCCTAGCACCCCACTACCTCCCAGGGGTGCCCAGGGCAGTTACAAAGAAGCTTTTTATCCCTGAGAGGCTCAACAGCCCCGTCAGCGTAGCAGCACTGCTGGGGTTAACACAACCCCAGTCCAGCATATCTAAGCATCTGTAGGAAGTGGGGCATTTTTAATCCTGTGAAGAAACTGCTGCATGAATGACAGAAACAAAGAGACCAGGCCATCTCCATCTAGAAGAAACAGGAGCAGTGTTCAGGGATGCATGGAAAGTCCTACATAGTATTTTGCAAGCTCTAAATAATCTCTTACTAGGGGTAATAGGGCATCTCTCACAAAAAAAAACCCAAAAAACCCAAAAAACCAAAAACCCAAACAAACAAAAACCAACAACAACCCAAAAAAAATTAAAAGTAAAAAAAGGAAAAAGAACTGGCACTTCTAAAGGACATGGCTAATATGAATCAGCCATCTCACAAGTACTAATTTTAAACTGACTACAGCAGTAAGTGACAATAACTTTAGGATTCCAAGAAATGTCCCAAAGCAAAACTAAATATGTCTCTGGATTTCTCTTTGTTCTGACATTTGAATCACGATTATTTTGGCCACGAGTCACTAGCTTTTAAAACCAACTTTGACCAATTTAAAGTTTCTAAACCAAAGGAAATAAAGTAGCTTCTTTGGAGGAATTTTGCATGGGTGACACAAATTCAAAGCAAAAGGTGTTGTGTGGGGGGAGGGTAGGTTTTGTTTTGTTAATTCTACCAAGCCAAAACAAGGGGGGGATTGTAGAAAAACTTTGGGTTGACCCAGACCAGTAACATCTCTTCGAGTTATTCTGTTGTTACCTACCCTGGGTCAGCCACCCTAACCTATCCTTTGTGAATATATGGAACAACACATACAGTAGCTGACACTGGCTTACTCTGGCTCAGTTTTCTACTGTAAGCAGGACTGAGGTGAGATCAAACAGTGCTGAGTCAAGCCCAAACGTCATAAAATGGCAGTATTATGCACAGCCCTGGTAGTCCCAGAGGACTATACCATTCAAATATCGACAGTTTGGATGTAAATGAATAAAAGAAAATTCCTTCACTTACAGGATTCCTCATCCTCCTAGCTTCCTCAGGATCATCAGATTTGATGCCCTCAAGGACAAGATCAAATTCAAGATGCTGGAGCATCTGGAATGTATCTGTGCTTGAATCCTGCAGTTTAGATGCCAGCTTCCTCTTCTGTGGTGGCAGTGTCTCTGCAAATCATGCTCATAATCAGGGGAACAACCAAATGTGTGTTTGTTTTCACTGTCTTCAGAATTAAGAGAGGGGATTAGGTGTGGAGTTTCTTCCACACCAGTTGCACTGCTTTAGCCACAGCACTGTACTGATTCTATGGTAGAAAGGATGACACCAGAGGAACAACATCCATCTAGCTCCAGCAAAAGTATTCTGGCAACTTGCAAGATAATTACTAAACTTCTACTCATTTTCGTTTTTTTCCTCACAGTGGAATTCAGGGTATGTGGTGGTTGGAGTCCAAAGAGCCCTAGAGGCTTGTATGGGAGGGACTGCCAGTCATGGTCACTCCAGAGAGGAGGGAGAAAGCAACAGAAAGGAAGGAATCCAGCTGAGGGAAGGAACGTGCATATGGACAAACCCATCCCACTGAGGATTGCAAGGAGGAGCAGTGTGCTGAGTTCAACACATCCTGAGGGACAGAGCTTGGAAGCAATGAGATCTCTTGGATGCAGTCAACAACAGCAGTATGAGCTGGCTGCTGGCAAGGGCTATCAATAGCAGCATTCACATTATGGTGCTTTTTCCCATTTTGAATGCCCCCTATCAGGCTTCCACCACTCCAAAGTACAAAAGACCTTATATACACTAAAGCTCTTCTCTTCAGTCTCTCCAAGACTGGCCATGGACCTGTGCTGTTACCTGTATTTCAGAAGGCCTGGGAGCAGCTCCTGACAAGCGCTGATCTCTGCAATCAGGAACTGACGAAAACGTGGCAAATGTACCCTGCAGAGACAGCCTGGCACGTTTAACCTACACCAGCTGGAAAAGTGACTGCTGAATACTGGAAACTGCTTTATCCATGGCATTGGTCTAAGGCAGCTCTTGTCAAACTAACCAAGAGCTTTGTGCCCTAACAGTAGGGTATTCTGTACCCGTCGCTCATCTGTGTGCCTGCAGCAGGTTAAACAGCCCGGGGTCAGGGTGTGCTCTCAGTGCAGCTGCTGGAGCACTGGCAGGGCCCTGGCCCCAGCCCGAGTGCCAGCATCACCGCCATGAGGCAGCCAGCCCCAGCCTCAGAGGTTCGACTCCAGCAGTGCCTTCCCGTTCCCGGCTGGCTGTCTCCCATGTGGCGACGCATAGCACTATTCACCCCACTATTGGCCCGGCCCAGAACTGTTTTTATTAGAAAACACTAAGGCAAGCCTTTCCAAGCCTCAGAAGAATCATCTTGTAAAGATCTGGGCTTGAGATGCCAAATGATTGCTGCTTTGGCGGAGTCTGCACATTCATTTTTTATTGGTCACAAACGCTTTCCAGATGCTGGCATGCTGGCTGCAGATTGCAACTCTGGGGACTTGGCTCCCAGCCCCAGTCACTTTGTTAAACTCTTGACCTGCTGTGGGTTAAAAGAAGCGGGGAATGGGACTGAGTCACCATGAGGGCATTGCTAAGAGAGAGTTGCACTACACAGCAGAGACCCATTTCAGCAGCTTTCCGTGCTCAGCTGGCATGGAAAACATTTAAGGTGGTCCACAGCAATCTAGTTCAGCTGCCAAAGCTGGTGAGAACTGCAGCACAGCACCAGCCTGAGCTTTAGGAGCAGGGGCAGAGAGGCTGCCCTGCAGCTGGATTTTCCACATTGCAGCCCATACACTTTCCATCTTTTTTTCCTCTACACAAGTGGATTTCCCATCTCTGCTGCAATACTAAAGCAATCCTCTGAGCCAGAGCAATGTGCAACATCAGACTGAAAGCTGAAGCCTGGAAACCTTCCTTGGGTTCAGGTTTCATGAGAAGCCTGAAGCTTGTTCATCAAGAAGGTTTGCAAACCATTGGGAAAAAAAAACGCTTTCTGGATTCTCAGTTGTTGGTGTCCCAAGTAAGGGGGGAAAATAAAATAAAAAAAGAAAAGGAGATGTGAACAAGCAGAAGGAAGCACAATTTTGATGGAGCTGTTTGATATTTTTCTGAATGGAAAAAAATTCCCTTTGAAAAACATAGCTGTTACAAATCATTGTGTTTTTTCTCTCCCTCAATAGGGCAGTTTTAAAAAAACTAGTATTTTGCACTTCTGGATAGATTTCCTAACTGAAATTATGCAGCTGATGACTTTCTTTAATCTCAGTTTTGAAGAAGAAAAAGTTCTCTCAAAACCTTAATTCAAAGACAACACTTTTAGCCGAAATGAAATTTTTCATGCTGCTTTGAAATATACAGTCAAAAGCAGTATTTCAGAAAATTTATTTCCATTCAGAACTTCTGGACAGGAAGGAAAACAGTTCTTGATAAGATCAATTGACCTGAGCTTTGGTTCAGTTTCTCCTTTTCCTGTGGGGCGACCCTGCTGGGGCAGGGGGCGCTCAGGGAACAGAGTCCTTGCACAGATCCTCTGCCCATGACATCACCTCAAGGCTCTCATCCTGCTCTCCCACCCACTCCTTTTACAAAGTCCTGCCTAAACCACAGCCCTGAGGAGCTCCTGGGCTCTGTGCTTGGGCAAATGATGAACTGTGCTGGATGCCAGGCAGGACACAGACAGGATGGAAGCTGGTGCAGGAATGCACAGCAGGGCTGGAGATCAGCTTTTGCAGTGAGGTGATGCTGGGAATGGCTGGTTACCCTTCAGCTGGAGGAAACTGCCAGCAGAGGTCTGCTTGCTCCCCTCTGCCCTACAGCTGGGGATGGAGACTTTCCAAGATGCTGATAGAAGCAGGATGCTGATCTGGGTGCCTCACACTGCTCTGGGTGTTGACTTCTAACCTTCCTTCAGACCTTCATGGGAGCTCAATGTCACCCACAGGCCCTTCATTAGAGCAGGCAGGGCCACAGGGGCTTGAGCAAAAAGGAGAGAGTGAATGAGCCAGTCTTGCTTAAGCCTTCAACAGCCTTCAACACAGGGAAGAGATTTCAGTGGAAGCTGGGATCTAACTCTCTGTACTCATCCTCCTGAGCCCACAGCTCCCCTGCCCATGTTTGCAAGCAGTGCATGATCTCTTCAGCAATACTTGTGCAAATAGAAAGCTCTGCAGTCCAGAGGGAATACTGGGGGAAGGTTTTATCCAGTGGATGCTAATTAAATCATCACATTAGAGCTGGGGGGTTTCTTGAGTAAGTGTTACCACTTGAGCGGAATCGCACCTCAGATCACAGCCAGGTGTGCTCCCTGGATCCAGAGAGCCCTGCCAAACTCATTTCACTTGTGATGCTAAGGCCAGCTCCAGCACAGTCTCCAGAGATGAATAAAACAGGGGAACAACCCAGTGTAAACCTGAAATCTTGTAGATTTAGCCAAGTGGAAATCCAGCCTGACTCCCCACCCAAAACCAAACAACTGAGAAAGAGAGAGAAAGTTTTACATAATAATCTCTCCAATGTTATAGCAGACAGTGTTTCTCTGAGGACATTATGTAATGTCTCGTAAGGGCTTTTAGCTGAATTATCAGGTGACTTGCACAATTACTAAAGAGAAAAACAGAATCACAGGTGAGCAGTAAGTGTGAGAATACACATCTGCCTTTTATACATTAGCAGCTGGAGAAATTATTCAGATTCAATGAGATATCACTGGAGATGGGCTCATACTACAGACCTCAGGTTCAGAGGACCTGGAGCTGTTTCAATCTGACTTTCTGGCCCATGCATATCTTCTCCAGCATGAGAGAGGACCTCTCCACAATCCTTTGTAGAGAAACAGACTCTCCAGAGTGAATTTTCCTGCCACTTCAGATCTTCAGGCCTTTACAAAAGGAATCCCTGTTCTGAGACTGATTGATTGTGTCACAGTGACAAAAAAGAGAGCTCTTGGCTATTTCTTCTCCCACAGTCCAAGGATGGTAAGGGTGAAAACATTCCAGATTAATTCCCACTATGTAGATGCTGATATTTACTTCCAGGCTGTTCTCTCCCTTGCCCCTTCTGCTCACTGAGAGCTGTAGGGATACAGGAGGAAGAACATGTGCAAACAGAGCCAGTACATCAGATAATATAACCCCTCATGCCAGCTTACTGACTTCTGCCTCACAGCAAGAAGTAGGGAAAAAAAACCCAACAGCAAATTCTGCTCCAGAATCTCTCCCTTCTGATGGTTAGGAACCTTCTAATTACCAGCTAAAGTTACTACTGGCTTGATGATGCCCATCTGTTCATGTGCCAGTATTGCCTTTAGTCTAAGCAGTTCTCCTCCCTGGCATTTACCTCTCCTTTTTCTCCCATTCTGTGTATTTATAGAATTTCTCTCAGCCTTTACTTCACCAGATTAAAGTTTCATTGAGGGCAGACTTATCTAATGGGTTTTACATTTGCTTTTGCTATACATTGGTCTGTATTTGTCCAGCTTCAATGTTTGAATGTGGCAGCTTTGTTTCCAGATCAGCATTGTCCTTGTAGCACATTGCTGAAGAGGTACCTTACAGATTCATGAAAGCAATGAATCCCCTATTGCTAGGCAGAGTACTTTGCAACAGAATAAATATTCACATGAAGACAAATCTACAAAGTACTATGGACATGGTAATTATTGAAGCAAGGGGTAGATATTAGCACACTGAAGGCAAGAGAAGAATAAGGTGGATGTCTCAACCACTGTTGTTCGAAAGAGAAAAGGCAATTGGGCAGAATGAAGAATTAACTTCCAGAGAAATTGAGACACTGAGTACTGCTCTTCAGCAAGCCCCTAGGCAACAAATTGATGAACTTCTCCTACAGAAGAAGAAAAAACAAGTGTTGCCAAATTTTTTATATTTCAATATATTTTCTGTAGATGGTTCTAGTAATAGCAGAGTAATTCCGCAATTGGAATCATAGAATTTTACCACAGGAAACATAAACCCTTAATAATCCCCCACTTGCACCATAATCAAATTGCTGGTACCATAACCTTTTGTGGTAAAACCAGCCAGACCAGCAAAGGCAAATGCCTCTTGGGTGAGTACATGCCAGTCTCACACGATGTTGGGAGGAGATAGGAAGGCTTTGTCCTGTCTGGTTTTGTGTTCCATAATGCTTTCCAGTGTAGTAAGATAGCTTACATGCATACTATCCTCTATCCTGTGAGTGCAACACAGAGATATATATGTGATATGTGATGCATTTAAGCCAGTATGGAGCTGATTTAAATACATCTGTGACCTGCATTCCCAGCAGAAATCACCTTAGTTTCCATTTTCTGGCCAAATTGTTGCTAATATTTTGATAATTTCTGCTGGAGACATTTTAAAGGATGGATTTTGTGCATGGGTATAAACCAAACAATTCTATTGACAGCTGACAGAATTATTTCAGATTTCACTAGGACAACTGATATAAAATCTCAGCATTTTGTGTCCCTCTTGAACTCTGCTGTGAAGTCTTGTTGGTTAACTAACTTTCGTATTTCATCCCCGAGGCAGTTGAATTAGTCTAGGGAGTGAATAACTGAGTTAACCCATTACACTGTGTGGCTTCCTACAGAGAGAGCAGCGCTACACAAGAACGTAGCCTCAAATAATTGAAGGTAAGTGCAACTCATTAGGTGGAATTCTAGGAGATGCGGTCAATCACCCAGGAAGCTTTAAAACACATTCATGTCTGTCTAAAATCCATTTGGTTGTACATTCCATAAATTGAAGGACTGCTCCTAGCACGGCAGCGAAGTGCCTCCCGACTGAGGATGGGCGTGCTACCAGCGGCTCTCCTGCGCCCCCTGCCACCTGTTCCCTTTATTGCAGACCATTTCTGGGATTGCCGATTCCCACTGTCTTGACATGTTCTGATTGCAAAGCACATGCAACCTGTGGTGAGAGTCATGAGAAGATTCCTGTGAATCAACCTGGGAAGAGCTGGTTTCAGCTCACCCTACTCAACTGGCCATCATTATTCCTGCACTCAAAGAGTTGAAGTCAGTCAAAGTCCACTTGCAGGCCAGAAAGCTCTTTCATTTTGCTTCCATTCTGGAACCTCATCCTTGTTGTGTTCCATTTTGGAGTGGGGGAAAAGGTATGGCTCTATTGTTTGTGCCTGGATTTGTTCTCTAAACTTATCCACACCTTCGTGTCATCACATAGACACAATATATAGCAAAAGTAAGAGATTCATAACGCATCTTCCTGAAATTCTCCCACTTTGAACTCTGCCAGGTATCATCATCATCATCATTATTATTATTACTACAACTATCTCAGCAGTTTTGTAGGACACACCACTGCTAACTCACTCATGGATCCAGTGGATCCCAGCCCTCAGCTCTGGTGCCTCTGCACAAATAGACAGTAGCTCCCTTTAGCAGCCACTTGGCCACAGCACCTCCCTGGACCAACAGGACCTTCCAGCAGGAGCTCCTCGGTGTGCACTCTGCCTCTGGACCAGGGCATCCAGAGCTCCAACATCAGCACCTTGCATCTCATTGCTCACTCCTGTCCTCTGTGACTCACCATCTCTTCTCGCATTCACATCTGGTCCTTTGCAAGCATTTCATCAGGAATAAATAAATATATGTCTGCATCCATAGGCAAATATCCAAACTTGTATCTGATACCATCACGCCAACAAGGATCAAGGAAAGAGCAGTGGGTTTGGAGCCCCTTATGAAGAGGTGAAGATTGATGTTGATATAGACAATGTGTCATCCTTAACTGAAACGGGAACAGGTGAGAAGGAGAAGAGAAAGAGCCCCTACATAGATCCTGGGGGACAATATTTGTAAAGAAATCTCCAAATTCCCCTTCAGACATCCCATTTAGGATTCCTTGGGTTATGGAGAGAGAAGGCTGCCTAGAACACCTCCATAGATTAGGGAAATGGAAGCATGACTAATTCTAGTCCATCATACCTCCCTACCTCTGGAAAATAAAGAATAAACACTGACTGCCAGGGAACAGTTAGCAGCTTGGGACTGAGACTTCATCTCCAGGAATTTCTTTCTCTCATCTCTTTGCTGACAAAGAAACAAATTTCTCTCTTAAACATTTCTTGTTTGCTTTCTCTATTACTCCCTTCCTCTGAAAGTGTAAAATGAGTCAATTGGATAGCAAATCAAGAAAGAAAAAGAAGAAATGTTCATTAGAAGCTGGAGAGAGTAGATATCTTCCTTCAGTTCTGGGGATTGGCAAGGATTCCTACCCATAAAGCTAAGCCTCCACAGCTGTAGTTCTAGGAGGTTAGATCTTTTTCCAAGCATGATAAGTCTCAATGCAGTGGATAGTACAAAGGGAACAGGGATTTCCCCAATATTGGTACATACTGTGTTACATTCCATCTTCAGGAAATATATAATGGATGAATTATAAACCTTGAAATCTAGTTTTCTAGTACAAACGTGGGTAGATCCTTGAAACGGTTGTATTGATATACTAATTACACCAGACAGTGTTGTTTACTAACTGCAGTAATACACCATAATAAACTATAACCTACCTTTATATTATAATACTGTACTATGATTACAGCTAAAACAAATACTTTACTGAGCTAATGCAACTAATTTAGCACATATAAAAGTCCTAGCCTAATTTCAGGTTTCACAATTGCACAAAGTGCCAAACCAATTTGAAATCCATAGGCAAAACAAAAGGAACTAGCAGGTTATACAACCAGCAGTCTTGAAAGAGAAAAAGAAAAGAGAAAGAGAGAAAAAGAGAAAAAAAGCAAAGGCAATGACCTTGCAGAATCTGAAAGAAAATAATGTTGCAAGTCTTATAAAACGATGTGGTTGAAATGGTCACAAGAATGTTTGAATTGCCTTTCCTGTATAGGATTAACAAACTCAGCAAACTGCACATGTGCAGTGACAAGGTATTTGGTCACTCTTGTTTAATACACATACACCTGAAGAGCACTCTAACTAGATAAACCTCTGAGAGGGAACCACACTGCTGTCCCTGCTGTAAGAGCAAGAACTATGTAGCCATGCTATGATCTGCTGTGTCCTGCAGAGGAACCTTCTGACTATTCTACACCCTCCTCTAATGCCCTTTGGAGCTTTAAGGAATGGTGAGCAAACTCACAGAATCATGACAAAGCTGTTCACACCTAGATCATCACTCAGGTGCCCTGGTTAACAGTCATTGCTAGCAGTGCTTCATAACCCTCATGAGTTGTGTAGTTTTCAAACAGGTGGTAGGCATGTTAAAGCAGGAAGACAAGTTCATATTCAGGTAGAAATGAAAACATTTCCATTTACTAACCCTAAACCATGTATGTGAGTACAAACACACTCATACACTCCCCCACACTTTATAATAATGCTTTCTAAACACAACCTTGCTGCACAGTACATCACAGCTTAGGGGTAACTACTCTGAATGCTTTAGGACAAGGATTGTTTTTTCCACTCTCCAGTCTAAGATTAACAATATTTTGCTCCTGCCTGATTTTGTTCAATGACAGTCAGTTCTAATATTTGCAGTTAGATGTAAATCAGACTTTTCAAAATGGCACTGAGTTCTTCTAGTTATCCAATAATTGCAGTGAGCAAGCTGGACAGGTCTTCCTGGCCTTCAGAAAGAACTGCATATGCCATCTCTGGGTTCCACTCCTAACCCTTCCTTCAGCAGCCTTTTCATTTGCTTATTTCAGTGCTGGATCCACCCTATACATAAAAGCTTAGCAAGCCATCCTGCAAACCAGCAGAGGTTTTCAAAATACTCTTATTTGCAGGCAGAGCTACAGTTAACATGGTTTGGGGTAACCGTACAAAACCAACAACTCCAACTTCGTAAGAAGAGCAATGACTCTTTCTGTACCACTCCACACTGTCATAGTAGAAATGGAGACGTAAACAATTTTCATCCATCCCAGCCTCACTCCATTCAGCACAGATATATGAGAAACACCAATGGTTTGAGTCATAAGACTAAAAATCGGGCTGTTCATTCTCAATCTGATGGGCACATACACACTTAGCCTGGAATATCATAAGCACAGCTTGCCCTGAAATCACCTTGTAAGTGACCTTGCCATTGCTTTCCACTGCCACTCAAAGCACTGTATTACAGGTGTGGAAGTGTCATTGGACCAGGACCTCTGCATCCTTCCTTTGGAGTGAGAGGAGCAGGGTAGGGTCTACCAGTGCTGAGCTTCAAGCTGCTGCAGGTGTATTTCTACCATCAAAGTGGATCCTCTATCTCTGCATTACATTGCAGTCATTCTAAATTAAGAAGAGAGGAAGAAAAAAACCATGATTGGAGACTGAAGTTTTATGAAAGCTGATTCTCCCCCTCTGAATGATACCATCTCCCACATCACAAGAAGCCCAATAGCCGTGGGCTTCCCATCCATCTCTGGCTCCTAAATGGCAAAGCTGCAAACAAACTCTAAATTAGGCAATGACTTCAGGTAAAAGCAGAATTACCACACACTTGTCAAGCAGCCAATTCAAAGCAGCAAGACCTGAGGAGGAGGCTGAATGTTTGATGGATTTGCTGGCTTGATTGGCTGCCACAATGCCCAAGATGACCGATGACACTTTCTTGGGCAGGAGCCATCTCCTGCAGGGCCCACACCCTGAGCAGAGGCTGCTCTCCATCAGAGCAGCTGGCTCCTGCAATGGGTTTACTGGCTGGATGTTTGCTCCTTCCCAACTTCTAAAACAGGTCCTACTTGTAGGGGGGTGGTGTGGGGCTTGATGTGTCTCTGGTATTTATAATTACACATTTATTGAGCTTGTGCAATCCTAACTCCAGCTTCAGGCCAGAAGTTCATTGCTAGAGGGGTTCGATAAAGAATTTCCTCCTGAGAATGGAGAATTACATCACTTGCCAAGTGTGTCAGGCGGTTTTCCAGCCTCCTGTTGGGTCACACCCATTTTGACTACTCTAGTGGATACTGTACCTTCCTGGCTGTATCCTTAAGTTCCATTGGATTAATTGTGTCTGTGTGCTCCACACATCAGAAAAATTAGTAAGGTTTTCATAAAGCCCTATTATCATGGACCTCAGGACCCTGAAAAAACTGAAGCAAGTCAATGCATAAGGACCAAAATGGATTTCCAAGCAGCAGACAGCCAACTGTTGAATATTTTACATGTATAAGCCTAAAAAAATCAGACTTTTCTTTACAAATCTCATCACACAAGCCTTGGTGACAATAATTACATTTTTCTGATGGAAAGCTTAATAATCTCAGGGACACATCACTTACCATGCTGGAGACAGTGTCTGCATTTAAAGAATGATGTTTTCTGCCCCAAAGACTTCAATCCCTGTTCAGCATGATGCCCTGTTTCTTTCATATTGTTCCTGCGGTGTCATGATGAGCTGAATACATGATAATGTATTATCATCTTTCATTCAAGGAAATACAAATCCTGTTCCTTCCATATGCCACTAAAACATCATTGCCTGTCTCTCCATACACAAAACACATGCCTGAAGACCCTGAAGAGAAAAAACCATTTCACCTCTAATGCTCTTAGATGATATCTCACCATGCTGGCATGACGATGAACAGAATAATCCCAGTGTGAACAGATAAACCAGAACTCTTACACAGACAGTTTTAGTTTATGATGGAGTCTGACACTACTGTTGGTAGCAAACCAAGGAAGTGAGGATAATTTTGTTGGCCCTATCAAAGTTCATGTGATGGTAAATGCTCTTCCTTAGCCTTTCTATATGAGCTGTCTTGATGGCCTTACTGCATTAAACCTTGCAATGCAATAAACAATTTTTCAGATGGGAAAACTGAGGCAAAAAGCTGTACGTCTCTCAGGGGATCACATCGTGAGTGAAATTGAAGGCATGAACACCTACCTGTTGCTAGTCTATAAACTCCATTTGCTGACCACCAGCCTAAATGTTTTCCACCTCACAGGTGTACGGGCTGATTATGAGAAGCAAATTACAGAAGACATGGATTTTAGTAGAAGGACAGATTGGAGCGGAGGGATTTACATGATTTAATGTGTCACCTAGGGAGGAGAATTGGCAAACATAAAAACAATCCTATTCAATGAAATTTAGCAGATGAACTAGGCCCTAATTGTAGACAGATAGCTACACTGCTGTAGATACCAGGTGCCTTTTCTCCCAAGGAAACAGCTCAGTGCTTACAAGCCTCAGAGCTCCTGCACACAAAAAGGAGCAAGAAACACACAAATATTATTTGGGAATATAAAAACAGCACAGTCTGATGATTTCTTTTATAGCCAAGTCTGCCAGAATCCACATCACCTTCCCAGCTCAAATCCCGATGAAAGAGCACTCTCAGCTCCCACTGCCCAGAGGGAAAACTGCACATACTAAGAGCCCTGCAGTATGAGGCGTATGAGTATGGGTATGTTAAGGATTACTCTAACACCAGGACCTTCCGTCAATTCAAGGATCTCGTGCGGTTTCAAAGTTCCTGGAGCCAAAAGCCCAAAATAACACAGTTTTTTCATTCCCCATGTTGCACAGCCTGGAGTCAGTCTGGTGTCTGGGATAATAGCCAGTAATGTTTCTGAATATTTTTCGGGTCCTGACAGAGGTTTTGAGCTCAGCAAATCCTCATGACATCTTCTTGTGACTTGAGACTGGCTTAGTGCAGCCGAGGCGGGCAGCAGTACCTGCCGTGTCAGCCCCCTGACACACGGCACATCGGCCATGTCAAACACTCATCTGGTCTGAAGAAAATGGTCACTGAAACGTTCTGTCAATCTTTTAAACATACTGTGGCACAGCTTAGCTGCCAAACCCCCTGAAATCCATGGTAATGTTTCCAGAGATAGACACATATGCAAACTCAAAAACAGGGGCTGGAAGGAGCCTCCAAATATAAATCATATTGTTGCTGACCAACTGTGCCAGACCACCTTAAATGGACACTGTGCCCATCTGCTCTTCCCCCCTCCTCCCCCACACCTCCTCCCTCAGGGTTGTAAACCATCCTGCAATATTTAAAGTAGCATTGTTCACCTCCCTTCTGAAGCCCCTGGACCATCTGAGCGGCTATATATTCTCTCTGTGCTGTTTGTTATTCCTGAGGACATGCACATTGCTGAACATACTAATAAAAATTTCATAAAAGAGGTTGCCAAAAGGGTGTATGAGGGGATTTGTAAAGCTTGCTCACACACACACACCCACGCTCACTCGCTCTTCATTCACCATTGAGAAGGGACTGCAGCAGGCAAAAGCAAGTACCCCTGTACAACAAAAAGAAACATCTCTGCTCCTGAATGGGACCAGGCAGGCTTAGGTAGTAGTGATCTATATCATCCAGTGATTCAATATAAGCAAACACAGAAGCATGTTCCTTTGCAATCTCCAGCAACTTAAATGAAAAGCAAGAGGAGCTAGCAAGAAAATGCCTGCACAAGGCATGGCAGCATAATAGTGCTGCATGTGCATTGTTGGTGTACTGCCTGCTCACTCATCCCCAGCATGCCTGCTTGTACCTTTCCCGAGTGCAGATTGAAAGGACAAGGAATAGCACTGACTGGAAATGTATTCCGGAAGAGTGCACTCTCCTCCCAGGATGTTGCCTGCATCCCAGGACTCAGCAGAGTAGCACTGAAGCTGGTACTTGAGTCTGAGCACATACAGATTTTAAAAAGAGCTATATAATAATTCGAAGCACTGAGCAAATCCATTAGCCACTGACTGTCCTGCCTCAAAGCTAGTCAGAATGATGTTTCATAGGGTGGAAGGCATCTAGGAAAGCTGAAAGTGCTAAGGGATGATTTTGGTGATTTGATTTCTTTTCCTCTTTGCATCTTTTCCTAGATGACCAGGCCTCTGCTTAGTGGACTTAACATGCAATTTTAACAGCCCTCGATTGTTAGCTCAGATTTTCTGTGGAGGGCATGGGATTAAAACATCTCTTAAAACTCTTTGAACTGGTATGTGTGCAGTATTCATCCACTTCTGTGTTGGTGGTGAACTCACATACATTTTTATCTGAGCTGTATCTCTGTCTCCTGGATGGAAAATGCAGTATAAATGTATGTCATTATAATCAAATACAACAAGAAAATAAACAAAACCCCGATAACATACACCAGTGCATGTTTTGACTGTACTAAAAAGGTAGAGCATCTATAGAATTGTAAATAAATGACCTAGAGAAGCCAGGGCCCTTATTAAGGCAGACATTAAGAAATTATTACAACACAGGTTGCTGCCCTCTCAGCGACTAACAGCCCATGTGGAATGGTTATAGCAGAGCATTCGGTAACATGTTAGGGGTGTTTTTATTGTAACACATTTACAGGCTTCATGATCTCTCTTGTAAATTCATATTAAGGAAATATAAATAGTCAGCTTTCAGAGCTGGAGCCTTGAATAGTTTGCAAGTTTTACCTTGGATGCACAGGGACAGTGTCACAAGATGGGGAGCTTTCTTTGTAGTCACAAATGGGAAACACTCGGAAAGGGAAACACCCAGCAAGTATATAAGCAAGCAGCAAGTTTAAACACTTAAGGACTTAAAGCACAAAAAGACAGATGTTCCAGTGATGAGGCCTCCTCCATTGATATATAGTTATACAGACATGGACATTTGGGTGGGCTGGTGGTCGGGTGCCTGAATCTCCAAGGATAGGTATTACCTTAGGTAACACCAGGATGTTATTTCTGCTTCAGTTTTCCACCCAAAAAGTCTCATGCAAATCTGTTGCTATACCATTGCAAGCACCAATAATTATGACAAGGCAAACAGATTCACACTGTGTGAGGTGCCTTGGCCACAATTTTACTCATGTACAAGAATATATTCACTAAGAAGAATGATTCTTTTCTAGATTAGAATCTGTATGTGCTGAATATTCCATATCCATTCACCAGCTCAGCAAGCTCCACGTGTGTATATTTAAACACAAAATGTACAGATGTTCACTGTAATTTGCCTTGCTGAACATCATGCCTATTTAATATATTCTGAAGGTCAAATATATTTTAATATTTTGGCAAATGCCTTTGGAACCAACTTAGTTGAACACAGTTAAATCAGGCAGTAAGTTTTCCTCAAAAATGCTTACGACAACTAGTCTGAACAATTAGCTACAGGCTTAGACGGATGCAGCTGGAGATCTGGATCTGGGGTGGCTGTACTCTGCCAGACCTGTGCTGGCTCTGAGCGAGTTCTGTGTGGGTGCCTGCGCTGCAGTCCTGGCAGCACACCACACAATGGGGACAAGGAGCAGCAGCACAAGGCACCAAGGCAGAGCACAGCAAAAGAAGTAAAAATTGCACATTTTAAAAAGTGTACAAGCAAGGAAGCTCAGCTATGCTCTAAACCTAAGGGAAGCTCATCTACAAAATCTCTGAGGATCCCTGTCAAAAGCATCTCACATTAAGGTAAATGAAGTATTAGTGCTCCCAGGAAGGGAGCCAAGGACTGGGATTGGAGCCCCGTTGTTCCACTTAGAAGAAACCATCTACATGTGAGATAGTTACACAGAAAATGTAGGCTCATCTCATGGTATACATGTGTAACAGTGCAGATGCTCTGCTTTGCTACATAAGTGCTCAAGCAGACACCTTTTGCATGTCAGCAGGAGTCTATGCAGGCTTTTCACGTGGAATGTACCTCTTGTTTTCACAGGTCAGCTCAACAGCATGCATGAACACCAGATTGCAGGCACATGTACATATGCATGTGTTCTTGTGAAATATTCTGGCAAGTGTGCAAGCTTTAGGAAAATGTTCCGTCAGACATTATGTTGACGGATGTAGATGCAATGCATCTTCCAACTTACAGAAACCAATCCAGACATCATCTTTCCATAGACAAAGCCAAAACTGGAGTGCTAAAATTCAGCATTGACATCATATCCAATATTTTAATTGTGATCACTTGACCCTTTGGTCCACGCTTGTTCAAGGCAGCTTCCTTTTTATTAATATCTCAGCACACTGTGTGACACAACTTGAGTGTGTCCTAATTTAATTTTAATTAGTGCAGACTTTTGCTTTCCTCACTAATGAAACAGTGCTCATTACGAAGTGTAATTGAAGACCCCTAGAGGGAGGGGTGCCTGGAGACCTCATTGTGTTGGTACCCGGCATCCTGCCCAATAAAATTCCCTTCTGAACGAAAGCAGTTTTATCATTAATTCATACTGCAGGGGGGCTAACTTGCTGCCAGCCGCTGAGTTTGTACTGCTCTTAGGAAGAGCCCAGAGCCTGTTTGTTTTCTCCAAAGAAACAATTCCAATTTTCTAATGACTAAAACACTTACATCGTAAATCCTTCTGTCTCGTTGTTAAAAGTATCTTTGAAAAGGGGCTGTTATGAAAGTATGCCTCTCCATTAGAAGCAGACTATTCATGAACTTTTTGTGTGTGCTTTTAATTGAGCTTGAATTATACAAATATTGAGCTGTGGTTAACTCCATTTAAAAAAAAAAAAAAAAAGAGGGGGGGAGAGAGAGAGAGAGAGAGAGGGGGAAGGAAACATGCTCTTGTTTACAAGCACCCCAAGATGACCCGGGCAATCACAGTAAGAAGCAAATGAGCTCACAAGAGCAGGCCAAGCAAGTGGTTAAGTGACCACCTTTGGATGCACACATGCCACAGTGAAGGAGGTCTGCATGCTCAGAGTACCCCCAGACTCTCAGTTTCTTTGTTCCACAGGTGTGAAATCATGGTAACTGCAGAGAAAAGTTCTTCTGATGACTGCACTTAAATTTGTTCATGGTAGACTCAGGGATTTTAGTAATTTTGGCTTGAAAAGTTTCCCCTCTCAGTTACCAGACAGAGCATTGAACTGCCATTGCATTCTCTGGGTAAACACTGGATATTGACTACAGGGATTTGTTCAGAAATAATAACTGCACTTCATATTCACCTTGTGCATCATTCCAAGCCAAGCCTCTACGCCAGGATAGGACAGAGCAAACTGAGGCCTCCAAGTTTATCGGACCTATCACCATACCAAACATTGGAATTGGTAGATTTTTTTTCTGGCACCACTGAGGGTTTTGAGTCTGGGCAGTCAGCAACATGTCTTGTGAGAGCTGAGGGGCCTGGGCTAACAGCACAAATCTGTCCAGCAAATGGGAAGAATTAACATACAAAAGGGAAGGAGATTCAGATTAACATTCAAAACTGATCTGATGTTGCACTAAAACCTTCACTTCACCAATCTGGGATTAGGTTTTAGCAAATATGCTCTGGGGTTAGAGATTTATCTAGTGTTAATCCAAACAATATTTGTCTGAAAAAGGTACCTCCTCCAAACAGGACATCTGAAAAATGCACAGCCTTTTTGCCAGCACAGATCATAAAAAGTTGCTGATTGTGATTTTCTTCAAAACCAGCAGCAAAAAGGCAAATATTTCACCTAGAGCAGTGGGGACTTAAAGGTCTTTTCCCTCTCTCTTTGTAAACAACACCATAGCTTGTATAGTAATAAATACCTGAAATGACAGCAAAGTGACATCTTTTGGTTTCTAACCCTACAGCACCTCTCAGGGCAAAAGCTTCCCCCTCCCAATCAAGTCTGGTGTGTACATGCTGATTTGTAACACTCCCTGCCATCCCATTACAGGTCAATAACTGCCAGCAAAGGTGACTGTTTTGTGCTGCCCAAGTTTCTAGGCTGAGGTACCGTTTAATATCACCAAGAACCTTGCCAGTGTATAGTGTGCTCAAAACATGAAAGAAAAATTGCATGTTTACATAAATCCAGTCCACCTCCTCAACCTCAAATTAATGACTCTTCATTAACATTCCTGATATGACCTTTTTATAAAGCAGCAGCAGAATTAAAAGATCCATGGACAATTGTGCATTCAGATTACTCCATTTCCAGTGTAGTTTGGAAGGTGAACCACAATTTAATTGCATCACCTAACAGGAAAATCTCTGTGTTCCTGTGTCCATTATAATCTTAGGCTTTGTTGATAAGAAAGTTAGGGGAGACACAGGGAAGGGATTTTGCCCACTGACTCACAGCACCCATCACCAGCACAATACCATTAGTGAAATCCAGTTCCTTTAATAATGAAGTGTTTGATAGACACCGCTGCTCTGGTTCTGCGATTAATCTTGTCCTGATGCTGTTACATTAGGGAATGTAAACTATCTTTTCTGTCTACTCATTATGGAAACTGCAATTCACATCCTCCCAGGAGTGCTCCAATTAGCCAAGCCTGCATCACACTCAGCTCTCCATCAACTTGCTGCATTATGCTGTGCTGGAAAAGCTAACCTCCTACCACAGGCATGCACAGAAACAGCCTGCGGTAGTGTATCACTGCTGACTCTTCAGATACATTCTCTCTAAAGCTGCAGGTTTTGGTCTCATCAGCAATTCCTGAATCTTTAGACAGGAAAAGCAAATACAACAATACGGTATTTTTAAGTAGCAAAAAGACACATATGATTCTTGATCATAGCAGATCTAGGGGAGAAGGCAAAGGCTGTGTGTGACCTTAACCAAACTATATTTACCTATCAAGTAAGATTTTGTGCTGTCCAGTACTGCTATTGAAAGAGATACTCTACAGCCTGAGTAATTCTTCTCTTCCTTTCTTGGCACAGTCAATTATCAAATAGTTAACTCGGTGTTTTGTCCCTCTGTTATATTTCGGTAGGTTTTTAGCTTATCGCTTTCATTTTCCTAAACTGCACTTCAAAGCACACGTACCCCAGCCCTGGTCTTTTATATGAACGAGTGGTTCTGAGATTAGACTTGCTTTTGCTTTGGTTTGCATCTTCCAGTTTAAAAGCAAACTATTTCCCCAAAGTCTCCATAGTTAATGTCATTTTGGAGAGCAAGTACAAAATTCTTGTGGCTGTCTTAGGTAAGATCAAGTAGAGGTTATGGATTTTGCTTCACAAGTGAGCTACCTTCTCAGTGGGAACTAAAACTGCTTCACCAGAGGCTGGTTACAGTGGCTAGAAGTTCTCCGTTCCTCTCTGCTCACAGCTCTTGTTCTGTTCAAACAGTGATGCTTTTTCTGTAGCCCAGACCCTGCCACTGCCTTTCTGATCTGCCAGCCTGACTGCAGCTGCTCCCTAACTCGGTACTGCTTGTTGAGGAGCTGGTCTGGGGACAGCAGAGGCTTTATTGCTGCTTCCAGGGGCTTAACAACAGCTACAGCAACACATGCAAATGTAACCCACGGCTCCTGGCTGCTTTTGGTTGTTGCCATCGCTTTAAGCTGCTTGGCCAACAGCAGAATGAAGTACATATAGTACTTAAGATTTCAATCTTCAGAAATTAGTTTCAAGCTATCCTGAAAGTAGGAAGAAGCAACTCTTCATGCAAAGCGATGCAGAGCTGTTGATTCCAGAGCCTGCAGCCGCTGGGCACGGAGCAGCCGAGGCAGTGCGCGCACGGAGCGCGGGGCTGGCTCTGGGTGAGCCGCCCAGCCCAGTTCAACAGCGCTGCAGCAGCGGGGAAGCAGAAAGGGCGCTGCAGAGGGTGCTGCAGAGATTGAGCAGCTCACAGACATTACTGAATGTGCATCCTCTGGTGCATTCCAGGAAGAGCTAGACAGTTATGTTGTTTGTGGGGTGGGGTTTTTGCTTGTTCGTTTGTTTTTCAATAAAACATCCTGCCAGCAACATGTAACCTTTTAAGCAAGTTTTCATCCTGCTGCCGCTTCATATAACCCAGCCATGTAGAGCCCAGATCTGAGACACTTTTTCCGGAGAAAAGTTGTTGTTGGCATTTTCTAAGCTCTCAGCTTTCCTTAGTTTGAAATACAAACTCTGCATATGTGCATTAGCAAAATGGCACATTCCAGTACCTGGGAGTTAACCACTGTGGAGGTGACATTGGGCAGGGGTTACATGTGTATGGAGCAGCCGGCTGATGTGTGAATCCATTACTGTTATCAGCAATGCATTCAAATGACCTACTTTTAACACTGTCACAACTGCCCGACAGAAGAATTCAGTTAACTGCTGGCATGCAATTCTCCCTTTAGAGTGATAGAAGACTAACACGTGCAGATACATAGCAGCTAATCCTCCTCAGGTATACCTACATTTTTCTAGGCAAAGCTATCAAAGAAAGGTAGGGGAAGCCAAGAGAGACCTTTAAAATCCTCTGAGTGCTCTATTCCAGTATGGAGTCACCAGGTCACCACACAAGATGGTGCTGTAAATGGCAAGTGCCAGAGATCCCAGGCTCTCGGATCAGCAGAGGATGCAGAAACTCATTCAGTATCACCTAAGAGGCACAGAGAGTTTATCACTGTTCCTCTCCTTTGCGATTCATTGTGTGTTTCCATGAATGAACTTTCTGCATAAGCAGCATCTGTCTTGGTTCTCAGTGAGCACAGCCTGCGGAAAAACATACTACAGAGCTCCATTCTTACCAGGGGATGTTATTGTTTGTTATATTCCTTACACATCCCTATTTGAAAGAATGACGTTCCATTTCATCTGTAGAAATGTTTAAACGCAGCCACAATGCTTTTAAGCATACCTAGCATTAGACATAATGCCAATATTGTGACTCTCACATTTTAATTGAATCAATTAAAAAGTATTCAAAATTTAAAAGTATTAAATCATAGTATTTTGTTATCTTAAAAGTAGAATAATTGTACTGACCATAGACAGTGAATAATAAAACAGTAGTCCTATTAAAAGTGTGTTGCAAATGCATTAAGAATATTCTGAAAGACAACTATAAATCTTCAGCATTTGGCAGAGATAAGTTTAAGAAATAAACTCAAATAAAGCACCCCTATTGATTTCAACAGAGCCAAATTTTCATCCAGATCTTATCAAGACTGGGACCTGTACACATCACACACAGTTGAGCCAGAAAGACAGATAATCCTGGTCATCTTCCAGCCACATCTGAGGAAACATGACTCCTGCTTCTGTTCTAAAGGTACAGGACAATAGGCACTCGACTGGGAGATGGTCAATGTGAGGGCTGATCCAAGCCACCCTTGGCTTACCAAGGAATCAATAGCCTGAAAAAGATACAGCACCTCAAGATTGAAGTCAAAAAGGATATGAAAATATAAACAGAGGAGATTACTCAAAAATCTGCTTTTCCTAAGTAATGCCATGCCAGTAAGCATCTCCTCTTCTCTGCCCCAGCATTTTAAAGAACAGAATGCTTTTGGAAATCAAAATCAATCTGTTCACTACTTATCTGGGAGCCAGGGCAGGGACACAGTCTGCAGCACTCTGGCTGCAATGATGGTAAGGCAATGGTGCATCTGCCACTCCACTCTCCTGAACACATCTGCTATGAACAGGAGAGATTACAGAGGGATGAGACTTCTTTTCCAATAAGCACTAATCACAATGGAAAAAAAAATCCAACATTTTTTTTTACTTACAGAAAAAACCCCAAAACAAGAGAACTGCAGCAAGCACTGTGTAGAATGCTGGAAAGTTCTTTGTCCTCATTTGTCCCCTGAAAGCTGTAGGCACATAAACACATATCTATGTGCTATCTACATGGACAAGCATGTTTACTGTCATGAGCATGCACAAAAAATAGAGCTAACAGCAGCAGGAGAAAGCAACTACTTAGCTCCAGCATAATAAATAAAAACATTTAAATAGAAACAATGAAGACCTTCAAGCATGTTAGTGCACACATCCATCTTCACTGTCTCATGTATGCACACCAACCCCCTCAGTAACAGAAATCTCTCTCTTCCCCATATGTTCCTTTCCTGTTCTTGTTCTTGGAATTGCACACATAGCTTAGAAAATGGCCATTTCAGACCAGACCACCCCTCTGTGATGTTTTACTCCCTAAAGCTGCTAAAATGCAACACATGCAAGAAGGGGTTCAGCTCATATGTGAACAGGGCACTGACACTTGCATAAGGTGATGGAAGCGAGAAAGGGACTCTGCAGTCCTGCACAGCCCTGCAGTTACACACAAGAGGCTGGTGGAGTGGGAAGGCTTGTCACTCAGGAATTAGGCTTGTCACTCAGGAATTATGCAGACTAGGTCAGGTACTAGCAGTACAGCAGTGCCAGCTTGCTTTGAGTTAGTTATCTGAGTGAAAGACCCGGTTGCTACTACTGCAGTAGGAAAGCAAATTTTGGGAGTACAGTTTACTCCAAGTTTAGGAACAGCCCTCCACATAAAGGGCCTGCTTTGGAGGCTGTTTGTTATCCTGTCCTTCAGACAGCTGTTCATGAAACAAAATTTGAGAGCCTGCCTTACTGTGCTGATCGGATCTGAATTAGCAACCTAAGGTTGCAAGGCCACATACAAAGGGATTTTCCACAAGGATTCTTAAAATTAGATCACAAGAAAAAAATGCAGCTTAGTGCTTCAAAAGCTGCAATTTGCTAAGGGCCTGAGGGCATTTTGGCACTTCGTTCAAATATTATCTACCTCTCTGTGCTGCCAAAGTTGAAGATAAACTTCTTTTCCATGGGCTCCTTAATGTCAGTACAAGCTTGGTAGTAAATCTGCAGTGTGCAAACCAGGTCAGATGGCTCAGGTCCTTCTATCAAGGCCACTGGAACTGCTCAGGTCAGGGCTCAGAAGAACACAGAGACTTCTAGTGATTTGATGGAGGCTGCAGAGCCTCGTAGATGTCCAGAGTTCAACATTCAGGAAATTTGCTTGCCTCTCAGAACTCTGCTACTTCACCAGGCAGTTCTTGTCCTCTACATTCACTAATGTTGGTTTCAAATTAAAGAGCACTTTGTTGTGTTCTGCACAATGAAGACCCCCCTTTATCAGAAGGGGGATATGCCCTTCTACTTTACTCAGGTTTTCCATATAAGCCCATTACACCTGTGATTTTAGTGCTTGTTTTATGGCAGGAACTTAGGTGTTCTCTACACATCTGTTCATCCTTCTGGGACCCTGGAAATGCCCAGGACCTAAGAAAACTCTGGAAACATAATTCCTTGCCGTATGATTCTCAACTTTCACAATATACATTTTTACCAGAAGCATCACACACTTTCCAGTTTTATGCTATTTCTTCTCAAGTTCTATTATGAACCTCCAATTTTTGTATGTAATCAGGATTAACATGAAATTCATTAAGACTTTCACTATAATAAATATGTAATCCAGAATGGTTCTCTTTCCTTTCCAGATCTCTCATTTGAAAATGAGTCATTCAAATCCAATTTCTGTAAGTTACATTCCAAGTTCCTCATGCCTCTAGTGTTGTTATCTAATAAAACTGCATTGGTTTTGCACCAAACCCAGATAAATTTCACATACAAGCATTTCAGTTCTTAAATTCCTTTTGTGATCCTTTTAGCTTTTATAGTGACTATAATTCACTCTACATGAAAAGAAGATTAAAATGGCCAGTTCACACAGTAGGACTTGCTCTGGCATGAGCCAGCTTTGGAAATTATATGAGCACAGAGCAAGAGTCAGCTGTGAAGATAACATAAAAAAGTGAGGTTCTGTTAGAAGTAGTTGTATCTTCTTGTTGGTAAACCCCACTCCTTTTTTCTTGATAAATGAAGGCTGCTTCTTTCTATCAAATTGCCACTGCACAACCAAACAGTGGCAGAGCTCTCTGAAGCTTTCTCTGGTTATGCCCTCTGACTTGTCTAAAGGATCTTTTAAAGCAAAGGGGGAGGAGATAAACATGTCCAGATCTTTACATCTTCCCAAAACACATGTGTAATGTGCAACCCCAAGACATATGCATGCACCCACCTAATCCACAACATCCAGAGAATATGTTTGTATTTTTTCCACAACTTATTTTCCAAATGATGGAAGATTTAAAGTTTCTAATTTTTTACTTTTCCTCGATGAAGGATTTTTACTTTCTTAACCTCCTGGGGAGGCAGAGTCACAGAAACAGCAGCAGGGCACTGTAAATCTTTGAAACTAGTAATTATTAAACACATAAATCTATTTAATACACAGAGCCTCCAAACATGCTGACTGGATAATATGAGAGAGATCCACACATAGCAAAAGGGCCTTACCATCTTTCCAGACACAAGGCTGAACTGTATTTCTGTACAAGGCCTCATTTGCCAGAACAGTTACTGGGCAGGAGGCTTAGGAAACCTTGAGCTTCCAGCTTTGCATTCCACACTACCAGCAGCTCAGCTGGAGTGGCAAGGAGCTGCAACTAGAAAGTGGGAACCAGACCCCCTGAGTTGTTTCAATGATGACAACTCCCCTCCCTTGCCAAGCCTCTGAGCCCCTGAATGGGAAAACAGGGAACTGCCATGCCCAAGGCAATAGAGACACTCAACTCTCTGCTGGAAGCTTGGATCAGATCTCTATGATAGGAACAAATCTGTATCTCTACAAGGCAGAGTTAGGTACTTTTGGATGGTTTTCTGTTCCTTTCTTTGTCTGTGTTCCTTTAAAGTTTCAAATCTGAATCTCAATTCTGAATTCACTTGGTACGTTAGTGCACACTTCTGGGATGATATATATTGCAGTATTTTAAATTCCTGACATATAATCTGAACTTCGGCTCCATTTTAGGACAGATCTGTCCTGTGATTATGAATCTGAATGTAGATTAATATTTTGTGTTTGAATATAATATCTTACTATATGCAATAAAGAGAAATGTCAAGAATGTGAGACTCTCTAAGCAGAACTGCACCTAGAAGAAAAGAAGAAAGCTACTCATGGAATTTGGTAAATGTTCAGGGAAAAAATGTGTAGAAAATGACAGTGTAGAAATGTGACAGTGAGGCCTATGATATCAAAATTCAAATACATCTGATGAGGAATTTGAGGAGAAGACTGCACAAACCACCTTCAGTGGTTTCCTCTAACTCAAAGTATTCTATGATTTATGAGAGTATCTTTTCTTTTGGCCACTAAAGAATTTGGTTTTGTTTATTTATGTATTTCTCTGCCTATCAGTCCTGTCATCTCAGCAGATGGAAACCAATCAAATGTCCCATGTTGCTCATAATGCCAGCACTGGAGAAGCTGTAGATGGTGTGGCCTGGGCACTTGTCCTGTCTGTAATGGAAACATGCTGACTGCAACTGCTGCACTGTGAGCATGCACATCAAACACAGTGAGTGACAGGCTGAGTAAATGAGACAATCATCTCCATATTTTGTTGTAGAATTTTTTTCTGAGAAAATATGGAAGTGCAATGTGGTGGACAGGTCCAAGGAGACTGAATTTAATCTGCTTTTGAAGTTTTTTTTTTGTGGATAACAAGAAAAAATGTGAAAGGGGTTTTTGGACGAAGCTCCTTCCATTTTGCAGGCTAATGGAATTTGCTGAAACAAGACCGCCAGCTGGTCTGCTTATAATAGCTTGCACTAGATTTCAATATATTCATTTTGTTTAATAGGTGCCAACACGAATCCATACTGAAGATGGGCCTTGTCCAGTGCTCCAGATGCAAACAACCTAATGGTACTCAAAATTAGAAGTTATATTTTTCAATATGGAAAGTTTGATGAATCAAATAATTCTTCAAATCAATGACTGTTGCCTTCTGAGTGAATATAATGAAATCTTGATTAGAATTATGTGACCTGGAATCCTGAAAAATAAATCATGAATTTCCTGTGTAGGAAGAGCAAGATAAGAAAGATATTTAATTTTTATTTTTTTAAAGCATTTCTAATGTCTAGCTTTAAGCAAACATTTCTTGGAAGTTTGAGAATGTTCAGTTCCTTCTTTCCAAACTATCCATTACTTATCAGCTGGTTTCCTGAGAAAACAAATCTTACACAATCTTGCTGTATGTTTAAGTATGTGTTTGTCCACGTCTCTCCATTAATAACTGTGTGATTTATTAATATTTATTACAATATCATACCCGACATTTTGTTGAGTAGTTATAAGTCATTGGCCAATGTAAACTAAATATGACAGATATGGAGATCTCAAAGATACTTAAATCTGGTTTTAGCAAAAACTGGTTTTGCCAATTCTGCATAGTTTTGTACTTAACTACTTAGCATTGTTCATACATCTCTCTTTTCTGATTCAGGACCAGATTGTCCATGAAAATACCTAGGGATGGGTCTGTCCCCAAGCTGTTTTCCCAGTGAGCTGTGAGCAAGCCCCCCAGTGTGTGTGATTGGAGCATCCAATTTAGTTTTCATTTCTGCTATACATCACTTGCAGCACCACAGATGCACAGAATCATTTAGGTTGGAAAAGATCTTTAAATCCAACCATTAGCACAGCACTGCCAAGTCCACCACTAAACCATGTCCCCAAGTCCCACATCTTCACATCTTTTAAGTACCTCTGGGGATGGTGATTCCACCACTGCCCTGGGAAGCCTGTTCCAGTGTAGAAATTTTTCCTGATATCCAATCGAAACCTCCTCTGGCACAACTTGAGGCCAGAACCACGCTGTAACCGAGAAGATGGGCACTGTGTTTCTTGGTGCGGTGGGCGCTGGAGATGCTCGTTTTGCACATCAGGATGCTGCCACCCCACGGCCAGAGAGGGCGAGCGGCGCCCGCCTAAATCGCCGACTGCCATTTGCAGGCCGGCAAAGGCTCACCTGGCTTTTCTTCGCACACGCAGAAAGATGCCTTGAATTTACACAAACACTGCCAGAAATCCCATGCACTCTTACCCCACTGCTGCACCTTCTAGTGAGCACAAGGATCTTTGAATACCATCCTTCCCACATTGTTATTTATTTGCCACACAGTAAGTTACTGTCTCCAGCTCTGTCCCTTCTACATATCCTGGCCAGTAAAACTTCACTGCCGTGTCACACACACATTAAATATCCATCCCTGTGATCCACGCATGATCGATCTCCCCATCCCACATTATAGTCATGATTAACCTTCTCTCACTACGTCACAGATTCAATACACCTCCTTTGCTTCCTTCACTCAAACAAAATGAATCTCCTTAGTATTGTCAATAATAATTTTCTTTATATCCTGCATAACAACACAAGGCAATCTGACAGAGCACTCGGGCAATAATTCAATCTTAGCTTCCCACCAACGTTCATTAAACTGAATATAACTTCACCAGAGCTGCCATTGAATTATACCCTCATATCCTTGTGGGAATTGTATATTTTTCCTTGGGGAATAGCAGCAATGCAGTTGAAGATGAAATAATCTGTTTTTAAAACCCCAGTATTGTATCTGATAGCACATTATTTCTTCATCTTGTTACTCACTTTGCATATTAGTAATTAGCAGAAGTTATTTCCTCCATTCCCCCCATCTTTTTGTTTCATTTCATGTCTGGTAACATTAACCCATGTTGAGATAAGATGCTGGAAGATTTTAATACAACTGAAATGACTGAGATCTTCACTAGAGACAGGCAAACCCTAAGAAATTCAAATTCATTTTGGCAAACAACAAACACTCTTCACCACTCCCCCCTGTATTTTGGCATCTGTCCCTTCCCCTTGAGAACAAGCCTCCTCTGGCCCTACTGTGCAGCTGGATGGAGCAAAGCACAGGTGGTCTCTGTGCAAACACTGCTCTCTGTGGTTGCTGCTCCTACTGCTGCATCTCCAGTTCCAATTTCTCTTGTTTGTTTTTGAACAGAGTTGTATGATTCAACCAACCCTAATAATAAGCACAAGACTTTTCCCAGTCCATGGCAGCTCCTTGTGATGCCTTTGGAAGCTGCTCTGTAATGCTGCTGTGCTGGGGAGAGTTTGCCATGTGCCACAGAGGTTGTACCAGTACACAGTGAAGAGAAAACCAAGAAATGCAACTGCAGTTGTTTCCTTGCCTTGTGCTGCTTCCTCTGATCTCCCTGGCCTTTGAAGAGTTTCTTTTAGCCAGCACATATGACTCCATTTTCTACAGGGGTTCTATGCTGCCTTCGGCAAGATGGCCACTGGTCACAAAGCAACTGAGAGCCACTCTCGAACGTGAGAGCTGCCATGAGGTCTGATCACAGAACTGCCTCCCAATCTCCACAGGCTAAAGACAGGCTAAAGAGCCCATCAGTGCCTCTGCTGGGCCACGAGCAGCAACCGCCAGGCTCTGCCTTTCACTTCTTTTTCACGGGCTGTCTGTTCCTGTCATGTTTGGGGACAGAGCCCAAACATTCTCCCCCCACATCACTCTCCTGCTCCTGCACAAGTTGCCTGCTGTTAAACCTTATCCTGCTGAATACCATGTGTTTGATATTAATTACATGTCCGAGCCCCATGAAAGTCATTGAAATTTAATGAGATGCAGGGATGGAACCACTGAGCCAATGGCATTCATTAAGGGTTGCCATGGAGATCGGTTTGCCAGGCTTGACCCACATTAAGTGCCACTGGTCACCTCCCAAACAGACAAAAACATGAAATTAAAAAAAAAAATTGCAGCCAATTCCTGAGGGGTATGAGCACTATGGGGCTCTGACGGCCTTTAGTCCGAGCAGCTGGGGCTCAGCTGAGTTCAGCACATGGCCCATGGCCCTGTCAGGGAACAGAGCTCTAACAGAAGTCAGAAGGTGCTCCTGTGTGGCATCTACAGAGAGGAGAAAAAAACCCTCCAACTCACTGACACAAAGAGGCCAGTGAACTCTTTCCACTTCCCTTCCACCCCTTATAAATGGTGCAGCTGAACAGAGCTATCACTTGGAATGTATTTTGTGCTGTTTCCAAAATGATGCTGTTCCTAGCAAATATCAGTATTGTGACTCTGAGTCTAAGGAGATGGGGTGAGACAGCAAGAGATGGGAAAGGTGGGGACATGGGTGGAGAAAAGAGGTTGTAATTCAGCATGGAAACACTAAGTTAGAGAAATTTTAAAAGTGAAAGCTTCGATGAGAGCTAAGGATGGCTTGCACAGGGGTAGGGAAAAGCTGGTATTACTTCCTGGCTCAGCCAGAGCCACTGCACAGCCTTGGCCAAATTGCTTACTTTCCATCTCCTCCATTCCCTCTCTGCAAAATCAGGGTCGCAACATGCCCTTCTTCCCTACCCTGGTCTGGCGAGATAGAAACCAAATCAAAGTCCTGCCCATGTGCTTTTCTAGAGACTAGTGAATGGGGCAGCATGACCTCTGACAGCTCTTTGTAGTCTCTCAGTATAAAAAATAATATATTAAACAGAATTAATTAACCAGCTCACCAATCTGCTCACTTTCCAGCCCACCAGTAATCTGTAAGAATCAGACTAAGATGCAGCTGCAGGAGTGGCTGGGTGGCAGTGGGGGCCCAGGGGAAGGCAGAAGCCTAGCTGTGCACACATAGCTCTGACACCCAGGCAGTGCCTTCATCTCTCAAGTAAACTAGGTCCTGTTACAGGGCAAACCCTTACACAGAGCTTGCGGCAGGTAATAAATACAGTACAGCAGCAGCAGAGCTGCCTCTGATTTCCAAAATATTTTAATATTTTCTTTTTCATCCTCAGTCCAAGTACATACCAGCAAACACATGCAACTAACACAACCCAAGTTCTTGAAAGGAATCTACAAGAACACAATAGTTTAAGCCAGCTTTCAATGAAATAAAAAGTAGCCTCATCACAAAGGCAAAAATATAAGTTACAATATATACGGCAACTAACCCCTAAGCACAGAGGCCAGCCTTTGAAGCACAACTCAAAAACCAGAAAGAAATTGCAACAAACTTATCTGAGTACATCTGGTTCACCTAACCCATCTGCAGCCCTGGGAAAGAACCCCATTGCCAAAAATGGCTGAAACCTTATCCTCACAGCCTACGGGGGTTCAGATAATTATATCTGACATGAAAACTTGTAGCACATACAGAAAACTGGAGGGGGAAGAAAAGGTCAACTGTATAAAGATGCAATCACTGTGGAAGGGGCCAAGTTACAGCATGGTGAGCTCTTTAAACAGCCAAGATAAATAAGATACAATTAGGGTTACATTGGCTCACCCTTTTGAGATCCCATATGTGGATGTATGAACCTTGGAAAAAAAGGGCCAATATCAGGACTTGCTGTTTATTTAACTTGGCCCATTTCAAGGCTCAGCCTGTTCTAACTTCATCCCATTTTTTGCAGCAAACATCCCATTTCCAGTATTTTTGTACTTGTTAAGTGCTTTCTGATCACATCTCTCTTCTTTTTATTGTTTTCTCTAAAAAGAGAAAAGTGCTGAGAAAGGGATGAGAAGCTGAACTCAGGGCCTCCTACACCAAAGTCAGCAAATCTTATCCCTCTGTGCCAGCCAGCCTAGGGTCTTTGGTCAAAAATGAAAGCACAAGAATTTCCAGCATGTTTAATTACCAACCACAGGGAGCCTAGTACAGCCTCACAAATGGAATAACATATTGAAACTAGCAAAGAAAAGTCAACTGAAAATATTTTGTAGAAGGGCCACAGAGTTGAAGCCCACTTCTGGAAGATGCAGAATTTCATGGGAACGTGATGTTGGCAATCAAAGACTAACTCCTGCAGAGTTCCTCAGACTCAAGCCTTGGGATCAGCATTCCCCAGCCTCTGCAGAGGTTCAGAGACTAATCTAATGTTTTACATAGCTACCACACTGAAAGGGGCTTGTGTGCAGCAGTAAGGTTAATTCAGAACACTTGTTACAGGTCTGTCCTCCTCAATACACATTAGAAACTGTTAGAAAAACTACTTATAAATTTATGTAGTTGTTAATAATCGGTGTATTTGAGATATAGTTTCCTGCTATCACAGTGTTACCAATATCACCTCTGAAACAGACAGGAGGCTGACCCCATCACCTGCTTTAGCCCCTACATGCCACTCCTCTGATGTATTTCTGCAAATATTCAAAGTGTTCTCACACCCACGTGAAAGTGTACCTGGTTACATGATGGTGGGAGGACCAGCAGGGTTCTTTAATTTATACAGATAGTTGTGTTTCATGGTAGAGCAGGTCTACCTCCTTCTCCAGCATCCAGTCACCTGTTCCACTCCATGGAAACTTGCTCCTTTATCAGGTTTGTGTCTCTGCACCTGATTTTAAGATGCTGCCTGGTGATTAAGCACTTTGCCCTGCCTATAAAAATGTGTTGGTTTAACAAGTGGTGTCTCTTCTGGGTAAAGGGCAAAATTCTCATTCCTTGTGCACCAATGCAATCCTGTGGGAGTCTGAGCTCGCTAAAGCACAAATAGTAAAGACAGGCAAATTGGGAAAGGCTCCTGGAGTTCTTCAGAGGGCACTGGCTGTCCTACTCTCTGTGCCAAGCTCCAGAAGGCCTCAGCCTGGGACTACAGCTAGATACACACACTCATGAGACTCCTCTGTACATGGCACATCTGGGCTCACTCAGTTCATCCCACAGAGCAGCAAGACAGAAGTACCAATGGGTTTTTAATGGCAGGTCCAGGTTCAAGTGGTCCTCAATAAACCAGATATTGCCCATTTGCTGGGAGCAGAAAAGCAGAGATAAAGGAGCTGAAAGAGTCTGTGGCAGAGGGTAGTGTAGAGTGAGCCCTTCAGGGCCATCTGGCCTTAACAGCAGCATCAGCCTCCCCCCATACACTCCCCTCCTCCTTCTCTGGCAAAGAGGCCTGCTCCTTCCAGTTATGGGGAGGGGGAAATGCCATATGGGCTTTTGGCTGGGAGACTAGAGGGACATCCAATATAGCAGAGATGAAGGTGGAGATAAAGCCAAGTATGCTGGGGAAAAATTATACATTCTCTCCACCTCCCTGCCTCCTCTGCCAGATATTTAGGAACCAACATCTCTAGTCTGTTTTACTGAACAGAAAAGACCTACCCTATTGCCAGCTGGCCCTGCCCCATGCCAGACAGGCATTTTTCTTCTCTTATGCTCCTCTCTTCTGCCCAGCACTCCCTAGAGCCACCGGCACAGGGATGCAGCTCAGACCAACCAGAACAGAAGTACCCAGAAGATGAACCCAGCCATACAGCCCCTCTTCCCTTCTCCATTTATCACTGTCAAGCTGCAATAATTGAACATTTGCATCCCCAATTTCACAAAGCCATCTCTCCATGTCCCTGCAAATTAGCAGTCCACCTATATTTACATACACACGTGTCTGCTGGATATCTGCTTGTGCAGATACCTGCAGAGATGGGGGAGCAGAAGAATGAGAGTTTTCTATCCTGCTGGTACATGACAAAATGCTCTGGCTCTGAGGCTGACCAGCAATACTGTGCTTTATTCCTTATGTTCTTCCATCCCATCTCACTGTATAACACATCCACATGGTACTACTGCTGTTGTTTGGAGTTTCTTCTGTTTGTTTGCATCATTTACACTTTCATCTCCTTCCCCTGTGAGCCCTCATGGAGGTGTCTTCCTTTAATATGCAAGCCTGGTTGGCCAGTTGCCATAGCAATCCATTGCAGTCCTCGTAATATTGCAGGAGGCAAGATCAAAAAGGCAGGATTGTAATAAAGGAAATGAAAGAAAGGAGAAAAAAAGAGAGAGGAAAAGAAGAAGAAGACAGTATCTTTCCCACTCTTCTGCTCTACCACACATAGGCACTTTGCAAGAGCCCATCATTTTAGGACTGGAGTGAAAGATGAATAGAGTTTCAACAGCCACACTGCCAAAAAGCCAGATACCGACAGGGAAGAAGCCATTTAGAAGGGTGGCAGCATGCTCAGCGTGCACACAGCCTCCATTCCCTACAACACTTTATATACCACTTTTTCTCTCTCTGCTAAATTCTGTACTATTTGCCTAGTGACACAACTCCTTGCTCTAATAACAGCTAATGCCTGAACCTAGAGTTTGCAAAGGCTGACACTGGCCCTCGGTGACTGGAGGACAAGCTAAGCAACATTTTCCCTTTATTTGACTATAGCAATCTCATTTGCTGTTTTTCTTGGATGTGTTTGATATGCCCATTTGAATCTAGTCTATTCTATTGTACAAATAGCAATCTGTACTAATCCAGATCTTTACACAGTGGCCTCCAAAGTGGTCCACAGATACAGCAGCCAAATGTTCACTGTCATGAACAGCTGAGTGCCTGACAAACAAGCCTATGCTATGAAGGAGTTCAGCACAGGAATGTAACATAAAGACACCAAAACATCCGATTTGACAGTGGTCCCAAAACAAATATTAGTGTGCCTGGCCTTGTGGATGCTGCAGCTGATGCTTATGTCAGCACAAAAGTTGTATCAGTGCAGTTTAGTGTCTGTTCCAACATTTGCTCCTAACCACACGTGTGCCATGGATTTGTGAGGTTATAGGTACCTAAATGAAAGGAGAATACAGCCAGTGCTACCTGAAAAACAGTCCTGGACTCATCACCAAGACTGGGCTCTCAGCCCTGCCTCCCCTGAGCCCAAAGCTGCCGCCCATGTCTTCTCTCACATTTCTGCTCCATTTTGAACATTTTTATTTACTTACAAAAATATTAAAAGGAGATTTTTTTTTAATTTCACGTTTTATGAGCAGCTTTAGGAGGCAAGGAGATGAAGAATCTATCCCCAGTGGAAAACACGTGGCTAACGGGTAGATTTAATTTATATGAAGCACACCACTCTCTCATAAGCTCTGCTTGGCATATTAAACTGGTGTCTTACATCTCCTTCCAGTGCCAGAAATATTCATTTCCCACATCATAAAGACCCATCCATGAATAATAATATTAATAATTAAGCACCTGACTCTAGGGCTATACTTAGAGCATCATAACACTCTAATAATTTGCTTATCCCATGATAATTACACTCCTCCATCCTATTTCTATGCTTTGCCTTATTGGTTAACCATTTATTTGCTAGGGTGTTTCTTGAGACCCCACCCAAGTTTTCAGAGCCCAAGTCTCACCTTCCTAGCAAACTGATGAGGTATGTGCTCAGTATTAGCAGCAGTGTTCCCAAAGACATGCTGCAGTGCCAAGGTTCTGCTAAGGACTGTCACTGTCACCAGGCTCACAAAGAGGGGTGGCTCAGCAATGCAGAGCAGTATGGATGTCCTGGCAACCTGAGCTGGCAAAAAGCCACATTCATTTCATCTCTTCCTCAAAGGAGAAGTAACCAAAGCAGTGGGAAGCAGGAGGATGAATCTCTGCCACACAGAGCCAGGCAGATAATTCCGGCTAAGCTTGCTCAGCACTAGTGAGGAACTAGAAGCACTACAGCTGTGTTAGGATGGCATTCTGCCTGGACCAGTTAGGTTTTCTGAGAAGCATGGTCTCTCCTGCACAGGCTCACCTGACGTGGCCATTAGGGGTTGTTTGGCTCAGTGCTGGTTTTTTCAAGCCCACTACTGTCAAAATTATGGTCCCAGTTCTGCCATCTTTCCCATGCCAAGTATAAATTCAACAGTAAAAATACTGTTACATGCAACTGAAGACAAGAAAAGGCTTACTGCCTGCTTTCACATACACACTTCTTTGCCATGGTACTCACCTTGCATATTTTCCCCACCAAAGCTTGCAACTGCAGCACAAACATCCAAGATTCTTGACTATCTCCTTATCCGTGACATTCCTGCAAACCCCAGACACAAATTTGTCCCATGGAGATAGAAACCTCAGGACAGGCAAAGATTCCTCATTACATAAAATCTCACAACATATAATGCATCATTTCTGAAAGAGCTTCAGAAAGAGAGAAGGTTCATAAAAAGCCAATGGATAGAAGTCTGCAAGGCCATCAATAAGAAAAGAACAGTAGAGAAGCCAAAACAAAGTGGGAAATAATAACTTCAAGAGCTGAATATATCAAAAAGTTTAGGGTCAGCAAAGAGGGCTTATGAAAATAACATGAAAGCAGCAAGACCACAAAAAAAAAAAAAAAGTCTGTTAAGACAAAAAGGCTGGTGTGTCAGGAAAGATCTCTGATGTTGGAAAAAACTACTTTTGTTATTGTTTCCAACTCCACACAACAAACACAGAACCCACAAACACTGATTTTTATGACTAAGTTAAAACAGAGATTAGTGCTATGGCTCGTTTCCTTTGTCTGTTAAATAAAATACCAATAAAACCCTATTTTTTGCTGATATCTCAAAACCAAGGAGCAGGAACACGTACTCCAAACATGATGGGATTCTATATGCTTACTTGGGTAGCACTTTATTTATCAAAGAGTTACCAGTTACATATGGATAAAGACAAGTCAGATCCTGCAAGCTTCAGTGATATAAAGAACATCTTCTGCAAAGTCTGTTGAAATCAAGAACAGCCAAAACCACTGGATGCAGTGTAGGATGATGCATTTGAAGAGACCATGCTTTCATCAGCAATGAAACAAAGCAAGCAAGGGAACAAAAACTGATTTTTCAAGAAGTCACGAAAATAAGAGAATTCAGTTTATAAAACAATGACATATCAGACTCCAGCACTGGTACTAACACAAGCATCAGAGCAACTTCTCATCAGATTTTAGTGCCTTGAGGTACTGACATACACGGAAATGATTAACTCTGTTCATTGCTGTCACAGAGCACATTAGGTATCATGAAGGAAGCAAGTGCCCAAGCAGCCTGTGGTTCCCCATATCTCTAAAAGGAACACAACACGACAGCTCCTGTCTAGAGCTTTGCCTGAGGCTCAGTCTGTGCTGCAGAGCTGCACTTCTTTGTTATACCAAGATACCCACAAACCTCCCCAGCCAAGCAGACCTTGTCTTAAAGGCATTCTATGCAGATTTCCCTATTCCTTTAGGGAACATGGGACGGTCACTTCTCGCACTGCCTAGAGCACAGTGATACGCAGAGGCACGTTCTCCTTCTTTTTTCCCCCTTTGCAACACTGCTATGCCATCCCTCCCCTCTTTTTAGTCAGACAGCTGCATGTGAAATGCCTGGAAGGACCTCACAGGGGCTGCAGTTTCACACAGAAGCAAAGCACCACTCATGAGCTGCAGGAAGTCAGAGCCCAGAGGCAGGAGCTGAGCAGCTGCTCATTGGAAGCAGCTGATGGCAAAATCCTGCCTCCCTGCAGGGCAATCCTTCCTGGCTCTTCTTCAGCTCAGGTAGGATCCTCACCTCCTCCTGCCTGGCTTGGAATACATTCTACTAATATCCATTATCACTGTACCTGCCTTTGTGCTATGACTTCTTAGCACTGCAGCCGTACCAACTAAAAGTCATATTGCCGAACCACAATTAGTTAAATAATTAAAATTTCAAGCTCTTCAAGTCAAAACCATTTAAAAAATCCCCCCAAAAATAACCAGAAAAAAGATACTTCCAATTATCATTTTAACAGTGTAATATAGCCTTATCTGATGATTTATGCAAACACAATACACACCAGAATACTTGCAATACTTCCTGGAATACCTTACTTATCTGGAATATTTGCCAACAACTTGCCACAACTATTGACTTTGAGTGTTTTTTGTTGAGTTTATTATCTGCCCAGTATGACTAATCTGCACACCATGTTTCTGGAGTTCCTGCTTAACTAGTAACCTCCCAGAACCAAAATCAGTCTTCATAGTAGCTATTGACCAGTTCAGTGTGAATACTTCTGTATGTCTCATGGAAGCATCTGTAAGAGTCTCCTTTGCCCAGCATCTCTATGAACTAAACTATGTTGGTCAGAGTAACCACGGAAAGCCAGCGATATCATGGGCATGACATTGTGATAATTCATACTAGATTATGTAATGAAACTGTGTCAGGGCAATGAAAACCATTGACTATCCATCAGGGGCTATTGTCAGCAGACATTCAAGCTCTGTCTGGCACAGGGCAGTGTCCCACCAGTGTCCCGTCTTGGGCTTCTTGTCTGATTCAAGCTCTACACTAAAACTATGTTTTACATTGTTTAAACACAAACCAACACAAATCTGTAAAATGATGCACAAGCAGCTCTGCCCCACTGCATCCTGGAGAAGGCAATCCTGAACATAACCACAAGACTGGCACCTGAGAGCTATGAGGACCTGAGGCTACAACCCAACTCTTGCTTTATACTTTAAATTGTCCAACAATATTAATTCATTACAACATTCTGCTGTCTCATGTATGCAAGACTGCAAGAGCTTCAGGGCAAAGGCCATCATTGGGCTTTGTATGTTTATACAGTGCCTACAATGACAACACAGTAGCAACTGGAAATCTAATAATTAAGTTATTATAGTAACAATGACAGAGCTGAGCAGCAGTGATTCTGACTGTGTCAAAGCTGCATAAATCCATTTAACAGATATTAAAAGCTCACACAGATATTCTAACCTCCCTGGCCTGTTACAGAGCCTAGCTCTTGAGAGCAGAAAATAGGGAGAGAAACAAATGCACTGAAGTTTAGCAATCCTAGAACACAGCTGCTAGCCACAGTAAAACAATGGGTCAGTCAAGGAAGCAAACAAGTCTGCTTCCAAATCCCTAATCTGAATGCTGTGGGTTAAATTCCTGTAGCCTATAGAGTGTAGAATTGAGAATGAGAAAGATGAATGGGATTTTCTTTTCATGAATGGAGGAGCTGATAACAGCAACTCCTCAGACCTGCAAGCTCTGTTAGCCTTGGTACCCTCATCACTGCCATTGCACAACAGCTTTCCTCTCTATGACATTAAAGCCTTAACACTTCCTTGGGAGGCTCCTTCTATTCAGTTAAAATCAATAGCATAGGGCTCCACATCGCTGTTTTCCAGAACCAGAGTGTAAACACAATTAGTTTTCAGACCAAGTCAGTGAGGCAAACTCATCCACATGGTCATCTCTGACTCTGACTGGTGCTTCAACTGCATTAATAAAAGATCCTTCAGTCTAACATACCACAAGATTGTGACTCCATCACTCTCAGTGGGACTCGGGCCAGAGAGGACAGACCCTATAATTTATCTGCTGATAATTTTTAAGCAGAGCACAGCCCAGATTCACAGATAATGCAGAAATGAGAAGAGAGAGTAAAAACTTCTATTGCTTCTTTTAGCTAGTATTGTCAATAAAAGTAGTAACATGCTGTTATGCCAGAAATTCTACGAATATTTATGTCTGCTTTTTAAACAACTGCTGCTCTGAAGTGATTGTACTCTCAGTTAATGACAGGCACAACAGGTAGGTGGAACAGAAGGAGATAAGAAAATTAATAAAATAAGAACATTTTCCATTCTAAGCAGTTAGCACATTTCTCTACATCTCAAAAGTTAAAGCATACTTTCTGCAGTGCTCCTCTGTGAGACTAAAGTGACCTAAAAACTCCAAAGGCTAAAGCCCTACCTATCCCATTAGATGTCACACTATCCTGCTACTGTCTTTGGCTCTGAAATCTTAAAATTTCACCAGACAGCTAGGGAACAAGGCATACAGTTGAGGAGTTAAGGCAATAGAACAGATGAAATGTGTCTGGGAAAGAGCTCAAGCCTTTTGTGTTCTAGCTCAGGGTTTTGCCAAGACACCACACAAGGGTAAGATCATACTGTGCTTGCCTGCACTGTTTTGTCCAACCAGTCCATTGTTTTGGCATTGAGTGCCTCTAGCAAATGGAAAAGGAAGCAAGTTCTCTCCTGTATGAAGCATTAAACATCGATTATCAGGTCTGTGACTGTTGTTTTGGTAGCTGGTCACCTATAGGAGACCAAGTTCCCAGCAACTTATACAATCCTGAAATTCAAAGACCAAAAGATCACAAGGCTCAAAGAAAGACTGTCTCCTGAAGGAGTCAGATACAGGGTCTGGTAGCCATCCAATTAAATTCTGGCACATTAATTATGGAATCATTAGTAAGTCAGTGACTGTTGGCCAACCTGGTCTACCACAGTGCAAACAGCCCCACAGCAGGATGCAGCCAGAGGCACAAAACCCATGCACAAAAGTGCTTCTGGGCATGTGACAAGACCCTGGGCATAGGTTTAGCAGGGCCTTTACTTGTTCCTCTGTGATCCCCAGCTTCCCACAGAGCCACCCACACTGCCACAGGGTGCCAAGAGAAGCATTCATTTCTGGGTCCTTCCACTCAGGGAGGCAAAGCACTTAGCAGAGCTGGAGGACAACAGGGCAGAGGTTGCTTTCCCTTGCAAAGAGACATCTGTCTGTTCTGCACCCTTACCATGAGCCTCACTGCAACATTTGCTGTGTAAGAGAACCGCAAGGTCAGGTGGAAAGTGTGAGAAGAAAATTGCCATTCCTCCTTGAATGAACAAGCATGAAAATCCTGCAGCCATTCAGAGTGGCTGCAGGTGAAGCTGGCATACCCCTGCCACTCAGAGCTGCTTTAGCAGCTGCGAATTTAACAAGAGTAGTATTAAAATAACCTCACTTATTTATTAAAGTAGGCAGGCTGAGTGACATTCCTATTACAGAGCACACACCACTGGGAGATTCCCTGACGCTGCAGCAAACCAATGTAATCTGCATTACGATGCACTGTTCTCTCTGCAGCACACACAAGCTGGCTGTGCTCTCCTGGTAAACAGCTCTCCTCTCCCTAGAGCTGGAGGAAAATTTGCTATAGGCTTTGGTGGTAGTAAGATCAAGTACTAAATCCATGAGTAACCACTAATGTTACTTGTATTCACTAGCCTATTCATCTTGCATAATCAGCATTATATATCTTGTGCATCATTCTGTCTCTGCAATCCTGCATCATGCTCACAGCTCAGTCAGAAATGGGGGGATTATCTTTCAGTTGTTGGATAAAACTGCATTATAACATCATTTTCACTTTACACTGTATGGCTGAGATGTTCAGACACTTAAACATGGGATAAGTAAAGTGAACGAAAGGCTCACATTAGTTATTTGGACTCCTTCAAAAATCTTAGCAATGTATTGGAATCTCTTTTATAGATTCCTGTCCTGACCACTACAAAGACTTCTGCTGTAAAGTATTGTGTGTATTAACAAACACAACAAAACAACAAGGTCAGATGCCCTTAATTACACCAGTTTAAATCCAGAGTTACTTTGATAAAATCAATTGGATTATTGATGTTTACAATGGTATACTGGGGAGCAGAATTTGACACTTAATCTCTCTCACATGGGTTGCTGCCCTGCAGCAAACTGCAGGTCCTAGTAATCTGTTCAGATGCCATCAATGTAATCTGTAACAACTGCTCTGCATCTAGCAAATTAGTATAATGATCTAACACTGAGCAGTAACAGCAATTAACCCAAGGCATGCACTGTCCTCTATAGCAATATAACATGCACAGATCCTCTGCAGTATATTGCACAAATCAGCTGTATATATCAACAGAAGCATCAAAAGCAAGATCCTGTCCCTGCAATACCACCACCTTTATTCTGCCTCTCAGCATTCACTGGGCTGATTCTGCCTGTCTCATCTAAGGTATGGGCATGATGATACACTCACTTCTCTCTAGCTCGATAATCAGAGTTGTCCTGGAACACACTGGTACCCACGGCTGCAGAATCATGCACACGACTAGAAATTGTGAAATGCATTCATCTATCTTTTGTGCCCCTTCCTAGTAATGTCATTTACCAAACTTTCTGAAATGTTCCTTGAATGTACATAGGCTTCATCTGTACCAAAACATCTTTTTCACAATGACTATAGATTTTGAAACATAACACTTTCTTGCCTTTTTCTAAAAAACAAATTAGCAAAAATTCCAGTCTTTTCACTGTGACTTAAGAGAGAAAAAATTGTAAATCAAAGCCATAAAGAAAAAAAGTACATTCTAATAAAGACTCTAAGTTCTACTCTAGATGCCTATGGCTTCTGATTGTGCCCACATCACTGCAAAGATGGCAGCAACACATGTTCAACCACAGCATACTTTAAAGCTATTCTGTGCCACAGTAAAAAGGAATACATGGTGTAAATCATAATCCCAAAGACTGACACTAAAATTGCCTCAGATGTCTCACAACTGGATGCAGCTCAGCTATTACATATTAATTTGGCTTTAAAAGCCCTGCTTTTCTAGTATTCAAACTGCAGGCAAGATGCAGGAGGATGGCTTTTATGCAGGTAGGTGGGCTCCTTTTTCATCCTGGACCTCTGCTGAGTTAAAGGTTTATAAGCCACAGCAAGCTTTCCACTATCACTATTCAAAACTGATGCCATCTTAAAATAGCACAAAGGCAGATCACAAGGAAAATAGCACTGTTTCCTTTCCTACAGTCAGCTGTGTATATGCCATTCTCATGTTACACAGATGGACCGAACAACGCTCTTGTCATTTATCTACAGATACAAATGCTGTACCTAAATGCTGTTACTACTTGGCTGCAGTGCCTCCATTGTAACAGTTGCCTTTTCAGCCCTTACTCATCATAAATTACTTCCTAAATGAGAATATGTTTATTTAGCTTGTATGCAAGAGGCTTGTGCTTTGAAAGAAATCCTTCTCTAAGATATTTAGGTACCGAGAAAGGCTGCTCTGGGTCAGTGCAGATCGGTTTCACTAACTATTGGAGAAGAAAAGCTTCCAGATACTCAAGCATTTATCACAAAACATGAAAAATTAACATCAAAATTCTAACAACTTCAGAAAAATTATTTCCCCTTCAAGTATGCTCAGCTTTCCTTCCCATTCCAAATCCAAGTGGGAGTGCCAGGTGGGAGTGTCACAGACAGTGCAGCACAGCTCTACTTGTATGCACAGCGGTGCCTTTGCCACGCTTCTGAACGACTGAAATTCTGTTCAGCACCTCTGGATTTCATTCACTCTGGGATTTCAGTGCCTCATAAACTGGATTTTTGTTTGTTTGTTTTCCTTTTTGCTAAACAATCCTTTGCAAAGATGTAGATGTGTGGAGCTTCACAGTGGGCAAATTACAGACCAATCTACTCAGAGGGAAGCTCCTTCCTAGCAGGCACAAGTTAGAGGTTTATGCCTTGACATACATGGTTCTTGTAGCTTTATTGTTATATTTCACTTCATACTTTTTTATCCAGCTCTTGATGTTCTCAGCATTTAAAGACCAACAAGCAGGTATCAAGATAATGAATTCAGCTTCAACATTCAATTGACTTACACAGGGAATTTGATGCCCACCTAGTTTCTCTGGCCTTAGAAACGTCTCCTCTTAACTTCTTTGGATCCTGCTGAACTCCTTGCCCAGTGCTACATTTTGTCAAGATGTTCTGCAACATGTGACTCTATAATATTTTCTTTAGCTGTTTTTAAAATGTTACCTATCAAAGACAACATTTATAATCCACTATCTCCTTCCTCTTCTACTGTAAAATGCAGAGAGGTTCCTTACCATCATCATGTTAGTCCTCATTTCGCATGCTTCCAGAATTTTTAAAAAATTCTCTGGAATTGAAATAATTCTCCCTTATTGCCCCCCTCTCCAACTTAAATAATATTTTTCTCATGTAAGCTGCCTCATGTTTCTAAGAATAATCACTTCTCTCTGAACATTTTTATTTTTATTATGCTTTTGTGAACACAGAATTGGTGAGAACAGACCCAGAACCCCATCTAAAGGCTAGAGAAGAAATGTTCAGATCTTAACCAGGAGCAGCTCTGGTTGCTGAGACTGCTGAAACTCTAAATCAACAGTTATCAACCTTTTCCAGGTTGCAGATGAAAAAAAATTGGCCATCCTAGGCTTTTTATAGCAAATCTTAGCACACTGTCAACAGGCTCACTTTCCTTTTGGCGCTTTCAGAAGAACTCTGGAGCCTCCAGGCTGCAGATTATAAATCACTAAATCAATTGTTTTAAAAAGAGGTGCAAATTTTTCATTCAGCTCAACAAGGTGTTAACAGTACAGTGCAGTAACAGCAACCCAGGTGTCAGCACTCCCAAGCTGACAGAATGATGACCAACAGAGACATCAGATAATTTTGCCATTGTGCAAGGATTTGAGGATCAACATCTGTATTTTTCAGCCCAACCTCTGACACTGGTGTCCTAATTCAAAGCAAGAAGTTTAGTGAAATCCTGTTTCTCTTCCTATGTCTCTGATAAGCATTAATATATGTAAGTTTTTCTGCAAATACATGACATTTAAAGGTAAAAACTCTGCTCTATATAATAATTACATACACCTAAAAAAAAGGTTTTTAAAGACATATATAATTATGAGATAAAAGAGAGAGCATATAACTATTATACATAAACGTCCTACATAAGTTCAGATGGGTATTGTAGCTAAGATAAGATTTATCTTCTTAAGTTCTGATTCAGCAAGACACTTTAACATATAAGTAATTTTAAACATAAATAAAACTGAGAAATATCGGTTCCTTTTCGAAAGAAAATTTTGGGGAAGTTTTTAATTTCCATTAAAAAAACTTTATTTCACTAATGATAAATCAGATCTATAAACAAAGAATTTTCAAAACTATAAAATTTATTTCCCCAAAAAGAAATTTTTATTTTCATTTTTTTGCCTTCAAAAGGGAAGAGACAGATCAGAAAGTTCCAGCGAATAAAAACACAGCACAAAATTCTATTTTTCCACTTTCCCCCTGCAAGCACTGCGGTAAACGTGAAGCTTAACTATGCTTAAATGCTCTGCTGAAACAAAGGCTGGATGGATTTCCTCAGATCGGCGTGTTCGGGCAGCTCCCCGCGGTCTCTGCTCTGACACTGCGGGCTGGCTCCTAGTCTGCAGCACAGCATCCCCAAGGCACTCGGGAATTGCCGAGAGCTGCAGCCCAGCCCCTGCGCAGGGTCCCAGCTGCTGTTCTCCTCCAATTCATTTGTGCCTGACCTAACCCGGGCTGCGGCGCGGGGCTCGTTTCCTTCACCGGGCTGTGCCGGAGCCAGTGGCCCGTGCTTGGTATCACACGGATAACGGGGGCAGACACCGGGAGCACACCAGGCCCAGACCAGCTGCAGATAACTTGTATTTGCCTAAAAAGATGGGTAAATCCATGGACAAATCGCCAAATAATATCTTAACAAGAAGAGAATGAGGATGAGATGGATGTGCTAAAGGAAGTGGAGAGTGTGACCAGCCTTGCCCCCATCGGCCCCGATGAGCCTCTGTCTTTACTGGGGCACTACAGCTGGGGCACCAGGCAGCCACAGAGCCAGCAGGCTGCAAAGGCTTCAGTCAGGTCGCTCATCTTCCCTTCCTGGGTTAACACCTACCAGGCTGCTCAGTTTTGCTTTAAACTTGAACAGAGAATTAGGCCATCCCCTCCTCAAGAAGCAGCTAGGGAAGGAATATGAAAAATGTACACAAAATTAATCTAGGCCAGTGACAACCTGAGGAGGGGAGGGAGGGAGAAGGATTTATTCATTTTCATGACAATAGCCATAGAGAAAAGAAATGCTCTCTTGCCTCTCCCCAGGGACTTGAATTGAATTCCCAGGGCTGCCAATCAGATCAAGAATTTAACACGATTTATTCTGTGGGGAGCCTGTCTGGAGCCAGTGTGTCAGCATCTGGATGATGCCCTGAGCCTGCACAAGCAGAGCAGCCAGAATCATGGATTTGCCTGGCTTGACATGCAGTGAGAGATTCTGGACACATGCACAGAGAAACAGTTTCTCTCTTATTTATGGCAACATAAAGCTGGAGAGTCAGGGAAGTCTGTATTATTTAATTAAAACTCAAATGTTAGAACAAAAGTTTCAGATGCAAAATCATTGGAATTGCTGTAGATGACATTCCCACAACCCAGGATCTTGGCTCAGGCTCAATGACTGGCAATAGACTGCTTGAAGTGGTTCCCACTTGGAATAGTGGTTTTGTACCAATGGGGGCAGGAAAAGAGACCCAGTACATTATGAGGCTGACTTTTCTTCTGGGACAGTTTGCAAAGAGTTAAACTGCAGCTTATGTGACTTTTAGCCACAGCTTGCAAAATTAATTCATGTTTCAGGCTGTAGAGCACCACGAACCACTCAGAGTGCCATGGGGACGATAAGCTCTTAGGTCAATTACTGCACAGATGTGCCCCAGTTCGGCTGCCTCTCATTTTAGTAATAATGCTACATATATATTTCTATATATACAGCCTATACAGATGCATTGCAGAGAAAGCTGTAATCTACAACCTAAATATTCCCAAGTTTGTATATTTATTATTCAAAATTCACATGGCTTTTTCTACAGAAACAAAATGGACCATATGGGTATTTCTGTCACTAGCAGTTCAATATTTCCCTCACTGCAGTTTCATTTCTTCCACTGTGGTTAAATGCTCAACAAGAAAAAATAACACTGCAAAGAATTCCAAGTCCCCTTTTGTTCTTTCCTGGAGCATTTCTAGCTGTGGCATTTTCAGATGGCATGAAGCATGGCACAGCAAATGCAAGACAGCATATTCTACTAAAAATCCTGGAAAGACTTCCTGCCAGTAAGAGACTGTTCCAAATTTCCTCAGAAACTGAAGAGCTGAGGGAAAGGATCTCCCACTGCAAACATGAAACCCAGTCTTAGACTGAAAAACACTCTGGCAGAATTTCAGGAGACAATTGGTTATCAAGAACTGGCAACTACAGCACATAGTGAATGACAGATGTATCATGTGCAAAGGTACCATTGGCATTGCCTTGTCTTTCCAATGCATCAACCAGAATATAAGAAGACTTCATATTCCATCTCGTGCAGGAAAAATTTCAGCTACTACCAAGGACTCCAATGAGTAGTACTAGTGATGAGAATAGATGCCATCACTTATGTTGCTTGTTTGCCAATATTAAGCTCAAATTATTTTGATAACATCTATAAATGGGTGCATACATTCCACTGGGAAATCCTCATCTTTCTTTTTTAAGGAAAGAATGTTTCTGTATAGAAATTAAGAGTTGGAGGGGCAATGTTTTATTGAAAGCACCATAGAAAAGATTATGCAAATAACTGCCAGAAAGGGAGGCTGTATTTTGCTGGAACTTACAGATTGATCCAAACTGAGAACTCTGTATTATTGTTATTCACCCATTTAAGGTCCTATTTTCACTTCAGTTTCCATAGAAACCTGTTGTCCTAAATCTGCAGCACTTATAGCCTTTTAGTGTCATGGGTTCTTTCTTTACAGCTCTAATTACACCATCATCCACAAGGGGAAATGGCTGGGATGCTTTTCCCACCACAGAAACATTCAGGAAGTGCTACTCTGTAGACAGAGGGAATATAAAACCTAATCATAAACCTTCAGACATCATCCTTTTTGGACAATTCCCCTATGTCACAGCTGTATGTTTTATTGTTTGGGTTTTGAACATGGGCCATGGCAGAAATAAGAATTGAATTGGCAGAAAAAAATTGGTTTTTTGCCTTTTCTCTCTCTTTTCTGGTCTATATTAAAGAACAATTAAATACAACTGAAGAAAATGGAAAAAAATATTTGTAAATTAACTACACTGGTGTCACATGGATATTAAATACATAAGGTTGAACAAAGCTGTCAAGGCATATGGTCCAGAAAGACCTCCCACTGCCAAAGGAATGAAGCTCGTGCCCTTTTATTAATTTACTTCAGCTCTCAAGTCTGCATATAATTTTCTTCTCAGCATATGAGGGGTTAAGGTTCCCACCTATGCATTCCAGATAGACTCAATAAGACTTTTTCACTGTGCTAATATAAAACACACAGAGACCTTTGTCTTCCTGCATGCTGGTAAAATGCCCGTTGTGCTATGCAGATTATTATTGTTATTATTATTTCTGGCACTGTCACTTCTAGCTATGGTGCTTCAAAGCAATGATATTAAAAACATAAAGGCAGGCAGCCCTTTGGAAATAAGGAATTGAAACAGCAATGCAAAGAACTTTTTATAGCACCCCTTATTCAAACATCTGGAGGAAGTATCATCGAATGGTTAGTGAAGACAGCTAAAGAGCCAGGATTCCTATGCTCTGTTTCTAGGTCTGTCACTGTCACTGATTTCCCATAACCCTGGGCAGGTGCCTTAAAAGTTGTATAAAAGTGGTATCTACCCAACCTATCTTCTTTATGAGAGGTAAAGAAGTAATCTAAGATATGCTGAAACTTTCCTTTATTAGCAATAACAAAAGATGCGTCTATGTGCAGACAGTTTTCTGCTGTCACTGCAGTGGTACAAAGGTGTTCAAGGCCACAGTCGGCCATCATCACCCAGAACCAGCACTCACCTCCCACACCTGCTCACTTACTCCTCCCATCTTGTCTGTCCTTATTGAGGCTGTGTTTCCACCAGTTTGCAAAAGGAACACTTCTTGTGAGCACTTCCTAATTTTCTCCAAAGCCAACAATTTCACTGTGGCCAACAACTGAAACTGCTTAAACAGACACTCAGCTTAGCCTGGGGCTCTTCCAGTGACCAGTGTAGGGTGTAACATCGGTTGGTGAGGTATTATCTTTTACTAGAACAGCTAAGTTCAGGGGTTTTTTTGTATTTAGGAGGTGCTCCATGCTCCGAGTGTGCCTGCTTCAGGTGACAAGCAGGAGAGAAAAGCAAGAAGACAAAAAAAAATTATCTATGGTGTTCCTGACATCAAAAATAGTAGCATCATGTATGGGGCAATTGCAGTTCTGTTTACTGGCTCCATAACAATCAGAAAAATACCTAGATTTCCAAATCTTGTTCACCTGGCATCTCAAATAAAATTATTTAATAATAGAAGTTGTTGAGACAAAGGTAATCCTAAGGTGACAGGTGGAGAGGATACAAAATCCAACCCTGTTTTTTTGCTATATTCACAACACAGTGTGGTCCTCACTTAGAGTTTATCACTATACAGACCACAAGGCAAAATAACAGAAACATAAAAGTCATAACATCCTGGCCATACACACACTCCTCCAAGCAAATGCAGCAAAAGAAACATCAGGAATATTTATTTGGCTCTTTTTGTCATTGCTGTGATCTTGCCACAATTTCTGTAAATAATGAAGCTTCATGCTTTCCATGATTGTCTACATCAGCAAAAAGCCACTTGCCTAAGATTTTTACAGAAACAGAACAACAAAACTAATCCCAGCAAAATCTGAATCACAACTATTTTCAGTGTTAGGGAATGTAAAACATTAGTCATTTAACCACAGTGACTGCAGCTTACCAAGTGCAGGCAGCTGTTTAAAAGACAACCTACAACAAAACAAAAACTCTTTCCCTACCCTTCAAGGTGGTACAGAAATTCAACTTTTGAAAAATGAGAAAATTCAAGAAATTTACATGGAGTAGAGCTACGTTTGTCAGGTAAATTATCTTTTTGTTTGGTATCCTACATCCTGACACTCTCCAGAAGCAAGGAGCTGCCATGTTTTACCAGTATTTCCTGAACAAAAGGAGCTTCCAAGCCCAACCAGAGGTCATGCTGACCCCACTAGCTTTTAATCCTCACAAGCCCTGTGCCGTCTGATACAACTTTGCCCTCATCAAACTGTTACCTGCACCAAGTGTTTGCAGATGTTTTCCAGCTGTGTCAGAGGCTACCATCATGACTTTGTTGTTAATGACACTTGAATGGTTTCCTTTAAAAATAGTTCAGGTCCACTTACACTCCAGCTCTGGGGGTGAAGCAGAACACAGGCTCAGTGCCCCCAGCCTGCTCTGCCAGTTGTTGCCATGCAAAACAAGAGCAGCTCTCATATAGGATGAGCAGGATGTGGGAACCAAATCACTGCTTGGGCATTGGCAGCCCTTGCAAAGATATTTCCAAGCTACGCCTGGGGAGAAAAAGAGGCCACTAAATAGCTTGTTTCCAACCAGCTTATGCTTCAACAGTGAAGCAGCCTGTGCTGTGGGGTACATGAAGATACATTCTACAGGGACATTACACTGGCTGGAAACTACTCAGGAACAAAGAAGGTAACATGCCTGTTTTCTCTTGGGAAAAGCAAGAATATGGTAGTAACATTTCATCCAGGAGGGATGATAGATAAACCAAGTACTACAGGTACAGGCAATAGCTCATCCTATAAGGAAAGACAGAGTGTGAGGGAACCCTTTGTTTCTTGTTGCTCGCAGGACAATTTACAAAACTGTTATCCTTGGGGTCAATAAGCTCTGTTTTTACCCATGCTGGGTGGGGACATTAATCCCAGAATTAATGGGAGAGTTCTCTTCACTTCCTTGGTCAAGAAGTCAGACTGAGCCTGAGCTCTGCACTGTACTACATATTTTAGTATGGCATTCATTGCCTGTGCCCACAAAGACTCAAATCTTCCTTTCATTTGGTCCCATTTTCTGACGTGACACACTGTGGAGAACACGGCCACGGACAGGTGTTAGAGCATACAGGAGGGGCTGTGCTATGTGTTAGGAGTGTGTGTGAAAACACCTAAGCTCACAAGAGAAACTCAGCAGCTCCAAGACGGACTTTTTCCTTCAGTACTCAAGTTAATTATGGCTTACCTCACTTCTCCCCTCAGAAATCCCCTTTGTCCTTTCCACTGCCATGCTATTAAGCGTATCGTGCTCAGCACTGACAGGTGACAAATGAAGCCTAAGTTGGTTCACCACACTGACCCTTCTTGGCAGGGTTTACCCAGCTGGGCCTGACCTTTTCTTGCTGGCTAAGCAAATTTCTCTTCTCTGAAATTCTGCTCACAGGGTGCTGCTTTGTGGAAAAGAACCAGAGTAGAAGCTACTCACTTCCCACTATGGGGTTCAGAGGAGCACTCTTCTAGCACCTCAGTTAAAATCATCAAGAAAGTAGATACAGCAGAATGTGAAGAATATTCCTTTGAGAAATGAATTATAATGATAAGATTTTTTTTCCAGGAGAAAAGGCCTGAGGGGAAAATGGACAATTGCTGCAATGCCATCCATCCCTCCAAGCAAAGGTAGCATGTCTCTCATTAAAATACTGAATTTTCTGTACAGCTGTCAGCAAGCACAAGTTTTCCAAATGAACTGGTCAGCAATAACCTGCTTTCATGACAACGTGCAAGGAAGGGAGCAGGAGGGGTGATTTGTGCCCAGTACAAAAATAAACCACAAAGACATCCCATGCAGCAGACCCACAAAGCTGAGCTCTGCACATCAGAATGCTCCCCAGAGAAGGAGTGAAAGAATCAAAGCAAAGAAGCAGTGATACAAATAGCCTGACTTTTTCAAATACATCAAAGGCCAGAAAACAAGTCCCTCTCAACCCCAGGGACCAAGACAGAAAAGATCTAATAAAGAATTCAAATGCCATAATCACATAATCCAATAAGCTACAGTTAAACCAAAGCACCTCTTTAGCGAACATCTGTAAGTGGGACAGGAAAGGCTCCAAAATGCTCGGCATAGATAGCTCCCTTCACGTCTCCCTGATAACACATCACCTACTGTCACTGAGACAGATGTGAAAGGTTCATTCTTGGTTTCAAATTCCCACATAGGAAAATAAGAAAAGAGAAAAGAGCATCTCAACAAAAACAGCCAGCACAGATCGACCAGTTACTGAGAGCTAAGTAGAACAGAATGTGTGCTGGGCTGACTTGCCATGGTGAAAGATAGTTAAGATATCTGTGTGGGAAAGATGAGAAAGGGTAGAGGTTGAGACAGACAAAGAGAAAAAAAAAACATCCTCTCCAGATTGCTGCCAAGGTAAGTCCCTTTCTCTATCTTCCAACAGTATTCCACTCCTTGTTTTCATTTTATTCTGGATATGTTCCTTCCTCTCTTCCAGTCCCACACGGTATTATCTTCCTTGTAATCTCTGAATCTCTCCTTCTTGTATTATCTAGGACTCCATCAGTCATTCAGGCCAAGTACCTGCTTCCCCAGGTGCATCTCTTCCATCACCTCCCTGCCAAGTCTGCCAAACAGGGAAATGGCTCACTTTGCCATTGCACAGCAGTGGCAGCTGCACTGATTATTGTGAGTTTAAGGCAGGCTGACTCTGATGCTCTCATACAGCAATCACACATGTCACAGAAAGAAGCTTTCCATTCCACATTGGCATCAGTCAGGGACTATGTCCCTCCTTTGACATGCTGGGTAGGACTATCCCCTTCTCCTTCCACGCTCAGACATGTGGACAGGAGGAGACTTAGGGGACAATTCTGACCTCATCTGAATAAGCAGATTCAGATTTACAAATCTTCCTTTAAGAGAAAGGCCATCCTTGGCCTAACTGGAGTAATCAGGAAGAAAAAGTTTTGCTGATGTATGCATCTCTTAGGTATTTGCTTTTATACCAGCTCCCAAGTACAGTCAGTGAGCAGAGAGCAGTAAATCTCTCTGAAACACAGCAGGGGATGGCAGCACCAGAAAGGGTCATTTCCTCTTGCAGAGAGTAGAGCAGGCAAGTGCTGTTCAGTGGGTATAAAGGCAAAGGAAAAGGGGCCCCTGGTTCCTCTGATACATTTGTGTGTACAGATGCTTCTGCAGAATCCTAACATTGTTCGGTGAATCTGTACTTAAGTAGTAGAATTAATATTTGCAAATATAGCAACCTTTTACTGGAAGAATTCACTCCTAGGACTTTCCTTCCTGTGCAGCCTCCTGTCATTAACCTCTCTTCTATTGCACAAGCCATGCGCTAATCCCTGTTTTTTCTGAGTACAATATTCCTATGAGACACCTTACAAAGTGCTTTGCTGAAACCTAGCTAGATGATGTCTGCTGATGAATCAAGACAGTTAAGCTTTCTTATTAAAGAAATACATTAAATCAATTGTAGACATGCAAAGAGTATAGAACTGGTGGACTCAAATGTTGCTGCAGAGTCTTAGAACGCAACATGTATGCTCATGCCAGCAGCAGTTTTGGATATGATGCCTCAGTTTTCACAGCAAGTATAAAGTGTAGGGACCTACACAAAATTCTGGCAAGGCATGAGGAAGAATGCTGGAGTTCAGTGAAAAAGCACTTTTTCTTTTCTATAAGTAATCATTATGGAGAGGAACACAACTCAATGCAGCCATTACAATTTGAAGAGTGGGAATTAACTTACTGGAAAAGGTTGGGCAGTAACCCAGACACAACTCCCATCTGGAACCAGGCCAGAAAGGGTCATCAGCTCTTTTAAACTCCTTGCTTTATGCTATATGAAATCACTTTTGTTGATGCAAAACATGACAGTACTTGCTAGGGTATTCAAGAAAAATCCATTACCTTGATGTGCCACATACATATCTCTGCAACAGAGCAGAATGTGTGAGCATGCTTACACCAATTGTACAGTGAATTTCAGAAAGAAGGTTGTAGCAGAAATGGCAGCAAAGTGCTGAATTGTTGTATATGATCTTTTACATGGTGAGTTATCAGTTGATTTATGTAGCAAGTCCCACAGAATTAGTCCATGATAAATTCATGAGGCATGTGCTTTTGATCATGCCGTGCTCTTCTGATTGCCATTTTCAGCTCCCTCTTCATCCACCTTCTGGAGACATTATTCTACCTCATGTGGTAAACTAGCGCTATAGACAATAAGGACTAATCTGCATTGGTTGCCTCTGCTGAAATGCCACATTCTGGAAGGGAAGAGGTAATTTAAGAAGTCAGAAGTCCAGGAGATGCAAGTGCAAGCAGGCTGCCCGGAGGGGCTAAGTCTCTCCTGTCATACCCAGGCATGTACATCCATATGAGGAAAAAAGAGCTGATGGGGACCAGTTTTCAATCAACTGGCTTTAGCTGGCATGTACTGTACATGCACAAAAGTACTCCCAGCTTCACAAGGCACTTAGTGGACAGATGACTTTCCCTGCTAAACTGGGAGAGATGCACTCTTTCTTGAGAGAGAGAAGCCTATAGATTTAGAAGGTGTACCAGCTCTTGTTTAAGCCTCAGATGTCAAATTCTTCAGTCTACATTCATATCCAGTTCATAATTACTTAAAATATATGGCTATACTTAAAGAGTAATCAGAGGCATTGCAGCTATAGAGCCCTGCACAGTTGAGCCACCAGATACCAACCAGACTTTGGAAAGGTTGTGCAGTCCACATACTAGTACTGTACTGCTTTGAATAGACACCTTTTGGATCAGCATTAAAGATGATGTGGAGCACATCGGGGCATTCCCCCATTCTCAGCCATAGATCTGCTCCCACTGAAGCCAGCAGTAATTCTGGTGAATATTACATGTGAGCCCATGGAAGCAGGGAAGATAACTCTATTTAAGGCCCATACTGCTTTATAGTTTGCAATTACTCAATATCCAGAAATAAAATTCCATAGCTGGTTTTAGGGCACAAACACATCCTTGGGTTATTTTTACTGGAACAACTGCACAGTAAGAATAGTTAGGATGGCATTACAGTGGCATGACAGTAACTGTTGCATGACAAAGTGATGCAACCTAGAGAGCAGCCCAAACCAGCATATCTACAAATCACAATCTGCTTTTTCACCTCGGCAAATAGTGACCTCTGGGAAGATTCCATCTTTTCAGCACAAATAGAACTTGATGGGAAGAACAGAGTCATAGAAAGATCTCTGGCGTCTGAACCAACTGCTGTGGTCTGAAGAACTGTCATGAGAGCACGTTTCAGAGTCAAAAGGCTGTGTCCACCATGGGGCAAGGAGCACTGGCTTAGAGCAAGCAACCACACTAGAGCATGCATGCTTTAGTGAGAGAGTATCCAGATCTGATAGGTCACAGAAAGATCTATGTCTCATTTTCCCAATCTATAAGACTAAACAGCTGAGACATGTAGTCAGGCAAGGAACTGCATGAGCTAAGGATTGTGTGTTAAGCTCACACATTCTTGCTGGAAGGGATATGCCAACCACGAGGCATTTCCTGACATCAAATACACAGTACATCTCCGTTTGGTAATGTGAGTCCAGGTACTCAGGTCTGATTTAGTGTGTATAGTAGAAGAATCCCTGTCCTATTAAACATCCTCAGTAATGTGGCACTTTGGAAGACACAATAATTAGCATAATTGTCAATTCAGCCTCTAATAATGTACAATGCGCTCATTAACCCAATTAACCCCACACAGCACAACAACCATCACAAACAACACAACTGATGCGGTGAAGGGGAATGGATGCTTGACCGCCCTGCCACATCCCAGCACGAGGAGATGACACTGGCAAGGGCTGAAGGCAACTCCCAGAGGCAGGACCCCCACCCACCTCGGAGCTGCCACCTGAGCTAGTGCGTCAGCCATGTGCTCAGCTCCCTTCAGCCCTGTCTCAGGGCAGTGGAGGAGTTTCTCCTCCCATAAGGTTTTTCCTGGTACATTTAATTAAGCACTATGTATCAACACCCACATATGCATACCCCACTTCTCGACACCCCCCCCCCCCCCCCCC
>VWZV01004573.1:435099-520852 GCA_013397155.1 Irena cyanogastra
CCCCCCACTTTGCTGAAAGAGTCTCAGGTGGGATTCACTCGCCTGCTTTTGCTGCTGCTTAATTCAGTCAGGTTGGTAAATAATTCAGCAAGCACTCAGCCAACAAACAAACAGGCAGGCAGCACAAATGGCCAGACAGGGAGATGAAAGAATGAGAGACAGAAAGAAAAACCAAATGGGAGAGTGACAGCTTTTGCTGGAGCTCCTTTTCTACAGGCAGTACTTCAAGCTGTGCCTACTTCTTCATTCTCTGTGCTTACACTCTCATCCCATAAAGAAGTAGGAAAGTTTGTCCAACTGACACTGCCATTACCTACTGACTACTCACTGGCTGGGGCCCCACTGAATGACCACACAACCTTTTGATTAAAGTTTAGGAAAAGCTTCAGTACCTTGCTTATGCTCTTCAGCTTTGAAACCCTTCAAGATGGGGACCAGCAGCTCTTGGGCTACAGCTGGGCATAGAGTCTGCATCATTGACTCAAGTCTTTTTAGACCTCTGTTTTCCCAGCTGTAGAAGATGAAAATCCTCCCCTGCTGGCATCCCAGCAGGCCCAACAAACAGAAGCAATGCCAGGGGCCTGAGAGTCCTTCAGATGAAACACCAAGGCTTGGCAAAACCTTTAGAATTTTCTGACTGCATCAGTGAATATAGCAAAAGACAGTATCATCAGGCACCAAAAATATCAATTCCAGCCTTCCATAAAAACTGATAATCATAAAAACTATATCCCAATCACAGCAAAGGTTTGGGATGATTCAAGGTAAACACTTCATTATTCAGTCTATAAAAACAAACAGTAAACCAAAATATTTGGAGTAGAATTTTCTGTGATGCTTAACCTTACAATAATAATGAAGCTTTTAAAAATGGTATTTTGAAAATGTTTTCTACACACATAATAAATTAGCGTAAGACAACCTTATTAACACAGCTAGTCTGTTTGAGCTAGCTAGGTGAGCATCCTATGAGAAAATCATTTTACGAAGTGAATAAGGAAACATCTATGTATCACAAGTTTACTAAAACAGAATCCAAATCAGCAAGCACTATTGGGAGCCACAATTATAACAAGACCACCCATCTGTCAAACTGCTGGGACCCCTCTAGGCCAGGACTAGTGAGGGACACAATGACAACCAGCATTTAGGGGCAGCTTGCACACAATGTGCTCATTATGTAAATGCCCTGAGTCTTGCTGACTCCTTGCTGTAAGATATTTAACAAGTTTGCATGTGAGGATTGTCCTGAAGTGGTAGTGGAAAGACATGAATTTCAAAGGAGGTGACAAAGCATTGTACAAACATCTCTTAGATTATCAATTCCTTCAATCTATCCTTGGAGCCACATAATTACATGACAGTTGCCAAATTTCAGTATGCAGAAATACCCTTTGCAAGTGCATAAGACAAGCAGGTTGGTTTATTAACATACTTCATGTGAACATACTCTGAGTCTCATGGAAAGGGATAAAAAAGAGCAGCAGAAGGATAACTTGAGTAGGCGTACATAGAAAGTACTTACAGCAGAATGAAGTTTTTTCAGGCTGTTGAATAAAAAATCATTTCCTTTGCCAAAATAGAGAATGAGGCAGCAAGCAAGAGCCACAGTTCAACGACGAGCTGCAGAGGTTTGCCTGCTAGACCCTGTGCAATTTAGGGTGAGAGCCTAGAAAGACACCCAAGGGAGAAACAGGTCCCTTCTGCTGGTGGGTAAGAGTCAGTCAGATGATCAAAAAGCCACATGTTCCTGGAAAGAAGGCTGCCCAAATAGTGGCTGAGCCAGCATTACACTGTGGTGACTTATGCCAGGTAAGGCAGCAGCACATGGCAATGTGTGCTGGTCCACTCCTTTGCAGCTCTTTAGTTACCTACCAGCCACAGAGAAAATGGGTTAAAAGGGAAGTGGGGCTACTGCTGACTAGGTCTGGATACTGTTCTGAAGTTCATGCCCAGATCCACTTGGGGTAAGCAGTGAAGTCATGTGAAACCTTCTTACAGCAGTTCTGCACAGGGTTGGGCAAACCCCTTCTGGCTTTGGCTCAAGGAGGCTCCTACTGCCCAAACCTTGCTCTGAGATTTTGTTTCAAATACACACAGGTCCACCAAGCATAACCATGGCCAAGATCAGCCTGGTTGCAAGTCAAATGTTCAGATGGTTTCCAGTCCAAATCATAAATCCCACCCTGTCACCTGGAACTGAGCCCATTCTGCTCAAACCTCAACTTGCATTTGGGGGAAAGTTGACTCCAGTTCACAGAAAGGTTCGCAAATCCAGCCTGTGTTCTGGGTTTGTAACAAACCCTCCAAAACAGGCAAAATGGCCTTGGCTTAAAGGTCCATCTGGACCTTGTTGCCAGAGTCATGGTGTCATCTAGTGGTGACAGCTTGTATGGGCACACACGGTATCCACCTCCTCTTCACAAACATCCCCACAGAGAGTAGTGCACTTGTAAGTACAGTAAATGTCTTCCAAAGTACACCACCTTTTTCAAAGGCAGAACAGCTCCACCATTTCAGTAAAAGCCATCCACACTTCGAGGACAGCTTTTTGCAAAGGCTCCCAAATAAAGTGAAGGGCAAACTTTGCATCATTTCTCCACAACTAGAAGATGATCTCCTGGGGAAAGGGCAAGCCACAGTAACTTTGAGGGATAGCAGTCAGCAGCAAACTCAGTTGTGAACATGTTTTATATTTCAAAGTCATTCTCAGTATAGAAGTTGCATCTCTTGAAATGTCCCTTTCACCTACACTGTAATAATGGTCAAAAATCACAGTGATACATATAAGAGGAAAAAGGGCTCCAATTTGAATTTGTACTTTGTGAGCTCTCTTGCACAGACACACATGCCCAGGTCTCAAGAAAGGGCAGCTGATTTTTGGATTCCAAATTTATGTCATACTGGGGGAAAGCTCAAGAACAGTGCAGCTGAAGCAGAAGTCACAGAACATCTTTTGCAAGAGATCAAATGCCTTAGATCTCACTTTAAGCATTTCTACATAGATTTGACCCACCATATATTCTCTGTGAGAGTTCTGGCAACGTGAATTTCTTCTCCTCAGTGAAGCTAGGAACTGATGTACCTGCTCTTAAACCTAGTCTCATTTTAATTCAATGAAATTTAAGCTTAGGAGTTTTACCTTTCAGCTAAGACAAAGCAGGAACACTAACATGATTGGTTTTCCAGGCTCAGCTGATGAGTAGGAACAGAGACACCATCAACCCTGTTCCCATAACCCCAGGCACTGCACTGAGTCACTAGTCCCACAAGCTGATAAGAGCTGCATCTCAAAGGAAAGAAAACTGTTCAAATTGGAAGACGGATCACAGTGTCAGCAGGGAGGCAAGAAAAAATTGCCAATTTCAGCACTGTCCTGGAAATGAAGTGGGTTTTCAGGTTCCTGAGGTCTGTCTGAGGTTTCATAATGGGTCCAACTCAAGTGCTTCCTTGGCACGTTTGTCTTCTTACCTAGAGCTTAATCCTTCCCTCTGATCTAGTCTTTCTGTCTGCCAGCTAATGAGCTTGAAATTACTGTATATTTATGTGTCCCTCTGAGCTCTGATCTGTGACACAACCATAGCTACAGCTGGATTTGCTTCTTTCTTTATTGTCTAGAGTTGCAGCCTAAAGGCCAGGCTTGATGCTAAAAACAATGAAATTCAAATCCCAGTTTACATGTGGGGTAAGAGGGAGAAAGCACTTTTCAGAACCCTGGTTCCTTTTGGGATCTATCCCGAGACACTGAATTTTAAGCCTAATAACAGCACAGACCAGGACTATCTTCATGGCAGAGGATTCCACACACTCCATTCCACCTTGGTTACAGACAGCATAGGGAAGACTTTTAACTACTGCTTGCCCGGACTCAAAATGACCACAGGAATTATCCAAAACCAATAAACTCTTTATAGCTGCACCAAAGTGTTTTCTTCTCTTGGATCTGTTTTCTTCCCCCATCCTATCACCTGTATTCCACTTACTCTATGAAGCTTGAAGACGTCATATTGCCATCTACCCACTAGGTCTACCATGAAGGTGAAGCAAGTTTTTCAAAGGTAAGAGAGAATTCTCAGCTACTGTTCTGTGGGGGAGATTTTAACTTTTAGTAAGTTAAACACAAACCTAAAAATAACAGATAACTTAATCAGAGCCTGCATATAGAATACCTTTCACCCCAAAGAAGCTTTCAAAAAACGTGCATGCACAGCAACACAGAAATGTAGCGACCTCTGGAGCTGATTATAGCTGCTGCTCATCCAATACAGTGTGATAACAACAAGGAGAGCTACCATGATAAACCTCTGGGTTTTTGGTAAATGCACTATGGATTTCTGCACGCTTGCTATACCAGAGGACACCCATATATTTAAAGGCTTCACCTGACACAACAGTGCAGAGCCAGCAAAACGCATTTCCTTTTTGTCCCTTGGAAGGTCAAAAACCTCCCCAGCAGAATATGCTGGAATACATACAGCGAGGTTATTGAGCAATTTCATATCTGATATTAAGGTACTCGCTGGCTCTACCACTCAGTGCGTGCCGTGACAGATATGTCACAAGTAAAGGTCACGGCAAGGTTTTCTCTGCCAGACTTGCCCGCTTTACAGGAACGGCAGATTAGTGCCTGCTCAGTTGCTCTGTCCTGTGTCCCAGGCACGGTGGCTTGTTTTGGAGTGCCCTCTGCCGCCCAGCCCGCAGACATGCGAGCCGGTAGGGAACGAGGCCGGGACCATGAGCTGGATCTCGGTAAAGGACGGACAGCAGTCAGCGCCATTCAGCTTCACGTGCCCGTCAGAGGCCCTCGCTAGAGCCGAGCCCTGAGCTCAGCATCTGGGTCTGACTGCCTGAGCTCTAAAGGTTTGCAAAGCACTGCCATCCACCAGGGCTGCAGAGACAAGTGATTTTCAGGTCAAGCCTACCTCAGCTCACTTCCCCCACGTGACAAAGCTCTTGACCAGTTCTTCTCATCTGGGATCTGAGGCAGAAAAAGCAGCATATGCCCCTTGCACTGGCACTGCTGGGATTCTTCCTTTGCAGCCATGAGAGGCAGCTTTACTCTTCACTTCCACTCAGCCCACTTCATCTAAGCAATGGGTAATTCCTGTCTCCAAAGGAAAAGAGGCAAGCTGACTAGTCCAAGATCTGGGGAACCAGCAGGCCTCTGAAAACTGCACAGAAACAGTTTCTATCTAGGTGGTAAGATATCAGGTGTCCTAGAAGGTTCTATTAACTTACAACCAATAGTACCAGGCAAAATTCTTTAGTCACTCCATCATCCTCACAACTCCAAAAATCCTGACCCTACCCTTACACCCCTTTCTGTTCAAGCTGGTGCAGGCAAACAAACCTGGCACCAAGACTAAAGTTTCTGACTCCCAATGCCAGAACATAATGTGATTTTCTACTTACCTAAGTTAATCCAGTTCTTTCAAGTTCTTTTAAGCACAACAGCCATAAGTATCTTTATTAGATCACTCATTCATGTCCAATCAGCTACCACACAGGCTTGGCACTGTCCTGCACAAGAAATAACTTTGCAGTATGTACAGGATTCTCTGTGCAGTGAGGTCAGGTACTGCAAAGATGTTTGCTCTGTGCTCTAGAGTCCTGTGAAGTTCTCAGCAAGCGAATATTTTGCAGGCGTGCATGCCAAGATGCACACATACAGCCTTCACCTGTGTGCTTACAGCAAGCATCTTAAAAAATCTGAGATGTGGCAGTCAAAATGTAACTTGCACTGGGGAAGAGAACTACATGAGAGTAGTATATGATTTTATCTCTTATTTTTGTTACCCAGAGTCAGATTCTTCTGTGAGATACTGCTCCTATACCTCTACAAGGATGGAATTCCATGACTCTTCCCTTCTTACATCTGGATAGAAGTTATCACTCCACATGTCCACTCCTAATCAATACATGCAGCTAGAATTGTCTCCTAGATTTGCTACAAGTCAGACATTCTCTCCTCTCTGACAGCAAAGCACAATTTATTTTGTCAGGCTTGTCACTGCAAAGCTGGGACTACTTGCTTAAAAACAGACCAAGACACAATCCTAGCTCTGCCTGTTACCCATGAAGGGTTTTTAATTCCAGAAGATGTATGTGGAGCATCAGGGTATGTAGCAGTCTTTGTGTGTGCACTTATAATAACAGCTTCCAATTCCCTTCCCCTTTTGGCTGCCATGCTTCCCTTGGGAAGAGATACCTGAATACAGTCAGGTAGGTAACCTCTCCCTTCAGTGAACTGCCAGCCTTTGTTGTTTGCCTGTGTGATTACTTATCTTTGTCACTGTGCCATTCTCCTGTTCTGCTCTCCAGTGTCAGGCAGCAGAGCCATGTGGATGTCACAGTTTCTCACTGCCACAGTAAGCACTGAGGCTCCCCATGGCTGTGCTGACCCTGGAGAGGTCTGTGTTAGAGTAACATGACTCACAGCAACACTATCACTGCTATTAGGCCACTGATACTGTACCAGAAATAAACACAAAGGCATCACCTAGAACTACAAAGCTTTAGACACAGGGCTGGTGCAGTGGCAAGGGCCAAGCAGAAACCCAGTCCTTCTGGGGAGGCTGTGCTAGTTACTAAACCAGCTGGTGCCAGGGTTCATCTGCTCCTGCCAGTTAAGGAGCTTATCTAATAATTACACCATGTCACCTTGCAAATCTTGCTTCTTCGGGAGTATAACTCCTGTGGCCTCCCAAATGCAGATTCCTTACAGAAACAGATAAGGCACCAAAAAACTCAAACAAACCAACCCAGAAACTGTAGGGTAACAATGTCAAGCAGAGATCCTTTGCACATGTCAGTAACAAGGTTTTATCAGAGAGCCTTTATCTAGAAAGGATCTCTTGTGTATGCTGTCATTTGAGCAGATTTTAGTCCTTGTTACACAGAACAAGCAAAACTGCCAGGTCTTAACACCAAAGATCACAGCGAAAATATTTTTCAAAAAGTCAAAGAATTAGTTGTGCTTGAAGCTGTATGTACATTCAGGATGAATTCTTTTGTTTGCTGCCTTTTTTTTTTTTTTTTTTTTTTTTTTTTTTTTTTTTTTTTGATAGCATTCATGCGGAAGCAAAGGGAAAGGATAGACATATTTATGATACAAAGGGAAAAAAAAGTTTCATCCAAACCATTCCATTGGCCACAATCCCTTCCTCCCATGCCAGCATTTTTCCAAAAAGACCTCTAGCTCCTGTTCCTATACTGACTCATTCCATTGGCTCCTCCACCGAGCTTCCATTCCCTGCCCACATCAGCCCTGATGCTACGCAGCATGTGCCGGGTGCCGGCAGGGGGTACCGCGACCCTGCGTACCAGCCAGAACATCACACAGGCACGTTGTGCTAACCGAGGTGGATTGCTGAGCTTCAGTCTCTAACACACATAATGAGATTAGCATTTGAATAGTGCTGATCAAGTTACCAGTAGCTCTGAACTCCGGGTGCATCAGATGCAAATGAATCACTATAAATTTTGCTCCTTTCTTAAAGGCTCTTTATATGCATGGCCAATGCAGAAAGAACTGCAGTGGGTATTGGCCCAGTAAGTCTGTCTCTCACCATGAATGGGAATTTCTGAGAGTGGAGAAACCACAGGAGTATCCTTCCTAAGATTTTTACTTTTTTTTTAATTAGCAGGTTTTTCCCTCCCCCCCCTCCTTTTTTTTTTTTGGTGTGTCTTTTCTCTCAAGGCTTCGCAGGTATCAGGACATATTCTGGCATAAAGTTCAGAGACAAAATCCTTCAAAATACCTTAATTATATCTGTTTTAATTACCTGAGTAACTTCTGAAAGTCCTGCCAGCCTCCATGTGTCAAGGACATATCCTTCCCTGGTGGGAGGATGAAGGTGAGTTAAGTCTGTGGTGTCTCCAACTGCATTGATTCAGTATCTCAGAAGAACTTGCAGTATTGTGGGCCGTCTCAGTATTCTCACCTCCTCAGTCTCCCTGGAGGAAGATACAGTACACAACCCATTTAGGAGGAATCTTCAGGGTACTGCCTTGCATGATTAAATGTAAACAGCCTAATCCCCTCCGTATCTCAGTGGACACTCAATTACAGGGGAGTTTTCTCCCATGTCTGTGCTGCAGGAAGGAACCCTGAGGGGAGAGGAAGGGAAGAAGGCACAGTCAACTTGAGAAAACGAAATCTGTGGATGTCAGGTGAGCTCCGGTGTGTGCCAGAGCTCACCTGACACGGCAGTGAGAACTGAAGTCACAGGAGCCTATAATTTCTGCTAACATGGAGATTTAACAAATTCACAACGTTCTGTAAGATTCATAGCAGTACAAAATTATGCATCCATGACATCTCAAATGCAGCCATTTGAGTTTTTAGGACCATACTGCAAACAAGCTTGTTCTTACAGTAACTACACTCAATTGACTTCAGCTGCTTTCATTTCTCTGAACAAACTTGAGTAAAGAAACTAAGACCACATCAGCTCTCCAGACAGCCTGACTGAAGCAAGCACTGTGAAAAACGCTCAAACTCATTCACTTCCTGATACAAAACCCTGGATGGCCTTAATTGTATTCCAGCAAATTCTGGGCATTCTATGCTAGAATACACACAAATTGCTATGTGGTTTGAGATTTGCAACTAGGAGTGACTTTCTGATTACCAGACCTCCATTTATTATTTCTAATATTATTATTCACCAGCTAATTACTCACTTCTAGCCCTAGATATTTTTAACATGGTACATTTATTTTGAGGTGCAGGAAAAGTACATGCACCTAAGCATTGACTTAAATTAACAAAATATTAGAACTCCTCACCACCTCCCCTGAGAAGGAGCCTTCACATCTCCTCACTCTACCTGCTCCTCGTTAAAGGAAAGGTGTGAGGAAGTTTACCACATTTGTAGTGTCAATCAGCTCTTTTCCTATGGAGCCTAAATAGGTTCAAATAGCCGCAGGCACAGAGTACTGAAATTACTCCATGTCCCAGTTGGTTATATAATAAATCTGAATTAAATCAATAATTAAAGCAGTTCTTGCACGCTACTTCTCCCTGATGAGCCTCCAAACCTTTTTAGAAAGCCAGTGGCACCTCCCCATAATGAGAAAAGGGGCTCAGAGCCCACTTCACTCTGAGCCATCCACTGCACAGGCAAGAGACAAGACCCACTTTAACACCTGTGGCAAAAGCAGGTGTAAATTTTGAATGCAGCCCACACTGGAAAAGGGACAGGCCCTCACTGCACCACGCACAAGACCCACCCTGAAGGCTAAGCCAAAACACACAGACCTGGCTGCCCCCTCTCAGGCTCCGTGAGCTGTGAGCTCAATGCAGCTCCCTTCTCTGCAGGTATCTCCTCAGTCATCCGGGCTGAGGAGGTTCCCCTGAGCAGCTCCTGCTGCCTGGGCCCCAGGGACACGCCGGGAGACTAAAAGCTGACTTAGAGGTGCCCAGAAATGCACACTCCCAAGGGGAAGGCTTGGGCACAGCCATACCATCGCCTCACACAGAGACCACCCTGACTTGCTGCAACAGCTCAGCTTCTGAGGAACCCCCTGGCCTGGGCAGCTACAGCCCCAAACCATGCCCCTCGGGATCACACCTGCACCCCAGACTCGTGACCCTCAGGGGAATGGAGCGGGGCGTCTCCCACACCACAGAGCCCCGCCTCAAGGCTGCGCCCACCCCAGGACAGAGCCCCGCCTCAGGGCCGGGCCCATCTCGCGGCAAGGCCCCGCCCCAGGGCCGGGTCTCCCTCACGACACCCCCGCCCCTCAGCCCTGAGTCGCCCGCGGGGCGCTGACCTGTGATCTGCTCACCTTTTGTGCTTCGGAACTGTGTGTCGCGTCCCCTTCAGCCCTCAGGGCTCTTTCTCCCTCACAACGCCTCCACCCTTCAACCCTGAGGGCTGTGTCCCCCTCAGGCCTCGGGGCGATACCCCGTGTCGCCCTCGCCCCTCAGGGCTGGGTGTCCCTCAGGGCTGAGGCCGGGCCCCCTCGCGCCGGGGCTCGCGCTCGCCGCAGTGGCGGGGGCCGCCAGGGGGCGCCCCGGGGCCCTGCCCAGGCCTGGCACCCACTGAGGGCACGACCCGGACACTCGGGAAAAGCACCCAAAAGGGAAAAATCCCCCTAAAGAGGGGGAAAAAATCCCTAAAGAGGGGGGAAAAAATCCCCTAAAGAGGAGACAGGCTCTGTGTTGAAGAGTCCATGTAGAAGGACAAGCATGTAGAAAGGGAAAAAAAACCCAAAAGACCTATGTCCCAGCCCAGGATAGAGGTCCTTAGTCAGCAACACTGGAGAGCTTTACCTTGGTCCTACATTCCAGCTCTTGCACTAAACATTTATTTTACAAATAAAAAATGTCACTTGAGATGGACAAGCAGCTGAAGAAGAAATTAGATTTCTCTATCAGAAAGAAAGGGCATAATATAATAAACAGTACACAAATGTGAGGAGTGATGTATATACGCTAAAAACAGCAGAGGGCAAAACATTCGCAACAGACACGAAGTCTAAGGTCTTTTATTATATTTTATAGATTAAATATATCTTCAGTAGAGTCTCTTTTTAAAACACACAAAAGGAAAAAATACATTCTTCATGTACATATGAAATACTGACCATGTAGCAGGGACCATGTACAGTGCAAAGTATGAACACAGCTACACAGACATCACCACCTTGGATGATTATCAAGCTTTTTCTACAGTAAAACTGGAACAAGTTAACATTTCTGTTTCCAAAGATAAATCCATACCCTTCCCTTCCATGGCATTTTGTGCGATTGTGCAGGAAAGGGTTTAATTTACTTTTTAAAGATATTATAAAACCCTTGCATTGCATGAAAAATTATTGAACTCCTCAAGCTTTACCACTTTCACATATTCACAACTGTAATACAATTTTTATTGTGATTGCAGCCCAACTCCAAAAATCCAGGGAAAAACAGTAATATATATAACCCGGTATAGAGAAAGGAATGAATCAGAACTGATTGTTGCAATGTCCAGGAAACATGCACCCAACATGTACACACACATACACAGAGGGTGGGAGACAGCGAGGTGTGACAGAGCATCTCCTGTTTGTCACAAGTTTGGAGTGAGGGCACGGGGTTGCACGTTTCACTTCGGCAGTGGGTCTCTAGTGTCTAGTAGGGGATGTCATTCTGGTAGTACTGGATCATGTCATATGTTCTACTCCTAGAGAAGAAAAGCAAAGCCAGAGGTAAGTAAAAGTTTAAAAAAACACTGCACCCATTGTCAAGAAACATTCATCAGGATCCCACAGGGACAAAACACGGGTGAAGGAAACCAGCTGCTAATCAAAACTACTTCATTCTTTGAAGGCATTGTGAAGGCCCAGTTACTGTTATGGACAGTACAAAACATCCTGCTCTTGTTTAAACTAGTTTAAAAAAGTATTTCCACACTTTCCAGCGTGGTAACAGCATCAGCAGCTTGGATCCTGTGTTTGGATAAGCCACAAGCACATCACATGGCATTTGCAGTTTGTTTTAGGAGAAGGAAATGCATAATGAATGAATCAAGATCATCAGGGCTGCATGGAGACAGGATTATGTGGAAATAAAAGTCAGCTTAATTAAGGAGAATGCTAATAATGAAAACAAAAGTGCAGGGAAATAACAGCATTAATAGCAGCATCTCTGATGAGTGACTGAACAAACAAATCTCAGCCTGTTACAGATAACTCAATTTTCCATAGGCAGAGCTTATTCAGGTCACAGATTAACCACACCACAGGTAGAAAAGCTCAAGCTTGTCAGAACTAAGCTGGTTCTGGCCATTCACACAGCAGTGTCACTGCTTTCACCCCCCAATATTAGTCTAAGATTCTGAGCAGGTGCACTAGCAAGCACTGGAACATCCACTCTAGTGGGGCTGTATCTGAGCCAGCAAGTGGCACTGGTCTCAAGCTGACCCCATAAGGAACTACACAAGAGCTTGTATTGGACTCTCCAATATATCCCACAAAGTCTGTATTATCTAGCATAATAAAATATGCATTTAAGATGTTTAACTATCATATTTATTCTTTAGCCTAACCAGCCTTGCTCTTTGACCATGCTGGACTTGAGTCTTCCTTCCCAGCACAAAACAGAGGAAATGCAGCACATTCAGAAACAAAGCTGCCATCCTGCACTGTCTGGATATCAACGACTCAAAAATTTTTGGTATCTGACTGATAAAGCTCTGCTTTTCAGCTCTGTTCAAAGCCTGATGGCCTTCCTTTAGTCATAGGGAGAAGACATGCATAGAAGCCAAACCTGTTGCTGAGGAAACAATTCTGGATGATCTTGATGATGAAAGTTGCAGCCTCCCTTTCAGTCATGTTGGGGCTGAACCTGTGTCTATATGCAGAAAATCACAATCAAATAGAAAATTAGTGAGGTTTCTTTTGAACATGGTACAAATGTGTCTGTGCACAAGCTCAGCCAGGTGTGATTTCACTTACTGCAAGTACCTACTTCTTGTGAAACCACTTGGTACAAATGACATAACATTTTAATAAAAATCATTTTCCAGTTCACACATATTGCTGACTTACTTCAACAGCTTGATTGTCTGCCCTCGGAAACAGGGCAGCCCTGTATCCAACATCAGTGTAACCAGAGAGACCACAGCATCCATGTACGGCCTAGAGAAAAAGAGGACAAAAATGTCAGAGCATTCAAACTCCTGCAGCCTTAGCAGGTAAAGCAGACAAGCTGAGGAGTTCAATGAGCTGGATCCCACCTTTTTCTGTAATTAAATCAACACAGATAATCCTCTTACATTTGCTGGTGAAGCTACACCATTGCTTGCAATCTGTCACTTAAATTAAGTGTCACTCCTTTGTGCTGGACTGTCAGATACTCAGAATGCTGCAAGATGAAGTCTCAAGAAGGATTATGCAAAGTAATGCTTTAGCAAACAACATTTCTTTGGCATCAGAAAGGTGAAGCAGTGCACCAAAACAGTACAAAAGGCTGAAACCAGCAACACCACAGGAACATACTATCTTTTAATCTTAATTACTCTGGGTAATTCTTTGCTACATCAGCCCAGCTTCCCTTCTCCTTCCTCTGCTCCTGCTCAGAACATTTATTATCTACCAGGCTATTACTCTGCTACTTGAGTGACACATTTGCTTTGTCACGAGAACTTTGTCCAGACTGTTTCTAAGGAACCAAAATTATCTTGATTCCAAGACAGTAGCTTCTTACTGTATTAACAGTGCACTAAATTGTGTGGGGAAATGTGTGAAACATCACATTTATAAATTGAATATATAAAATTTTAAAATATAACATAAGGACAGAAAAAATACCACAAAGATAAGCTGTAAAATAGCAGGATTATTACATTGTTTCAAAGTTTGCAAGATGTACCAGGATAGTCAACAGGCTCAGACTCCCTACAAATCAACATTTGTTATTATTTATCTTCTCATGTGGCTTTGGGCATGCAAGAATTTCCACTTTAAGCAGCTAAGAATACCTCACCTGACTGCCAGATAGCCTCTGACACACATCTCCATAAACCATTTGAATGGCGTTGCCTCCATTTTCCCTCCCATTATCATCACCATCTCATCAGTCAGCTTAATGTCAGGCTCCCAGCCCAGGTTTCCACCAGGTGAGCTTTCAAACATGAATCCAAAATCTGTGCACAAAAGATAAACTGCCTCATAAGCTTTGTTGGTTAACTGTGTGCCGTTAAAGCTGACAGAAGCAAGAGATGTGGATTGCATGTATTAATGTAAACATTTTAACTCCAACTGGAAAAAAGCTTTGGTGAAGTGTAAGAATACCAACAAAAGCATCATCACCATGACATGAGAATAGACCTAAGAATGGGGATATCAAATAAACTGCTGAGATATTTGTGCAATTCCAGAAAAGAAAAGCTAAAGCAGAGGTTACAGCCTCACACAATTATATAAATTTACTTGTCAAGTTTAATTCATACCCTTGCAGTAATGAAAGGAATCCAAAGACACATTTCTATAATTACACATATACACACATGTATCCATGCATGAGTACATAAACATGTGTCATCCATACACATGTGTGTATATACTTTCCTGAACCTGACAAAACTTTGCAGAGCTAAATTTACACAGAAGCAGCCAACACAAACACAACACTTGGCACAAAGGCATGAAAACCTTCCATGTATGTTTTACAAACAGTGAAATCAGTATACAGATGGATCGCAAAGGGGAAATGGCTTATTGTCTGTTATCAGCCATAATTAAAAGCAGAAAGCAAAGGTAATAACTGACATTCAGAGGTGCCTATGACTGACCAATATGAATGATGTGTCCCTGTTTGTCCAGCATGATGTTGCCATTGTGCCTGTCTTTAATCTGGAGCAGGAACAGGAGCAGACTATAGGCAGCCATACTGCGGATGAAATTATAGCGAGCCTGTACAAACAACAATTTAAAACAAATCAGAACAACTTCCAGAATTCAATAACTCTCCATTAGGAGATGAGACAGATGAAACAAAGCTTTTTTCTTTTTTTCCACTCATGATTAGTTTGAAGCAATGTCCAATGACATTCTCCATGCATCAAAAGCTGCAATTACTTCTTTAGCTAACTCATGAAGAGCTAAAAATGGATTATCAGCATCAGGAACTAGATACAGCATTATAGTAGTCATTATGCAATTATTTGTCATTATTTCTTATAGGTAGAATACTTCTCAGTTGATATTTTGCTGTGCTTGCCCACTGATATTTTACCTTCTGGAATGCAAGGGTAGACTCATCTCCATATTGCCTTGTAAAATAATCATACATCCCAAAGTCTGTCTGCCTGCCCAGCTGGTCACGGGATGTGCAGTCAGGAATGCACTCAATAACACCACACTGGAGGGGAAGGAGAGAAAACAGGTTTGTAAAGCATGCTCCCTAATACATTTTGTTCACGGCTCTTGGCAGTCATACAGGTTCTCTGAGAAATATGGGGAAGCCTCTAGATCACCAAATACAGAATTTCTAATTTATTCATTAAAAAAGGCATATACTCTCTTTTAGGATTTCCATGCAACTAAGATAAACTCTGTGACTTTCCACTATTTTGTACAACGTAGTCCCAGAAATCAAAAAACAAACACTTGCAAGCAGCAAAATTTCAGAGCCAAAAGCTTTAGAAAAGCAGGAAGCAGGAGAGGAAAGACTCCTTCTATTGCTGGTACTCCAAATATTTGGCATAAGTGATGTGGGCAGTACTTCCTTGTAGCATAGAAATTTTATGTGTGCTGGAAGAAAGTATTTTTGAACTAAGAATGATATGCTACAGCACTACAGTTAATTGCCCACTTACCCCAGGAGCTGTGGCCACCACTCTATATGGAAACACAAAAAGATCCAGGCCTACCAGCTGAAATATGTTCTTGAAGAGACCGATGATTTGTAAAGCTAACATGTCCTGTCAGACAAGAAAAAATTGCACAAATATTACAGGGGTTACAGGTCATAAACTGGATTATAAACATGCTCTGAAGAACTCTGAAGTGCACATTAAGTTAAGCAGGTGTGCAGATGTGTGCTTGTGCATGCACTGTGGGGGAAATCAAAAAGGGAACTGATAAATGCTGTGTGAGTGGGCAGCAAGCAACACTGATCATTTAACTGCTGACCTAAGAATGAACTGCCTATCACCCTTTGATAAAAGGGCTACTAATAACTCCAGTGTTAATAACCAGCAGTCCCTCTTAATCAATCAAACTTCAATGTGCAAGATGCCACCTTATGAACTAAAGCTATATTACCAACAGCTCAACTGAAAAATAAACCGTAAAAAAATTTTTAAGACTTGGTAAAACAGAATTTCTCTAGGGGTACAACACAATTCTCCCTCTCAGTCCATAACTAGCGGAGATTACCAAAGTTCCAAGAAAAATATTCCTACTAAAGTTATTTCCTTCTTATGCATTATCACCTACAAGTCTGTCTCCCCTAAACACAAAGCCCGACAGCTCTGTACCTGTCTGCAGTCATCGCCCACTTTAAAGATGGCTGCCTGCCAGCAGATTTTCTGACTGTCCTCATCCTCTTCTTCACTTTCATTGATGGAGTCAGAGCGACAACGCAGACCTGCAACAAGAGGACCCAGCAAAACCCAGACATGGACTTCAATTAGTAACTTTCTATCACGACAAGCCCTCTGCACTCAAACCCACAGCATTTCACTGCAGGTGCACCATAGATATTTCTGCCTTACAAGGTAATTATCATAATACAGTTCCCTTTGTCTCCTGGAATTAAAACATCTCAAACCACTGTTCATTATTTACCCGATAAACGCCTGCATTGCATTGAGGTAGTCAGCTGGAGACTCCCACAAAATGTCTTGAGAGAGAAAACCTGCCAAAACCTGGATTTTGCTATCATCTAAAAACCCGGAAAAGGCCAGTGATTTCTATTTTCATTTAAAGTAACTGTTATAATTTCTTCAAGAGCCCTATGTGGCTTGCTTCTTGAGACTTTAAAAAAGATTTAAGTTTTCAGAATTTTCTTCTCTCTTCCTTTGATCCAGTTTAATTTCTCAGCTGAACCATGGCAGATAAAGTTCAACACAGAAATAATTTTTTCTGCAGCGGTATAGGTCACTAAAAGCAGGCAGTTTTAAAGGAATTGCTGACTACTAATTAGTAGTATCAATTATTAAGTTGCAGTTACTAACCTTCTTTTTCAAGCTCACTGACTCCACATCGCTTCACTTTGAATTTGGCCAGATAGGGTGCTTTTGCTGCACTAAATTACAGTAGAAACAAAGATGATGATGAGTGCAATTAGCCATACAAACATTCATAGAAAAATGCTTGAATTTCATTAATTAGCTTAACAAGCATATATATATATATATATTAAAAGAAAATAACAAGAGCATGGTACCTCTGCATAGGAGTTCCTGATTTGTAATCAATATCCAGAACAATTGCTTCAGGATTGCTGGGCAAGTAACAGCCTGCAAAACAGCACACAGCTGAGGAAAAATCCCCTGGCTAGTGAGACAATGCAAGCTGGACAATAACTGATGCCAGTGTCTACAACTTCAGTACATAGTTTTGAATTGATGTTAAGAGAGAAACTGGAGATTACAGCCTGTGAGCCATGAAGGATGTGGTATCCTTTGCATTAGTGAGAGATTCCCAGAAACTAATAAAATACAGTTTTGAGCTAATACTGCAGAAAGGTACCACAGAAAGGTACAGAGAGGACCTTTTCTGCTCCTCTCTTACAACAGCCCCAAATGAGATGTGGCAGCAGCCCCAGTGCACTGGGCAGTGCCCTCAGCCACCAACACATGGTAGAAGGTTTGAGACTTGTTAGAGGTCAGGAAAAGCTTTCATCAAACTCCACTTTGAAGAGGAGATTCAGGCTGGGGAAACATTATGTTCAAGATTTGAAAGGACCCTCAGATAATGATATTTCAAGGGAATGCCTGATGGGAGAAAGGGGAGAATTAAAGGAACTGGACACACTTCATTCTTGAGATAACAAAACTTCTCCAAAACACCACATCTTTTGAAAAAAGAAGGTGGTAGAAAGCAGAAGAGTTTATTTATCCTTCCTCTTCAGACACACACTGCTACTTTTATCCATGATATACATTATCTATCTTGCTTTTGGGTAAGTTTTGATGCATCATACAGAAATTATTGGATGGGCAAAAATATTTGATTTTTTTTCAAGAGAGAAACAACCACACAAGAACAGCCACCAGCACCAAAACTGAAATCCCTACAAGCTGCCACTCGTAGGGATTTCAAGACTTGCTTGCAGAAAATAAATAATCATGTTGAATGCAAAAGCCCACAATTTTATACGACTAAATCACATCTTACCAGGCTGCACTTTCACCTCAGACAGAGCACTCAAACAAGCTTTTTTTCTTTCCTCTCCTTTAGGGAATGGCCTAGAAAGATGAATCATCTCTTAATTATCTGTGTATTAAATATTACTCTACACACTAGCCTCAATTTTCTTTCAAACTTACACAAACAGAGAACAATTTCTGAAGTACAATACTTACTTGATAATGGCTGAAACATTGGTGATTTTATTAAAGAAATCAAACTCCCGTTGGTAGAACTCCTTGGCTGGGCCAGACAATGAGCCAGTTATCTCCTCCACTAACTGCTCCAGAAGTTCTCCAATGTCAGCTGCATGTGAAAAAAAAGAAGCATCTGTGTCAGAAGCTTATTTCAGAAAGTAAAATGATATGGGTGATGGAAATAAGCACTTTGGATAGCATTCAGAAAAAGGCACTGAGAGAACCAGCACCCTGTCTCTCCTGATAGACTCTATCAGGCACTGATGCAGAATGGACCCTACCTCTGTAAGTAAAAGAGAAATTTCCCAACTAAAAGGATTCTTCCTGACAAGCAAGAAGCCGGAAAAAGACTTAGTCTGGACTGGGAAAAGGAAAGGAGTCAAGTCACATTATATTTTAAAGTACTCACGATCTTTTTGATGTCCTTCTTCATCCAGGTAGATATTAGTTTTCATGTTCCAGATGAACTGGTGGGCCAAGAGCTGAGATTTGGAAGCCGCCCACAGGATGTATTCCCTAACGTAACCCATCTGCAACCATATGCAGACCAGTAAGGATCAAAGTTCATTACAACTCTCAGACTCAATATTACTGCTTCTAACAACTAGTATTCAAACACAGAAAGTGTTAAATGGATGGGAAGACGACCTCTGCACTCTCTCATTTTGCTAAAAAGATATGAATGACAGTGTATTTTAAAAGGTAGCAAACTTATCTTAAACTGTTTTTAGCTTTGTTACTGACCTATTCTGTTATTCTAATCAGCCTTTCCCCACCTCTAGGCCATTTTCCATCTGTTCTTTTTGGATTTCAAATTTCTTTGAGTTCAGAGCATCTTCTACTGTGTGTACAAAGCATAGTGTAACAGGGACACTGGTCTTGCCTGGCATCACTATGTGCTCCTGCAATACCAGGAATCTACACAGTGTCATAGGGACTGTACAGTTTGGTGGCAAGAACTGCATGTGCTGGCACAGTTCCACTGAAATTCTGGAAAGCAAGAAGACAATTATAAAGTTGAAGTGTCTAAGAAAATCATAGTCCTTCCAGCAGCCACATTTCTTTTCCTCTACATGCAACTGCTTTTGTAGTCTGTAAGTGTTCCTAGAGGTGTTTGACTGATATTAACAGACAGGTGTCTGATGTTCGTGCTCTGCATTGCAGACTCCTCAAAGAATAACTACAGTCAGTCACCTGCACTGTGGGATGGGAATACATTTACCTGAAAATAAAGCACTGACCAGAGTTCACTGCCTCGCTGGCAGGTAAAATGATCTCACATTAATGAACTCTGAACTTGGTTGTCAAGCTTTACTTCGGCTTCTGCAAGATAAGGCTGAGATCTGATTTCATACATGTGATAGAGCACAAGACATCCCTGGATGTCTTCTCTGGCTAACTCCACAGCAAAATGATTAAACGTAATGATTTAACTTCATTACTGGTTGTCTCATGCAGACCTCCAAAAGTTCCCAATTCAAACAGAGTCCTCATTTGGGGTTTCCCATAACAAAATCTTTTTCCTGAGAGATGAGCTACATAGCCTTTCTCAAGTTTATGTGTTCATAAAAGAGGTGTATCCAAAGCCAGCCAGCCTCTAGAGACAGTAATTTTTCTTCTATGTATTAAATATAGGATAATAATAAGCAGTGTTAGATTATGCTTAATTTTTGTTTTATTTAGTGCTTTAAATCTAAAAGCTGCATTAAAAATCTGTTTTCCTCACATGCAGCTGATTCATAATCTCACCTTGTCATATCGCAGTGCCTGAACAATCTGTGGAATGTAGAATAAAATGGCATCCTGAAAGAGAAGGGATGACAGGGTTTTACTGTTTTGCTGTAGTAGTCAGAAGAGGAGTCACATACACAGAGAAAAGCTCCTTTCAGTCAGGTGATAAACAAAATCCCACTGCCTCTTTTAAACTATGTATGCAACTCTCTCAAACCAAAGTATTATTCTGTTTAGTTACTCCCTTCAAAAATATAATTAATAATCATGTACTTCACAGTCCTAATATAAATCTGACAAGTGCTAAAAACCAGTTTTCTGCTGCCTTAGAAGAAATAACTTTGTCATTGAAAGAAGAGGCAAAAGAGATGATTTGAGAAGGGCAGTCTGAAGAAATCAGCTTAGAGTCATTTACAACAAAGCTGCAAATACACGAGTCAGGTTTACATGGGACAATCAACTTCAAGTTTCCATCTCACTCTGTGCCCGTTCCGCAGTGTGCTATGCCCATTTAGCACATGCCTCTCCATGGCATTAAAATGAAACTTGTGGCCACAGTGACCAGGGCCATTAACTTCCCCCAGAGTGTTAAGGCTTTCTTGGAACTCTTCTTACCGGAGGGAAAGATCGCAGGACTTTAACTCCGTACTGGGCTGTCAGAGGATGAGGGGGATACATGCTGGAGAAGTAGGACAGGCCAGTTGGTGGATCTGTGGGTGCCCAGCACAGAACGTGGCTGAGCTCAGGTGCATCAGCATCAATTGTGTGCCAGGTAACTAGGTACTGAAAAAGCAGGTCAGACACGTTAGGGGTTTGTAGCACTCACTGATGTGTGGGTACTACACGTCAGACAGTAACGCTGTCATCTAGCTCCCTCCAGCAGGGCAAGTGAAGTATGGAACTTTTTTTTTTTTACAAAACTATGGCTGTTTTATCTAATGCATTTTTTCCATGGAAACCTAGCTGTTGGAATCACCTCACCTCCCAGAACACCAAATGAAGTTACTAAAAGCACAATCCACAGGGAGAAAGAAGAAAGGATGAGTCATTTTGAAAGGGTCAAAAAAGGTTCCATTTTCCTGCCATCTATTTTACAGGTGATGTACAGAACACAGCTCTGACAAGACTGTCCTTCACAGGACTAAAGTGCTTCACTGCAGATCAGCCTTACTCACTTCCAGACTTTAGCCTCTGGATACACAGAAAAGGTTATGCTTGAAATAACTTCAGCAGTAGCACTCATCATGGATTGGTCCAGTCATCTTTACACTTATTATGCCAAAGGAACAGAAATGGTGGTTGTACTGCAAGTGATGAGTTTTGAGCCATTTTGTGTACAGTGGGAATACCCAGAAGCAAAATGTACCATTAGCTAACTGGCTAGCTCCTCTTACTGCTGTGATTTTCCTCTCAGCATCCTATTTCCACAGCTGTTCTGTCATTCTTTCCTACCAGAGATATGGGTAGCAGTAGAACATTCACTGTGGCAAGTCAAGACTGTATTTTCCAATATATCTGAATGAAATGGGCCTCCTGGGGCCCTGCAATAGTAAAAATATTCACAGGTACCTTTATTGCCTCAGGAACATCACTAACAGCTCCCGGGTCCAACCGGACCAGACGGGTCACTTCTGTTCCAATAGCTTCAGTGTTCTTAAACCTAAGTATAACCAGGAACACAGTAACATTATTAGAAAATTTTGATGGCTTCTTCTATTTATGTCAACATGAGAACAGCAGAAGGCAGAAAACTATATGCTCAATAAACAAATAGTCCAACTATGAAATAACATACACCAACATGCAGTGGAAAGGGGATTCTGAAACAACTGGTCCTCATCCAGTGCTTTTGTATAAATCAGTTGTATTTCAGCCTGCTTCCACTAGTGGATTCTTGGCTGAAATATTCTGTCTGGAATTCTACAGCAAGCAGTGTACAGAACTCTACTTGGCAAAAACTATCACTGTCCTAAGGGGGAAAGAATTTCCTTTCCCTTCCGGAGCCAACCATGCTAATTCTCTATAATAGTAAAGTGCAAGGCAATATCTAGCAAAAACACTGCATTCCAAGATACTTTTAGCATTGCATAAATGCTATGCTCGCTAATTGGCTGAATGCTATTAAAAAACAAACCTGATTTTTTCTGAATCAAACACTGTCTAAGCACTGGCAAAGAGCAGATGGTAGGAAAGGCAGGTGGACTTCATTAGTGACTGAGCCAAATGAGTCTATTAAGTTCTATTAATCTAGTTCTTTTCAAAGGTCCTGAGCAGTTGTGACAGTGTGCAAGAGGCTGCAACCAGCAGCAAGTGCTATCAGTACTTACTTACTCAACTTGTAAATACTCACTCAACTTCTAAGGCAGCAGTAATTGCATCAATTGTTTCTTTTGAAATATCTCACCTGGTAGGCAGCTGCACAGCAAGATAAGGAGAAATGCTCCAAGCCAGATTCACATTATCCTTCCACTGCTTCTCACTAAGACTGATGTATTTAGACCTCCAGTTTGCTACACTGCTCTCTCCAGTTTGATCCAGCTCTAGCTCAGGGGAAGACAGTGGATTGTACCATGTGATCAAGCGTTCGATCTCAGTAGCCTGAGGGAAACAGGAAAAAGAAAGGGGTTTCTGGAAGAAGCAAAACACTCTCAATCCCATAGTTTAGTTTATATATCTTGCAACAATAAGAGGTTCTTAGAAATTCATGCAGTTTGCCCATCCTTCTGATAACTCACCAGCAATGAGAGCAGTAACGTCCTGCGCTTCATGTAGTACTTGTGCAGCTGTGTCCCCCTGTTTGTCTTCTTGGACATTCCTGGAGAAAAGGATTAAAAAGTTTTCAGTGGCTTTTGTTCAGTAGGTTAAACTGCACTTTCAAACTGTCCACACCTGGAAACATGAACACAGAAGAACTGAATAACCACAAGACACCTGTAACTTATATCAGAGTGGCAGCAGGAAGTCAGCACTGCAGCCACTCACCATGCAGGTGTTCTTTGAATATACGGAGTACAACAGGCTACAGAGATATTACTGTAGTCAGCAGTGCATTCACTTTAGAACATGACAGTCTACTAAAAAGAAAGAGCACATAGCTTTAAAACTGTACGAAAACACAGTCCATGATCTAACGTCACTCTGCTGTCCCCAAAAAGCACTGGGAGCATGTTTCCATGAAGCAAAATATTTCCTTACAGGATTTCAATACATCTTGACCTTTTCCAGTCTTATTTCTCCTGCACAACAGAACTGAACATTCTATCAAAAAACTCAGGTGATTTCAGAACTTTCCTACTTGTTACCAGTGAGACACTTTCTGCCTTTGTTTTTCAGAGTTTGGCACTGGTAATTAAATACCCTGCCAGAATATGAGCCTGATGTTTAAGGTAAATATTGACTTTAAATATCTGAACATAAACTATGCTGTAAAATCGGCTGTAATGAGCTGGTTACAATCAAAAAAATACCTGATTTTTTAGATATGGTTGACATGCCACTGGACAAAGGGTAAGTATTTATCCATCCTTGTGTAGCCTGCTGCCGAGACCCAACATTGATATCCAGATTGCTCCTGGTGTCTTGATTATCTAAGAACAGAGCACAGGTCGGATGTAGAATCCAATCAAATAAACCAGACACTTTTAAAACAGCACTTAAAGGAACTCACCAGGTGGCACAAGTTGGCTGGCAGTCAGATACTTCTTGTCTGAGAACATTGCTGTCCAAAACTTGATCAATATGCTGATATCCTCACGGAGCCTCTTTTCCCCTTGTGTAGGGAACTTCGAAGGACAACTTGAAGAAATCACACAAATAATGCGATGGTGAATGCATCAGTGGGGAAAAAAAACCTCCCAGCAGTCAAAAACCCTTACCAACCTAATCAAGTCACACTTTATTCTGACTGAAATCTACAAGGATGAGATCACACATCACTACATTTTATCCTCATGGCTTTATTACATCTTACTGAAGAACACAAACTTCCAATTATAACTAAAAATTAAGGCAGCAGACTGTCAGCATCCTGGATTCATTTGAAAGTTAATATTAGGACTGAGTGACCTCCTCACATTCAGACATTCCTATCAATTAAATTTTCTTTTGTGCTTGTGTCAAATGTTGAAATAATCAGATTCAGTGTGGCTGTATTTTGAAAACAATGTAACTGTATTTCAGCCACACACACTCTAACAGCAGTTCTTTACACCTTATAAATCTAGATACAATGTTGAGCACTGAATAAATTTCAAAATAAGGAAAAAAGGGAAAAGAGCATAAACATTCCTGCTTTTTAAATCACACATAAAATCTGAAACCAATATCTAAGTCTCTTCAAGGTAATTTATGAACCATACTTAAGCACAAGAAAAGTTTCTGTTAAAGTGGGTAAAAAAGGAAAGGAAGAAAAATCACTAGAAGAGAAAGACAGTTGCTCCTTTGAAGTATCACTGAAGGTTCAGGAAAAACACAAACACATTTTCAGTGAGTTGTTTCAAATAAAAGAGTACCTGAAATAATCAAAGGCAGTTGAATAAATCTTTTCTCTCAAAACATTTCGGATAGTTGCATTTGGAACCACATCAGCATGCAGCAAAGACAAACCCAGGGTCAGCAACCTAATAAGCAAAATAAGAGAATGGAAATGTTGGCTCTCCCAAAATGGTGACCAATACACCACCCTGCAAATCACAACTACAGCTGTAACTGTAGCCTGAGAAGTGTCTGTTTCAGAGCTCCTGGCAACCTGTTCATATTTTCACCAATCTGTTTTAAAGCTGTGACTGCTGAACCACAGAAAGTGAAAGCCTTCAAGTCACAAAAGGTGAAAATAATTGATGAAGCAAAGACTAGATTCATTACTAGATCCACGATGTGGGCTATTCACTATATGAAATCATCCCATGAAATTTCCTGAAACGCCAAAAATTTACTTTCAAGCTGAAGTGATCCACTTCTGCTTTGAAAACAGAGCTTAGATTGCATCATCACAGGCTTTTAAAGCAATTCTCAGCACTTGAAGCCAAGTTAAACACGTAGTGTTTAGTTGTTTTCTTCCATCTCCCTATAACCTTATTTCTCATTTCTGTGATTCCAGAAGGAAAAGCCCAGAAGCACTCACTTAAATCGGGGCCCGATGGCTGCCACGTGCCGGTTCAAGCTGCCTTTTGCCCCCCCGATGTTCAGGGACAGGGACCGCTGGAGCAGGCTGGAGAAGATCTCGATTTGGTCAGAACTGCAGTATTTGGCTATTTCAAACCTCTGCACCAAAAACTGAGAAAAAGAGACAGACACACCATGCCTCCTTCGACCTTTCTGAATTTCAAACCCCACCCCTAGACTTCTCTGTTTCAAACACCTTTCTCCCCCTCAACGATAAACAGAGTGTCTCTCCTGGCTGTGAGCACATGACTCCAGTCCTTTCCCAAATCACAGCAATAGGAAATACAGATTGCCACAGGTGGGACACGCAGAAAAAATACACACCTCTATCCAGATGTAATGTGGGGTCACCTCTGGTGGACAGGGCCTTGGCTGGCTCTCCTCTGAGGCTGCTAATGGATCTGCTTCTTTCTGCTCGGCAGAAAACAGCCCAACTTTCTGCTCCACTGTCATTTGCCAGGCTCCTGCCATTTCCCGCATGAACTGCAAAAAGGTGACAGTGCTTCTTGTTTCAAGAGCACCTTCTTATATGGAAAGCACAGCCTTTCCCCACAGCACACACAAGAACCTACTGCATCAATTAAAATTCACTGCAGTGCTGACGGAGAGGCAGAGACAAGTGTATACATCCCACCTGAACAAAATGTTTCTTTCACATACTACATTACAAAAGGAAGAGAGACTCCCCCAGAATCTCAGCTAGTAACAGGAAGACTAAAGGCAGCAGCAGCCAGGCACTGTATTGTGTTGAGGAGACTGAACTGTTAGATCCATCCATCCTCCTGCTCTACTGAAGGTTGCTGCCTCCCACGTGAGCCCAGCAGAGACAAGCACACGCCAGGTTCCCATGACCTGCAGGACATGGTTTGGAGCCCGAGCACACTGAACACACTCTGGCTGATCAAGCACAACATAAAGATGGCACATAATTCAGTTTTGCTGATCCTGCTCTCAGGAGCAGCATCCTCTGTAGTAGAGGGGCTGAGCAACCAAGAGTGCTTCTCTGTTCTCCTCAACCAGATACAAAGATACTTCCCCAAATGCCCAATGAAAAAAAATGAAACTGATGCTTAAGAAGTTAACCACTGAAATCTGCAAGTAAACTCAACTAAGTAAATTCAGATGGATGATTATCTCCAGCAAGTGAAACATTTAGTGCTCCCTAAGCAAAACAATTACCAGAGGCAGCTTTCTCAGCTGTGTGGACTGTCGCTACACCATGCTGAGTTACTTTAGTACTATTATATTGATCCCCATCTCACAAATACAACTGGTTTAGCCTGTTACAAGATTAGGATATTTGCAAGCCTATGTTTTTATGTAATGGTGCAACACCAGATACCAGAGGCTGATTAATGAGCAGGGACACTGATTTCTCTTTGTTTCAAAACACCATTCTATAGTTTGTGGTAGTATAGAGTCAATTCATGAACAGCTCAGGCATCTCATCAGCAAAGTAAATCCTACAGCTAGAATCCTAACAGGTTTCTTTTGCTGTAACATTTATGCTGTTGAGAAAGGTCTGCCTCCCACAGTCCACCTCATGGGGTGCTCAGACTTCCAACAATACAGGAACAGAGACTTCCTGGCAGGCTAAAGTAATTAACAGTGCATTTAAACATCCTTGACACAATATCTGTGAATCTCCCAAAATCTCCTCTCTTCCGCCTCACAGAGACAGAGAATGAGGAGTTAAATCACTTCCTACCGGCACTTCTATTCCATTCTTGGCAGCAAGCAGCCACTCCCAGCAAGCAATTGCTGTTTCCATGCCATGTTCATTGAACATTCGCAGGGGTCCCCAACACAGATGATGAAGGAGCTGGGGATCACAGTCTGAAAACAAACATTCACTCAGATTTCTCCAACAGAACAACTGCTTTCCACATCAGCACCATAGGTAATAATCAGTTCCTAATAATAAATAGCTTCTGGTTTAAGGAGGTTTTTCCCCAATATAAGCTTAATTGAAAAAATTCAAAACACAGTTTTGCTGCAAGTTGATGCATACTGGGTTGCTATAAGGATAGTTTTTGTAGTTTATTATTCTTGGCATTTGCCATCAGAAAGCAGAACTCCATTTGGTTTTCATTACCTTTGCTGCTTATTAGCAGTGCAGTCAACTTAAACATGGCCTGGGTGTAGAATTCAGTATTGCTTGATTCAAGAGCTGCATTCAGGTCTTTGACCATAAGTTTATTCAGGTCAGATGTTCGTCCTGTGGCATTTGAGAACTGAATCATTCCAGAAACCTGTAAAATTTAGGGAAGTTTTCAACAGAGAATGGTATTTTTAGGAATCCAGTTAAGTATTGGTCATGTGCTGATTAGGGAGCTCCACAAACAGAGGCATCTTTTGTTACTACTTTAGCAAATCTTTAGCTTTATCTGCAATCTAATCTTTAGTTTTATCTAATCTTTAGCTTTATCTGCAAGACTAACACTATAGTGTTTTCCTAACACTATAGGAAAATTATGAGATTTAGAGAAGATTTAGAGACTATGTTTCATGTAACACAGACACATACAGCAGTATAGGTTGGAAGGACATCATCCCCTGAGAAGTGATGCCAGAGCTTCGGACACCCTACATCCATGAGAAATCCTGTACTTACTTCTCCTGCATAACGGTTGCGCAAGTTAAGAGAAGCCATGAAGTTGGAGTAGTCCTTCTTCACACAAGTTGGTCTTTCAGTTAGCTGGGTTGCCTACGGCCAGACCATAACAAGGTGTTTATACTGTTCATATCAAACCAATTGTCTCTTTATCTTTTTATTCCATCACATATGTTTTAAATTTCCTTATGCTTATAATCGTAGGAGTATCAGGAATTTTACATACAACAGCACCAGGACTGATCAAAATCAAATAAGGAGTATGCTATTTCTTCCATGGATACAGGATCATAGAATATCCTGAGTTGGAAGGGACTGACAGGGATCATTGAGTCCAACTCCTGGCCCTGCACAGGACAAAACCAACAATCACATCACACCATTGGGAGCATTGTCCAAACACCTCTTGACCTCTGCCAGGCTTGGTGCTGTGACCAGTTCCCTGGGAGGCCTGTCCCCGTGCTCAGCCACCCTCTGAATGAAGAACCTTTTCCTAATACCCAGCCTTAAATCTCCCCTGACACAGGTTCATGACATTGCCTCCTGTCACTGGTCACCAGAGAAAAGAGCAGTGCCTGCCCCTCTGCTGCCCCTTGTGAGGAAGTTGTAGGCAGCAACGAGGTCTCTCCTCACTCCTCAGCCCTCTAATTTGTCAAGGTCTCTCTGCAGGTGCACAAAGGAACAAACAATACTCACTCCCAGAGTGGTGTTCTGCCTGTTGTAGCCTGCAAAGTGCAAAACACTTTCTGTAGCCATGGCCAGTCCAGTGTGCTGGGACAACCCCGATACCCAGTTCTGATGTTTGTTTAGGTACTCCTGAAAAGAAAACCAAACCAAACTCCAAAATACTTCATTATCTTCAAAACCAGGCAGCTCATAAGCAAGTGCTGCATTACTGCAAACTATGGGAAACTCAATTACACACAATTGTGACAAAAGACTCTCTCTACTCATTCTCTCCAGGCATTGTTCCCCTGGCAATAAGATTTTCTGAATGTCCTCCTAAATATACAAAGAGTAAGACTCCTTCTGTATTCAAAATGAATAAAGTTATCAAGATAAATGTTTGAAGGCTGTGAACTTCTCTTAAAAAAAATCACTTCTGACAAAAAAACCCTTACGAGATGAAGTGTTTTGAACTACATGGAAGAAGGGAAAGTAATTAGTTGTCCCTTCACACAAGGATAGAATCCCTTGAGGCTCATTTTTTCAGGGAACAAAATATAAATCTCAGGTAGATTTGCAGTGTCCAAGATGCAAAAGTCAAATTTTCACAGAAGCAGGCCCATTACCTGTAGATGAGATTTTGTAACAGAGGGAGCCCATTTCATTGCCTCTTGCAGAATCATCCCACAGCGTGCAGCAAAGTCCTTGACTATATTCTAGAATAAAAAGCATCAACACTCCATCAATCAATCAATCAGTAAAATACAGGACATTTAACATCATCAATCAGTAAAACACAGGACATTTAACATGAAGCACTGGTATTAAGGGTGTAATAAGTAACACAGGGAGCAAGACAGTTGTAGCAACACGACACAGTTAAAATTTTCTGTAACAGTTGAATGTGACCTTGATTAGAAAAGAACTGTCATACTTTAAGTCAAGTAAGATAGTAAAATTCAGAAAAACATAAATACTGTGTCATATCGTATTAGAAAAATCTTACCTAGGGAGTACTTTCAAAAAATGACCATTCAGGGTAGCTCACTAATTTATCTCCATGCTATGAAATGAGGCATTATTTCATTATTTGACAAATCAAGGAGGGCCACCCACCTCTCTGGCTTCATGCGTGTCAGGGACTGTGATTCTGTAGGGAGCATCAGGAATGTCATAGTATGGTTGGTCCTTGTGAATGTCCTAAAAAAAACAATTATCAACTCTCAGTAAGACAAAATTCATCATCACCTGATATTAACACTACAGGTAGCAAACAAGAAGCCTGATTACCAAACCTTTTTTGCTGACATTTACTCTCAATTTGAACATCTCTAAAAGAAACTGTTTGTATTCCAGTTTGATTTTTAGAATAAATAACTTCAAAAATCCAAAGCACTTTCCCCAACATTTTGTACAAAAATGCTATAAAGCATTTCCATCTTCAAAAATTCTAGTATGTAACAGAGTCAAGAGATATGGATACATTCCACAGACCGGAGAGAATACAATCTGAAAACCATAATTCACAGAAGACCCAACAAACCACAAACCAGAAAAATACCACCGAATTCTTATTTCAAATGAGACATTTCAACAATTATAAACCACATCTGACAACAACTTCTTAGCACTAGTTTTACTACTTATGAAATAGGGTTGCAAAGATAATTCTTGCTTCACAGGATTTAAAATTAAGATTTTTATCAATCTTAGTAAAAGGAAAACCAAATTACAAACTCAATTAATATCAAATAAATGCAGAACAAAGCAAAAATCAGTTCTAGGAAAGAAAAGCACTTACTGCACTAAGAGACAGAGACAATGTCTGCAGAATATCTAGCATAGTCTTCAGCACAGTTCCACTCCACAGCAAGTGAGGAAATCTAGAGCAAGACAGAATTCAGAAATACAGCAACCATGGAGAGCTGAGGAAGGCTATTATTTTATCAAAACAGCTGCTCAAAGAGCCAGCTTTCTACATCCCTAGGTAAGCTCATACTCAACAGAAGCCATAAAGCCTGTGACAGCCTGGCATTATCCAGAGCCAAAAGCTGAGGAAAGCTATTGCATAGGAGTTGAGATTGCATTTCTATCACGGGCATTTTGCTTTGCTCCACCCACGGGAATACTAAGCAGACACATATTTTAACCACGGGTTTCAAAGCTCAGGCTAAAAATACCATTAAATGTAATTTTTCAAGGAGATGTTTCAGCAGAAGTAGCAGCCAAGAAATCCACTTGACCAGTGTCACCAAGAGCCTAAGCAATCACTTAACAGTCATTGTGAAAAGAGAAACATGAAATCTATACTCACTTGTCTACCAGTCCAGATAAGTATTTGTCTGCAACTCTCCTGATCCTCTTGTGAATGTGGTTGAAATTCACCAGCAAGAACTGAGCATGTCTCTCCAGCTCTTCTTCATTCTCCTTAGTTTTAGGCTAAAAAACATGCCAAAGAGAAGTATGAAGCTCTTAAAGGAACACACAATCTCACTTTCATAAACTGAAATGAGAACATTTATACGAATTCAAAGTTTTACTTTCCAGGTAACCTACTTTATCAGCCATCATTGACAGGAAAGCTTCAAACACCTTATCAGCAACAGCTATCACACACTGCATCATGCCTGAGGAATGGAGAGACGTGATAGGTTTCATTATCAAAATTACATTTGTTTTATAAACCAGTCTTAACAGTTAAAAAGTGTTTATGTTTGCTCAGCCAATACTGAACGTGTTTCAAAACAAAACCAGTGCTCTTGGCAAGAATAAAGCAGCAGCAATCTGGTGAACATGATTTATTTTGTTACATAGCTGCTTGATTTGTTTCTGCTTTGCAGGCCTGGAGATAATTTCCTCATACCTCAAGTTGAGAGGAAACCTAGACAGGTAAGTCTTACCAGATTTGTCTTTCTGAATTGCTTTATCTTCAAAATAGCAAAACATGACTTGGAAGCGATCTTGGTCAGTTGAACGCAGCACCCTAAGGAAGGAGAGTTTTCTAAGTTGACATGTTTGGGGTTTTGTTTATTTGTTTCAGTTTTTGTTTATTTTAGATTTTTTTTCAGGGACTTACTGACTGTTTTGTTTTAGGGGTTTTTTTGCTGTTTCATAAGTGAAAAAACTATATCTAGATAAACACGAACCTCATATACTCTAGGCGGTAAACAGAAAGGAGATAGGTAGACATGGCAAAATCCAACTTATTGATCAATGCTGACACTTCTGGAGGAGGATCCAAGAGATTGATTATGGTACTCCGTAATTCATTTAATTCAGCCTAGAGATGAACACATGAAGTTATCTGAAGTGGCAGTCCTGTATTAGTTTGTGTCCTTAAACATTCATTCACCTATCGTTAACATGTCAACCTTCACAAACAATATGTCAGGATGCTTCTGCCTACAGACTCAGACCAACCTCCCCTGACTCAGCAAGTCACAATGCTTCAAATACAGAACAGAATGAAATCTGGAAACAAGCTTCTGGCAGAAATAATTGGTAATTCCCATGCAGTTATACCAATGAAGAAATACAATTCCTGCAATGCATGCAAGTTCAACCAACATCAGGACTGTCCAGCTCCTGAAACTTCATGGACTTGTGCCAGTCTTTGGTGCCACAGAACTATGTATCTAGGCACAATACAGATTTCCGTATTATTTGGGAGCCAAAAAGATTTCATAAGCCAAAAAGAGCCCTTGGGCAAAATCTGTCCTGCAAAACCTATCCTACAAAATCTAGGCAGAGAGAAGAATAACAGTATCAAGCCAGAGCAAACTTAGCATTTCTTTGAAAGCCTGAATGTGTTGTATCCTTTCAAACTTTGTTGATTTTCTTTTTTTAATCAGTGAAAGTTTTGTCAGGTACAAAATGGATGAAAAAGCACTAAGAGGCTTCCATCTCCACAAAGACTTGGTTTCTACACCTAATCAAGGTGGTGTAGCTACCCCCCTAAACACTTGCATTAACACTCCATAAAACTGACCCCGAGTCACTTATGCACCCTGATATCAGAAGAATAGTGTAAAATAGCTGCTTTTCACTAATAGGGGGCAGGTTGAAGGGATGTTATGCTAGTTCAATATATCACAGGTACCATGACATTTAACACTGGCAGACATTATGGGAGGAGGTAACAGAAGAAATGAATTCCTACAGAAGTCACGGTGTCGTTCTTCATGGCAGAATTGTACTGCAGAACAGATCGGAGTGGCTCTTTGCTGGGAAATGTGAGTAATGGAGACTTAGTGGCAATTTCACACACACCTTCATACCATTCTTCTGGCCAAAGACCTGGAACAGAAGTAGAAAGAAGAAGGTGGAATGAGAGATTTAAAAAAAAATCAAGTTTCACAAAGTTACTTGCATTACCAAGCTTTGCACTACTTCTAGGGCAGATTTTTCATGCTCTTAAGCACAGAAACTCAACACACATGATGCATGTTCCAAACTTAGTAAGTATGTTTAGGTGAAGTTTCTACTTAATTACCACTGTATCCCTTTGTGTCTTATCTTCCATTTCAGGAATCTGGCTATCAAAGCTCATAACTAAGGCTATTAGGAATAAAACTAAGTACAAGTTGTACCATGCTGAATCTGATAGCAAAACTGTAAAGATTTAAAGAAATCCCACCAGAGAACTGTCAAGTAAGCTGTTTACTTTGAAGTGTCTTTTTGCCTGTAATTTTTCTTCTAGCTACTGGGAATGGTTTGCACAGAGTTGTATTTAGATTCATCAAAAGTTTAAACGTGAGCAGCAATGTTGTCTCCTTAGGATGCAGAGTACCTGATCCTTCCACAGCAAATCCCATCAGCACCGAATATAACCAGAAATCACGGAACAGCTTCTGCAGCCTGGGCTTGGCCTCCTTGATGGGTGGCAGGCGTCTAGTGAGCTACCAAAGAAATAAAATTTAACATTAGAAAATGGTGGGAGTTAGAATATATCAATTCCACACTAAGGAATCAATTTGTGTACCTTCTTTACTATGATTTACAAAGGTAATATTCTTTGTCACCTATGAAAACTATCATCATGCTGCTATTATTATATTGAAGAAATTAAGTTCTTTTTGGAGAGCTGAAAGGCTAACTTTGAGATGCCTGAAGTAAGAGTTTCCTTTGTTTTACAGAGAAATAACACCATGCTGATACAGTAACCTCTGAGGAGGATACATAATATTAGTATACTAACCGCTGCAGGGAGGAAGAGACCACATGGTCCTTTAAACTGTGCTGAAGACAATGCCATGCAGCTTTGCTTCAGTGTAAAGGGGCTCCAAACTAAATAAATATTAGTCAAAAACACTTCTGGTTGCTATTGTTTATCAGCTTTGTGGAAATACATTGAGGCACCAGTTGGGGATCTTTCATTGTTTGTACCCACGCACAGAATGACATCAGTTCTGAAGAATTTACTATGTAAACAAGCAAGTAAAAGAGAATTATTTTCAACACATTTATTAAAATTCTCTGATAGTTTTTGCACAAACAGCTGCTACCATAGGAGGAGCAGTATATCCTCTCGGCCAACATGATATACAATTTTAGATAAATTTATATAACAAAGATCATAGTGTGTTATCCTAAAAAGAGTTAAAGCACAGGCAGTGTATAAAAAGTAAAAGAAATTGTCCATTAAACTGCAAGCTGTGTTCAATATGACTGTATATTACTACTGTAAACTTTATTAACAAAATGTTACATTCTAATCTAGCTTGAAGAAGTTTTCTCTAACCACAATAATTCTGTCTAGATATGAGAGCCAGCAGTACTTCAGTGAAACCTTACATAAAGTCAACTTCAGATGCATTTGTAAATCATGAGGGAGATTAGTCATTTAAGAAGGAAAAGCATGAAAAAATCTCTCTATTATAATGAAATCAGTCTGAGTTTAAGCTGGTGAACAATACTATGGCAAAAAGCTGTTTGTACACGGAAATCTTTGCACCAATACAACACCAGCTGAAGAAACCCCTCACAACCACAGAGGCCTCAAACACATTTGCTCTAAGATGCTCCCCCGTCCCCAATTTCAGCACAGAAGAGCAGCTACATGGCTTTTCCTGTCATTAACAGCCAAGTTTATGGGCGTGCTTGACTTTGAAACTTTACATACACACCGATTTTTGCTCAAAGACCTTCCTCAAAAGGGAACAAGTACTTGCAAAGCTATAAAAGTAGTTCAACAAACAACAGAGAATTCAGCAGAGATCACTAGGCAAGGGAGGGATTTTGGCTGACGAAGTAAGTTTAGCAGTGTTTGGTTTAGAGAATGTTTACTTTGGGAGATACACAAAAAACCAGCGTCAAAGTTCAGATTTAAACCCTGCTGTTCCCTTTACTTGAGCTTTTCAACACATCCTTCCCGTACAGTGGCTTAAAGGTAAGCTCCATTTACCTCTTCTGTTATTTTGGGTAGATCTCACCAAAGACATATATATTGCAGAGAAGGGGGATGTTTTGCCTGTGTAAATACAGCTGAGCAATAACTGAACTTTGGTGAAGATGAGAATGTAAAGTTGGGAATACAGACAGCAAATTCTGCCGTGCCAAGAGCAGAAAACATTTATCAATGGTTACTGGACAGAGTATCTCAGCCCTAAGGGCCTGACTTCTGGGGGCGGGGAAAAAACGAATGAATTTATGGAGAAACAGTAAGAAAAAGACTGACTTGAGATGTTCAGTCACAGTATAAAACAAATTCATAAGCATCTTATTTGAGCACTTTCTGCAAAACAATGTATTCTTTTACACAGGAGTATCACCTTAAATGGTTTTAGGATTTAAAGTAAATTAGTCTGGGGGAGAGTTTCAAAAATTAATCAGTCAGCTCAGTTATTTCAATCCTGTTATATTTGAAAATATTTTCTTTCAAGGTTTTATTCACTGATACACAGGTCAGTGAACAGGTACAGGTATGTGAACCTTTATACTTTACAGAACAGCTCTCTTTCCTAATTTAAAAAGCATTTTAATCAACATCTTAGTAAGACTTTTGATTTAACTGTATTCACTATTTTGTCCCATATTATATTGTAAATAACTGTCTTTTTACTCAAGAAAGTGTATTGAGATCAACTTTGTAAATTCATGGAATAACTTTATAGTTAAGTCTGATCAAAACCCCAGGCCTGGCATTCAGACACCCATTCAGTTTCAGCTGACAGATCTATTGAACACCTACATTTTGATCTCCCTCTGATTGTCACAGGAGGCAATTACACTTTTTCATATATTTTCAAGATCACTTTAATTACTGCACCCAAAATTATAGTGAAAAGTCTCTCAGACCTACTTCTTCATAGAGGGTTTTACAGCTGAGTAAGTCTGATGGATTCTCTTCAAATATATACTGAAGACAATTCTTAATTTTAAAATTAATTTTAAAATGCAACAGTCCAATATTCAGTAGATGAAGAGATTCAGTTTCCCTTAGAAAAATGCAGGTTATACTTAAATATATTCTCAAACAAAAGAGGTGAAGGTACAAGTCTAAAACTGGGATCACAGTAAGCCTAGAGAAACAAAGTTCTGAGGGAGCCCATGGAGACTTCACACCACAAAGCAACGGGAGAGCACTACGAGCTCTGCAGTGCTACACAAAAGTGAAACAAAGCATAACCAAGCCAAAAGCAGAATCAAGCCAAGCCATTACAAAAGTGGCAGCTGAGGACAGAGAGCTGCAGAAAGGGTGCACAGACATTGAGCAACACACCCGAGTAAGGCCATGAGCAGGCCAGGACAGACGTTTATGCCCAACACCCCCCAGTGCAGTGCCACTAACGGTACTCAGTGCAAATACACATCTTTCTACATGCCTAGATCGCCTTTATGCACCAGATTGCTGCCTTGCTTTTCCAAAATACTCCCACAGAACTTCCATTTTTGTTCTAACTACAGGATGTTTGTTTTTCAAATTTTTCAGTACATCTCAGCCTTCTGGTATGTTTCTGCAGGGGATTGGATCAGGAGTCCCTCTTCCTCCTACCAAGCTCTAATCTTCAAATTTAACTTCACATTGTGTTTTCAGCATACACTACTCACACAGTTAGTGCACAGTTTAAGTGTAATAGTTTAAAATAAAGAGTCCCACATATTCTGGGTAATGAGTTTGTAACTGTTGAAATATGCCAGTAATGACTATTTGTATGGGAGGAGGTCAACCAATTCTTTGGCAGGCTGGAGGCATTGTGTAAGCAAAACCAATTACCAGTAAAACAGACTTACCCATCTAATTGACATCTGTTCTACTAAAATACAGTGTCGAATAGGGCAACTATAGACCTGCTGTGACAGAAATCAGCATGAACCTAAAATTAGGGAATAGATAACTAAAATTCAATTACCATTGACTCTCTCAGCCATTTTATGTTGTCTTCCAGGCTGTCACCTGTCAGAATGAAGTTCCTATTTCAATTGCTTGCCCTTGCTCTCATCATAACCTCCGCATTTTGCGGAGTCAAGGACGTCACTGAGCATTTTGAAAGCATTAAAGGTGCACAGCCACATGAAAATGGGACTTATATGCCAAACCTACCACTCGAGTTCCACAGAGAAAACACCATCACTAATGACTTGATTCCTGAAGAGGAGGAGGAAGAGGACTATCTAGATCTCGACAAGATACTGAGTGAAGATGACTACAGTGATGTTATTGATGCTGCCCCACACATGGTTTCTGAAGTTCAACAAGGAAATATTCTTGAACTATTCCAAGGCAAAACCAGAATCCAGCGCCTCAATATCCTCAATGCAAACTTTGGCTTCAATCTTTACCGCAGCGTGGCAGACAAGGCCAGCTCCTCAGACAATATCATCATGGCTCCTGTTGGTATTTCCACCGCAATGGCTATGATTTCCCTGGGTCTGAAGGATCAAACCCAGCAGGAAGTGTTATCTGTTCTTGGCTTCCAAGACTTCATTAATGCCAGCAGCAAATACGAGCTCATGACCGTTCACAACCTCTTCCGCAAACTCACCCATCGGCTCTTCAGGCGCAACTTTGGCTACACACTGAGGTCTGTCAATGACCTTTACATCCATAAAGACTTTTCTATTCTCAATGATTTCAGAAACAATATGAAAACATACTACTTTGCTGATGCCCAGCCAGCTGATTTCTCAGATCCCAGCTTCATAGCCAAAACCAACGAACGCATCTTGAAGCTGACCAAGGGATTAATAAAGGAAGCTCTTGAAAATATAAACCCTACAACACTGATGATGATTCTTAATTGTCTTTACTTTAAAGGTAAGACTCTATTATTTCAATCTTAGTGATGGATTTTCTCAGTTTGCAATGCACTGCCATATGTCATTAGAAATCCCAGACAGAACTTAAGTCTAATATACACTACAAAAAACCTACTGACTCCCTCATTAGGAATCTGTATTATTAGCCCATTTTTTGCCTGTTTCTGTAGCACAACAATGCTCTGAAGTTAGTGGGTATTGTATACATAGAGCAAATGCTTACTACTTCCAAAATCTTAATGACTCACAGTGAGACAGAAAAACAACATATGAATGCAGAATAGCCCCAGAAAGCATAAGCTTTGTAGAAATATCAGATGGGGAGGTGCAGATGCATATGTAAGTCATTAGTCACATTCAATCTTGGTGTCACTGAAATGCCACAGGTTGATTTCAGTCAAAGCACTTAACATCTCTAAAGTATTAAGGACTCATACAAACGACTACAAAGAATTTCAGCTTGAAGGAAGCAATTTTTTATTATGATCAGAGCGTGATCTTTGTCAACAAGTCCATATAGAGGACCTAAGAGAATAACCAAAACACTGCTCTTCTACAGCTAAAACCAAACGCATTCACTACATGGAATATTTCAGTTAATTCAGCATGAATGGTCTGCTGATATGGGCTCCTTCACACATTAGTAAAGGCTGAACAGTTAAAGAGGCTTGAAGTAAAGACTCTACAATATATTCTTATTATAAACCCTTATTTTCAATGTCTTTACATTTAAACTAAGAGATCTCACTGTGGTGAGATTTTCAAGATAAGTTATCTACCTCAGGTTGAAAGTTTGTTAGTTTTTCAACAAACCTTTAAAATTATATTAAATGAGCAAGAGGTGGGAGGCTCCAATGAAAGAAGAACTGAGGATAAAAGGAAATCTGTTACTGACCGTTTAAGATGAAAATCAGATGCAGGTGACTTAAAACACGAGTAAGGAAAGACAAATTAGCCCTAACAGGTAACAGTGTTTGGAAGCACAACATTTTCCTTTCCGCAATTCATAAAGGAGTTTATTTTTCCCCAGCAGTTTCCCTACTTCCAGGAAACAAAGGTTTCTCTTACACCTGCCATCTCAGCAGGTTATAGAAGCAACATTCCTATAAATGTACCTTTTCCCACTCATTTGCAAGGAATTACTTCCTTGAATAATGCCACTTATTCCTAAAAGAATCTGAAGCAATCATTAGCATAAAATCCAGATAATGTCCTATTCTCAGGTACCATCCAACAGGCACTAACTCGTATCCTTGACTACACCTTGATGATCATATCATACTAAATACAGGGCTTTACTGTCTGTTAAACCATTTTAAGAAAAGGACTATACAAAGTGGAACAGATACTTTTTTTTTCATAATTTGGTGAAATTTGAAATACCCTTTTGTTTCACTCTGAAATTATTAAATACTTGTGCCATCCTAAAATAACAAAAACACCACAAAAATAACTGTGGTATTGGAACTCTTGAGTCATCAAGATCAAAACGACTTCAGGGTTTTCCTTCTGCCCATGAAGTCCTCTTAGTCCAAATTACCTTGGGGCCATCTGCTGAAGGTGATAATTTCTAACCCTCAAAACAAAGAACAATTCTCTACTGCTCTCATTCTTTAGTCTTACAGTGACAGTCTCCTGAGAATTCTACTTTGAGTTGAACTGAACTTTTTAAAAGCAAGTTCTGCTCCTAGGTTTCTTAGTTTTCCCACTACTCCTTCTAACATGCCACATTTTGTCCACATCCATTTGCACTGTATCACCGCAGAAAAACTCTGTTAACCCCCAGAACTAAGAAACCTATAAGCATTTCCAGATATACAGAGATGCCCAGTACAAGTGACAAGTGAGACTGAGTAGTGGGATACTTGACAAACACTCTGAGGTTTCAAGCTCCCTTTATGTTAAAGATGACCAAGAAACTATTGGAAACTATTTATGTTGGTAAGAAGCACATTTTGTCCTGTATAGATGTCCAGCCTACTTCCTTTGTGCACAGTTCTGAGTAATTATTTATGAGCTGCCTATCAAGTAGGACCTCGTTATTTTAGCCATGGCAGTTTTAGTAACTGACAAATGTTGACAGGTCCAAAATGTCCTGGTTTTTTTCTGAGATTCCAGTCACAAATGCAAAAGAGGAGTCACTCAATGGAGACAACATCTACCACCACAGATGGATCCAAAAGACATCTTGGAAGAAGATTCAAAACAAAAAGTCACAAAAGTCATGAAGTGCCAGCTGGTTTCAGGTGGCCACACAGCTCCTGCTGGGGAGCAGTATTCTACCCCAAGACAAACACATTCGCAAAACTGAATCCAAGAAAAGTGTTCCCTCAGCTCCTCTCCTTCACTAGGAAGAGCTGATTATGTCTCCCATCCCTCAGTGGATGGCAGTGCTGCAGAAACTCCCCTGGCCCACAGCAGCCCCATGTCATTGGCCAGCTGGAGTCCTTCACCTGCGAATTCTGGTCCCTGAAATCCAGCCAGACACTGGCTTCTCCTTGGAAGTGAGACTATTTGTTTGGGAATAGCATAATCCATTTTATACCCCATACCTTTCAGACTATTAACCACAGTCTGATTGCTCCTCAAACTGCTCCACATCAGCCTGACATGTGCAGGAACTACTAGAATGAAAGCTGGGCTTAAGGCTTTTCTTTTCTTATTCACAGTAAATCTGGTAAAGTCAGACTAAGGAACCAATTAAAGTTATATTGTAGGCTCTCCACACAGTCATAGTCACATTGCTCATACACTTTCTTGCCAATGATGACTTAAATTCCTGAGTTTTTACAGGAAATACTGGTAACCCTACTTCCACTATAATCTTCCAGCTTTGTCTGCCCCTTAAGAAATGATGTTTATTCCAGAACCACAGTTCTATAAAAAGACCACTAGAACATTGCATTTAAAAAACTTTCTTTCAAACAGTCAATAAATATTTCTGGTATCCACATAAAAAGCTTCAAACCCTGGTGGCAAAGCATTCTGGGCTGCCAAATGTGTTGGACTGCATTATCTGGGCATAAACTTATCAGATTTCAGCACATCTACAGGAGCCTGTTATCCCATCAAACGGGACCATAGAATTAAGCAGTCAACACCCCAACTCTTCAGGTTAAGACAGAAAATGAACCATTCTGAATAGACTAAGATAATGCCTTCAGCACAGCATCTTTCACAACTTTATGCAAAACGAACCCAGCCCTTGCTTAGCTTGATATACCACTAACATCTTCCAAAGAGGTGCCTTCAGAACTGGAATCAAGCATCACATCTCTCAGAAAAGACAGCTGGGTCAGGTGTTCTGCTAGAGGCAAACCCTAAAAAATATTTTGCATCTGTTTAAATTTCTAGGTTCCTCACAGGGAAAAATAATACACACCAACTACATTCTTATTTCTGGTGTGTGTTTCACCTGCTTTTGTAATTCAGAACATCAAATAAGACAAAAGTTAGAAAGCCAGGAATTTTGAAGTCACTTTAAAACTTGTCTTCTAATTCAGGCTTCACTGAAATCAACAATCTCCTACAGTAAATCCCAATCCACCTGACTTTGAGCTTGGTGTGAATCTATTCTGGGAACATTTCATTAAACGGCCACCTAGGGGTTTCATCTGTCTTCTGCCTTGTATGAACAGGAACTTGGGAGAACAAGTTCCCAGTGGAAATGACCATGAAGCGAAGTTTCCGGCTGAACGAGAAGCAGACGGTGAAGGTGCCGATGATGCAGACCAAGGGCACCTTCCTGGCTGCTGCTGACCCTGAGCTGGACTGCAGCATCATCCAGCTGCCCTTCGTGGGCAACATCAGCATGCTCGTGGTGCTCCCGCACAAACTGGCTGGCATGAAAGCCCTCGAGAAGCAGATCACACCTCAAGTGGTAGAAAAGTGGCAGAAGAGCATGACAAACAGGTATCTGCTGAAAAGCACATCTTGCTAAAGTCTTAATGTATTTTCTTGATGAGACCGATGAGGTAAGTAAAGCATGCAGAGGATAATATATTTCTATAAAAGATACAAAACCTAAACAAAAAACAAAACCTCCAAAAAAATGGATTTATTGAATTAAAAATTAGGGCCTTGTGATCTTGCAAAGTTTACATACCATCAAGAAATCAAGGATGACTGAGGTAGAAAATTGTAATGAAGTTTCAAAATTCTTCCTATTGAGTATTTAATGATGTAGATTTAAAAAAAATGTTCTTACTGATAAAATTTACAATGAGAAGGAGAAACAGGACTGTGAAAATAACATTATTCTGCACCAGTAATCTTGGTCCCATCAGCCTACATTCAGTTCAGAACTGAGCATTTCAACAGAGCTGTGTGTAAAGGAACACATTCCATAATCAACAAAGGACATCACAATTATGGGAGAGGAAAGATAATAAAGCCTCCCTTGAGAAAGATAACAGCTTAGGTGTATCTGTCTTCAGACTTGATAAAAAGAGATGATTTGATGTGATATCCAGGAATTCAACCTATTTGTGCTGTATGCAATAAGTGACAAATCTCCAGTTTAGTACCTCAGAAAATCTGACAGCTCAACATTTACTACAAGCATGCACTGAACTGCTCAGTCACATACCTGATACACATAAATAATGCAAATCATTATAAATGAAATATCAAATTGACAACAGTTTTTAGAGGGGAATTAATTTGTTAAATCACAGTTTTAAAAGTCACAATGCTCAAGTTTTGAAAGCAAAAGTACAGTCCTGCATATCTGTGTTCTGCTTGCTGAAGACAGCAAAAAATCCAAACCACAACAGGTCTGTAAAGCAAAGGAGTCATGCACACACATATCTGCTGAATGATTTTTCCTTTTTTTGTTTATTTTTACTAGAACAAGAGAAGTGGTTCTGCCTAAATTTAAGCTGGAGAAGACTTATAACTTGATTGATTATCTGAGATCCATGGGAATAGAAGAACTGTTCAATGGAAAAGGCGACTACTCTGGTATATCAGATGAGAAGGTCACCATTGACAGGGTATTTACTCCTCATTTCACCTCCTCTCTGATTAAACTCTATCACCCAATAACATGGCAGCTCAGGAATATTACACAGTAAGCTAAACCAGTAATTTTTCCTCATCTTTTCTGGAGGACATAGGAGGAAGGGTTGTGGGTTTGTCCTTGTCTATTCACATAATGAAGCACATGTTTAATCAGCAGCAAAGGCACTAAGAGTGCTGCAGTCAGTCAGCAACAGCTTTCTCCACACAACAAACCCCAAAGGTTTTTGGTGCTGTACAGGGTGACCAGCAAGGTGTGGGACACAGAGCGGGGAAGGCTGTGAGCACATCATTCGTGTACTTAAGAATTTCTCTCATTTGTTTTCCTGTTTTGTTTGTCTGAACAGTTCAATCACCAAGGCACAATCACAGTGAATGAGGAGGGCACAGAGGCTGCAACAATAACCACGGTGGGGTTCATGCCTCTCTCCGCTCAGATCCGCTTTGTCGTGGACCGTCCGTTTTTGTTCCTGATCTATGAGCACCGCACCAGCTGCCTTCTGTTCATGGGCAGAGTTGCCAACCCAGCCACATCTTAAAAGCAGAGAAGACCCTCCAACACTCTGTTACACACAGGCTGTATAATTATATGTTGAAATACCAGTATCATAAAGGAAAATTTATTGTCTTATTAGCCAATACAAAAGCCACTGGTATAAAAAGAAAACGTATTATCTACAGATAGTTTCTCTTGAATGGACTCACAGCAGCAGATAATTTGTCTGCAATTAGTGCCATGTACTGATACAAGCGTATTACTAGCAAAAAAAAAAAAACAAAACAAAACAAACCACAAAGTAACTTACACTTTGTGTTTTGCAACAGTGTATAAAATGTAATCAATAAAGTATTTAGACTCTCTGACGTCTTGAAATCTAGCTCTAAATTTGTGCTGGGATGTCTGTTTATGATATATAGGACTAAGGAAATCCTGAATACCTGACCAGCCACAGACACCTAAATCTTCCCTGAGCATTTTACACAATCTAACTTGAAACAGATCACATCTCCATTCTTTCTTTTTCTTGCATCATTTAATGTTCAGTGAATACACACAATGTGTATTCACATTCAGACTGATGCACACAATGAGCCTCATGGACCAGTGTATCAAGTATGAGGAGACAGAAACGTCTTGGAAGAATTAAATACTAAGGGACCAACTACTTTTTCCTGATCTAACTTGTATTGCTTCAATACTTCCTCTGATCTTCATTGGTACAAGAGGTATCAGAATTAGGCCAGCCTGGTAAATGATATAAACATCCTCAGAATACCCTTTAGAGGGAAAGCAGTCAGCAAAATGCTCTTTTCACTGGCTCAGTATCACCTAATCCTCTCTAGGAAAAAACCCATCTATAGCAATCACTCTGTTAATATTCCAGTGCACTCTCCATGCTTGATTTAACGGATGAAACCTTTCAAGTCACTGCAAACTTTCTGAACCATTCTGGTAACAACACAAATTCTGTTCAAATGTGTCATATTTGAAAATAAGAATATTTACCCACACTCTGTAGAATATCTCTGTCTACCTGGCAGAAGGTACAGAGCTGCACCATACATTCAAATTATTGAAGACAATGAACATACTCACCTCTGCATACCTTACTTTACATCATACCTTTTAAAAAATGCCTCATAATCCAGTAAGAGTATTTTTATTACTTTCTTTAGTATCAAATACTGTATCAATCTATCTATATACATTGTAAGTTTGTCTTATGTTAGCAAAAACACACAAGTAACCTTTCAACCAACCTTTATTTTAAGAATTAAAAATTTTCTTAAAAAGGTTTTTTTCCAATATTCAATTTAACTTGTTGATTTAATTTTGCTTTTGTATACTGCTGTTTGTAATTTTGCATCTACTCCAATACACAAAGCTTTTCAACCTGTCAGCCAGTGAAATACTGGTATTAGATGATGATGAATGATGAAGAGCTGACACTGAATAGGAAACTCAGATGTTTTCCCCTATTTCTGTCTTTGAAGTCCATCATGTGATAGACAATTTTCAGTACTGGAAGTGCACAACAGAAATTAACATTCATATACACATTTTATTGTTTTATCTGTATTCAAAAAGGAAAGCATATACAAAAAAGAAAAGCATATGCGAAAGCTTAAAATATTCATGCCCTAGGTTAAATTAGTCTATCAATGATTGAATGAGCTGCAGCATCTGCAATACAGGTTTCTGGGGACTTCAGTAAAGACAATTATTCAAGGCAAAGAGGTCAAGCAGAAAAGCAAATCAGCTACTGCTCAAAACTCATGATCTTCATACATTGTGCAAGAAAGTCAAATATTTGCTTCAACAACCCTAATGTAACCATTAACTCTTGCTTCAGATTCTGGCACTATCTGACTGCATTTAAAGGTCACATTGGTTAAGAAAAATGCAATTATCCCAGCTATTCAGAACAAATATATCATCAATAAAAATTTGAAACACAAAAGTACTTCCACAACTTATACATTAAGTCTCTTATTAATAAGCACTAATCTTCTCTCAATATGCAAGGAATGGTACTGCTTTCACTCAAATCAGCATCACTGACAGCTGAAAAATGCCACCCACTAGAACATGCCAATGCAGGACTAGCTGGTTCATGCAAAACCTGAGCAACTATTGAATAACAGTGATCCAAAACATTTATAAACCCATTTCTTTAAAGTTAGGAACTGGTCCTTGTGATCACTGCTGAATTTGGGGAGGGCTGATGTACGAAACCAGTGGAAGGAAAGGAACAGTCCTCTGATCTTTAACTAGTGCTAATTTTAAACTCATCTCTTTGACAAGCTTCAGTGAAGAGGTTTGGGGGGCAGAGTGTGAAACTAATGCTTTTTTCCTGCCTGTTAATGGATGAGCAGTACGAACAAGTTACAACCAGGCTTCCCTACTGCAAGCATGGGATACATTTTTCCCTTCTGTCCCACCAGCTGTGCAGGAAAAGTTCCACAGAATAATTCAGCTTCAGGAGGGAAACAAGCAGCATGATGCCTTTTGTCCTTCAGGAAGTTTGTCTACGGATATTTTAGATGTGATTTTTTTTTGTGAAAGCTACAGCAGTTAGGCAAACAGTTCTACTGACCTGGTAACACACCTTGGATGTATCAAATTTTCCGTTGGATATCCAGATCTACAATTTTTTCCTGAATTAGCACTTGAAGTTTGTTAAAAGAAATGTTTTTTCCCCGCCAAGAAATTACATCCAAGAGTGAACACAGATATGCTTCAGAATAAATAAGTCTGGCATGGACATCAGCGTCCTTGCACACTTCCTGAAATGCTTTCAGCCTGACAGTCAATTCTCATTTCAGAAGACATGGAACACTTACCCCCTTCTTTATCAATGATTTTTTTTTCCTTTTAAGAAGCAGAATTCACTTTTCTGACAAACTAATATTTATTTCTCACTCCGTTTCTATTAACTTTTGTTTTCCACTTCTCCTCAGGCCACAGATATGTGCTGTTTATTACACTGCATGCCAAACACTAATCAAAGTAATATTCCCTGCAGTGTTATTTAGCTTAAGACCTGAATTCGTGGCTTGAAACAATCTAACCCGGAATCACAAAAGATTCTTTATTTTCAAGAGATTTGTCATTATTAAATGGATGTTTCCCCCCCTTAGAGTTAGGTGTATTATTTTGCAGTCATACTACATTTCTCCTGGATGGTAACCTCTGCACTACCAGTCAATCAAACCATTTTGCTTGAAATAGCACCAGTACTTGATAAATGTGAGAAAAATTACTGTTTGCAACAACTCATCCATTGGATACTCACCACAGCAATGACAGGAATAAGCACACCCAGGTTCCCTGCACTACTGGAGGCCTAAGAAGAAAAAGAAAATGCTCAAAATATCTACAAAAAGCATTTCTAAAGTATTTGCTAAAAGACACATTTCAACCATCAAACATTACAATTATAACTCTGTATCTTGCAGAGATCTGCAAAAGGTGGTCAAAGCACCCATGAAATCCACAGGATAGAAGACACTCTGGAATCTTTTAACAAAGCTTTTCAGGTTTTCCTCATGGACTATTGAAGGGATTTTTTTCCCCTGTCAGCACAGAGTCTGTAGATACTCAACAGCTACTAGAAAAATGATCACATTAAATCGGCAGCCACAAACAAGTACCAAATGTTTACTAGAAGTTTCATTTTACTATCAAAATGAAGCTAAAAATAACAAGCCTGTGAAAAGACAGGATCTTCAATAATTTATTTAAGCAGGAGGAGCAGCCTTTTCCACTGAAATATAAGAAGCATAAGGAAAATACATATTTCCTTTGACTTTTTAGCACTTTTTAAATTGCAGCTATGGAACTGTTTGCTCTTGGCCAGGTAGAATATTTAAGAATTGAAAACATTCACTGAGCACAGCACATCATTTCTCACCTTTTCTGATCAGGCAAACAGTGATGGCACAGACACCACACTGAGACATTCTCTCTGAAGAGGTTTCCCAACCTCTCATATCCCTGCACACTAGATGGGAAAGAGGGAATGCTACAGTTCCCTCCTTACAAGAGAGAGATTGCTGGCCCCACACAGATGAGGCATGGAACACGTGCTAACAGGGTACAGCTTTGCATGAAGTGGAATAAACCAACAGGAAGCAATTTTAAAAAAAAACAAAAACAAATAAGGAAAGAAGAGAGCAATACAGAAACAAAGCCAAATAATCTTCAGATGAAACAATAATGGTACAACCCAACTAAAACAAATTTCACTTATCTTTCCTGAAGAGTTGAGATAAAGCAAAACAAAAGATGGGTCTTAAAATATTTTTGAAGGGAATAAAATAATAGCACAGAAGACACTCTAAGGGGTAGGGACAACTGGAAAAAGTCACTATGTTTTTTTTGTTAACTTCAGGACAATGTGACTCACTGCTTCAGAGTCAGAGCAGAGATACAAACTAACTGCAATAGCCAGAACCCAGCAGAACTACACAGTTTCTGTAGAAAACCACTTTTCTAGTAGCACTTCTTGCTAAAAAAAATGAAATATCAGCCTCTTTATGATAATGCATGGCACTGAGGGTGAAGAAGATGGAATGATTTCCATTCCTGGGCATACTCAGGGAACATCCATGTCAACTATCAGCAATAGCAAAAGAAAAATAAGATACATTTTCTTCTCCTCACAGAAATCACTTTAGAATGGTTGAAAATAGAACAAAAAAAAATCACTGAACATTTTAACGATTATCAAGCAAATTTTAGTGTGTTGAGAAGAAGAGACATAGGAAAACTAACAAAGAAAAAGTTGCTTTTGTTTGGGGAACACAGCATGTGCAGTTTTATCTCTTCTTGAAAATGAAGTCTGCATTGAATAGAATGTTCTAGTGAGAACTGCTCTCAGGATCTTCACACTAAAGAAACACTGCCTCCTAGCTCAATCCATCTGAAATCTGTCATTTCTCCATTTGCAGAATTGCACAGCTTTCAGTCAGTGCAGCAGTTTGTCTCCCATACTGATTCCAGAGCATCCCATGTTTACCTCTGCAGCTCTGCCTCTGACACTCCAGGCAGTCTCAGCTGAACTGCAGCTATTCCCTGTTTTATCTGGGACACTCCACGTGATCACTCAGGCATCCTAGACCTGCAAACACACTCCACCACCAGAACACACTCTCAGGCTTAGCACAGCAAGGGTTTTCCTGTGTGTTTAGCAGTGCCACCCACACAAAGCACAGCTGCACACAATTAAAAACCAGCACATATCTGACCTTCAGTGCTGGTCCTTTTTCACTTGCTCTCTCACTAGCTCTCTTTCCTTCGAGCCCCAGCTGAACAAACAGCTCCAGCAAGTTCATCAGCAGCTCATCCACAAGGTGCTCCACCTGGATGTTGGCAGCAATGTTGGCCAGGGCATTAATCACTGCTAAGGAGCAGTGCCTGAGGAGGAAGAATCAGCAATTCATCAGGTTTTATATTGTCAGTGTTTTCTTCACAATACTGATAGTAACTCTTGTAATAAGGCTACTGACATATTTTCACCCAGTTTTTTTCCTTGCTGTTTTTATGAGCAGCACATCACTTTAATGACAATTGAAATGTAATTGGTATTTAAGTGAAAAACTATTTTTAAGTTGTGCCTTTGGAGGATGTTCCATTTATGATATGTCATGGCCACAAGGAAAGTACTTTAAGTACTTTCCTGTAGCAGACAGAAACCAGCCAAGGGCAGTGTTTCTGTTTTGGGAAAGCTCTTGAGCAGAGGAATCAGAACTCATATCAGTTGTTGAAGCTGAGATTGAATTGTTAAAGCATACTGACAGGAACAGTCCCCTCAGCTACTCCATTCTGCATTGAAAGGTATCCAGCCTACCCCAACTACCAACAGAGTCAGTGATAATCTTTACTTTTAAAGAGGACAACAATGCATAACTTACATATAAAGAATTAAATTGTTAATGGTTTGCATTTAATCCCTAACAAGTACCAAGACCACATTAAAAACAAAACAAACCACATTCTCAGTTTTTTTGGGCTAAGAGATTTAGTAATTAATTACTGTAATTTAGCAATTAATTATTGTAATTACAAATAACATAAGTTATCAATGTCAATTATCTTTCACAAACACCGACTCCTTACAGAGGTAGAAGTTATCAATGCCACCTGTAGTGAAAAGCATTTTCAAGAATCTCTGCATTTTGAAGTGCTATTATTTCTAAATTAATGTATTTCCTTTTCACATCAAAGAACAGTACAATTTACAACCTGGTGATAAAACTTGATAGTGGGAAAAAGTGAAAAACCCCAAAGTAGCACAAAGGGTGTTTGACATAGTTTTCATACATTTAGGGGACACAGTTAAGTGTTACCTGTATCCATGGTCCTTGTAGTCTTTTGTGGCAGAGTAAACAACTGAGCTTGCTTTAACACTGATTTGCTGAAATAGATTCCACACTTCACCGTAAATGTATTGCTGCAAAAAAACCAAAATCAAATCCCTAAGAAAAGCTTATTGAATACAATCTCTCTAAAGATCAGCCCTGTAAAATACTATATGTACTACCAAGTTCTTCAGACAGGTGTGCAGCCACAGCCTGAGCAATGATTTCAGCTTCCATGAAGCAAACAAGTGTACGTGCTTTTGTGAATGTTTTTAATTGACCAAATTTTAGCAAATTTATTATGTTCTTTAATTCTGCCTTTGTGATAGAAACCATTTTTTTAGGCTTCTGAGTTCTGGCAATTAATTGCTTGTTCAGAGGCACAAAGAGCATTTGGAAAAAGTCAGTTAATCTTCGTATGACTGAAGAAGACAATCTTCCATACTTTTAAATGTATGAACCTACAAGACTTTGGAAGTTAATTACTGATACAAAAAGAAAATACTCTCCACTTATTTGTGATAGGCCAAGTTTAAAACTTAGTAACTTTTGAAAACATTGAGTTTGATGGGCTTTATAGCCTTTTTTTTAAAGACTCTTATTTTCTATGGGGATTTATCTTCTTTACAGGGACAGCACTTTACACATTATCACAGATTTGTTTTCTGATATCACAAAGACTGTACAAGTGTCTGCCTGTAGTGCAGAAAAGAGAAGCCTTAAAAGCCTTTTGCAAATGCACTTTCTAAAATACATTTTCATTTAACTAAAGGAAAGGAATCATGAACTGGCATTCTCTTGGCCAATTCTTTCCTTACATTTCCAGTGATGACCAAACAGCCAAGCTGATCAATGATGAGTACGTCAAGATGAGAAGGTGGCTGGCAAAACTTTTGCTGTAAGATCTGCAGGATGGGTTCCATCATTTTTGGGGTGTCCCTCAGTGCCACTGCAATGTGCCCTAGAGCACGAATTGTGTGGTCAGGAATCAAATGAGCTTCCCTGTTGGGAAAACAAACAGAAATCCCAATGTGATAAAGGTAACTGTTGAACAAACTATCAACGCCTCAGTTACATTTCAGTAACAGTTCCTATACTAAATTTAAACATCACCAACAGCTTTAATACTGCCACTCTATACATCCCCAACATTAGAGGATATACTTGTACAAGCTGATTTTCAAAATAAAAAAATAACTTCTCCCAAACTCATTATTGAGGAAGCCCACGCTAAGCCATGAACAAACTGTTCTAAAAACAACAGCGAAAAGAGGCAAAAATTATGGGCAAAATACTAAGACAGACCAGCTACTACAGAACCTCTCCCATGAGACTTTTTGGTTAGAGATGCTCTTAAAAGCAGAGCAAAACGCCACAAGTGACAAGATGTGTCTAGCCAAAAAGGACAGCTGAAGCTTGAAGAGAAAGCATCACTCAGCTGAGGACTCAAAATTGGCTAATATTCAACAAAGATTTGCTGATTCAATCAGCTAAAACTGAATCTGTACCTCTCAGTATGAAAATGGGCTCAGCTCTGCAAAGACTTGGCATGGGAAGATCTTGACCCTATGCACAAGCCAATTAATCTGAGATATTTAATTCTAAAATAATGCTGCCAGTACTTGTGTCTTAGAATAAGTCTCAGATTCACTGAGTGAAGGAAAAATTGGTTTTATGACTGACTGACAACTTACTTATCATTCTCCTGAGAGATGTACAGACGGTTGGACAAGCTGGCAAGAAAGGCCTCAACAATCACCGAATCTATAGTCAAGCCAGCTTTCAAGCACCTGGAGTAACAATGGACAGAAGAAACATAATGTATCAATAAAACATATCACTTTTAACTACTGTAAATTCATGCCATCTATGTAGAAGGGAAGCAGGTTTATACTGAAGAGTAAGAACTGATTGCCAAGGAACACTGCAGATACATTTTAAAAAATGAGCCAAGTTTCTACTTCTGCTTTCTCCAGAAACAATAATGATGGGAATATGCAATCAGGTAAATTCAGAATCCACTGCTTTGAAACTTTAATTCCTTGTCTCTAGTCACTGTGTCTTTCCTCCAGCTCTATGTAGCTGTCTAAAAGGGAAGAATAAACACTGCCCACATGAGTGTGTGACAATCCTTCTGTTACATGAGGCTCAGTCAATGTGATAACCTAAGCTAAAACAAAAAAAACACCTACTGAATATCTACAAAAACACCTACCTACTGAAAATGGTGACTAGCAGACATGGGAAGCAAAACAGTTAAGACTGAATTATTATTTTACAGTTAGAACATAAACAGAACCAAGAGATGCCTGAAGGAAAACGAAGTCACGACCAAACAAGACACAAAGACTTCATGGCAGCACAGAGCAGAACCTTCTAAATGGGCACAGTGCTTTCCTGCCAGGGAATAGCACATGTCCAGCACAGTGCCAGCCCCCCTCTTACCTGCAGATGTTGTCTATGGCAATGTCACGCAGCTGCTCATACATGGATGGCTGACCTTTCTTGCCAGACGTTACATTTAGAGTGGACTCTGAATGCTCATTGGTGACACTAATCTTAATGTCATTCCCACCTACTAAGAATACAAGAGTACAGAAATCAACACCACTTGATGAGCTATACAAGCCATTATTGCATTTGACTACTCCTAAATTTTTATTCCTAAATTTAGCCACTTACTACTTTACTGTTTTGCTCTAGCATTACAATATTGCTTTTGCATCAGCAAGTGATTCGAATTCAACATTTTTCTTCTGGAAATCATAACTCGATATTAAAACCTACAAACAACTACAAAAACCTGCCAAGTGCCAAGACAGTCATGTGGTTGGAGCAGAGGATGTGTATGGGAAGTCTGAGGAACATGACCTAGCTCACTCTGGAGAAGAAGCAGCTCTGGACAGACCCAGTGGCTGCCTCCCAAGCTGCAAATAGGCTACAGGGCAGACAGAAGCAGCCTTTGTAGGAGAATTAGACACAATAGCCTCAATTAGAAACAAGGGAGGTTCCAACTGGCTATGTGATTCTTTTCCCTCACTATGAGGATGATCATGCACTGGCTCTGGCTGTACAGTCTCACTCAATACAGAAGTGCTCAGTGTCAGCAGAAGAGACACAGCAGTTCTGCTGCTTACCCTTAGATGCACTTCTACCAGAATTTCATTTGTTTTCCTTCTCCCTGCCTCCAAAAAAAAATTACACAATTCCATCTCCACTTCCACCTACAGTTGCATCACCACAAAATACCAAAAAGTATGAAAAAGCCACAGAAGTTGGAAAACAATCATTCTGGAGCACAGGCTTTCTTCCTTTACCTGTGTGATACTGGCTGTGGTATTTGTAAAGTTTCACAAGCACTGGAGAAGGTATCACAAGAAAGTCTCTCAATGATGGATTGACAGAATGAACCACAACAGGGAACCTCTCACACAAACGACCCAGACCCTAAAAAAGGAAAACAAACAAACAAAACCAAGACAAAACCAACAAAAGATAGCTTTAGAATAAAACAGCACTATTTTATTTCAGCTGCAAGCTTGCAACTTCAGCTCAATACAAACAAACAGAAAACAACACAAATCCTACACAGTTTTGAGAGATTAAGTTTTTAGCAGAAGATTTACACATTTTAAGCCTCTAACTGTTTTAGGCTATTCTAGAGCGTATCATATACCACTCAACCCTTGCTGCTCTCTTCCTTGGTGTTTTCACAGAAGTTACATGAAATGAACTGCACACTCCAGAAACAAAGTTACTGTACAACTTCCAACATTTAGAGAAACCTGACAACTTAAAACCTATGTGGTAGGAAACACCACATTTGTAAGACTGGATAAGTGCCCAATAAGAAGATAAAAATTAGAATAACCAAGGCTTAGTCTAAAACCTCAGTCATCTGCCAGTCCCAATATTTTAATTATTTGTGTACTGGACTAAGAAGCTAAATAGTTCAGAAATTAAATACCGGTTAAAAACCCCTCATGAAGTAGCTGAGCTAAGAAAATTCTAAAAGCAGTTCCTAGTTTGCACACCAGACCTCTGAAATCCAAACATAAAACATAGTAATGGAAAGTAATAAAAAGAGCAGATAAAGTGTTCTAGCAACCTGTAAAGCTCCCCAAATTCTCATTCACTGATACAGTTAGTAATTACAGTAATTAATGACAAATACTGTAAAGACTGACCTGCAAACAGCAAATTAGCAGTGGCAAGTGAGCAATTATGACTTTGCTTGAGGTTTTTGACTGCAGCTTCTCTGATAACTTGATGCACAGGTTTTCTGCACCTTAAAAAATCCAACAGAAAAAATTATTTTAGATTTGTTATTAGGTCACACACAACCCAATGCTTACTGGAATTTCTAAAATAATGGAGAGAATTTATAAGCTTTAGTCTTGTAGTATAAGATTTAGTGCTGCTTCTGCAAAAACAGTTTTAGAAACTTAGCACCTGCACCAAATAGCTCTGTCAAACACTGTGACTGAAAGAATGACAGCACTTAAAGCTGATTTTGAGCATACTTCATACTGAACAGAATATTGCAATGTCCAAAGGGAAAAAAATCCTCTACATATTCAGCAGGTTTAAGATTTATAGAGCAAGAAAGAAAATAGAGGAAAAGTAAGAAAGAGCTTCCCAATCCTCAGAGCAATGAAAAAAAAAACATTTTCTTTAAAAGAACCAGTGAGAAATATTTAAGACATTAAGAGTAATAAATAAAACAGAAACTAGAAAATAAATAGCTGCATGCAATTCAGCATTTATAGCATCCTCTGGAGATAAGTAATAGGAAGTTTCTGTTTCCATTTCTATAAAGAGACGTCTAACTACCCAGCCAACTAATCTGACAACCATTCGATGGAAGTTTTACCCTTTTATTCTAAAAGTAAAAGGTATTCCACTGAAATTTAATATTTCTCTGAGCACCATCTACTCCATAAGTATTTCTACAACCTAGAACACAACAAACAGACACTGCAGAGACCAAAGAGCATTTTTTTTTTACTTTGCTCATCTTTCACAGCCCACACCATGAGATCCACACAGGCAGCATTGGCCTGACAACGCAGTTTTAAAGGGCTCAGTTCATTGTGCAGTCGATCCACATCGTGGAGGATTTTCTGAACTTCTGACTGGCTGCTGTTGAATTGCTCCAGCACAAAATCATGGACTTCCTTCACAAATGAGTTGGGAAGGTCTAAAGAAAGAAAAAGAAACAACATCACACTGGAAGGATGGAAGTCAGTGTATCAGAATAACAGCATATACAAAAGCCAGTGCTACATTATAAATTATGTTATTTAATCAAGTTTATGGCCTGTCTAAAAGATAAATATCATAACAAAGTCCACCAGTGAACAGACAATTCAAATGCCATCTCTTAATCCTTTTAATGGTGGCCAAAATATTTTTTCCTACTTTCATAGCAACTTTTTAATATGGAAACATTTCAAAATACACATTTAATACCATAAGTAGAGTTCCAGGAAATGCAAACCCAATGTTCAAGCACTCAATACAAAGCAGATGATGCTTGTGATCCTAAACTTTATGAAAGACAAATGCAAATAAATAAATACTATACCTTTCATATAGTATAGTGTGTCTCTCAGCATTTTAAACTGAGCAAGGTAAAGAGGGTCACTGAAGGTTTTGTAATAGAGATCTGTACTACAACCCGTCTGAAAGAGAAAAGAAGCCATCGGCTAGATTCAAAAGGAAGTCTTTTTCACTATACAAATAAGTAAATCTCACTCCACCTCCACAAAGTAAACAAGCATATAAAACAGGTACAAGAAGTAACCTTACAGCTTTTCTCCCTCTACTTTTAATAAAAGTACAGCAATTCAATGCATTAAACAAAATTCAATCACTGTTTGATTTGAAGAGTACGTCTGTTTCTCTAATAATGGGACTAAAAACAAAAAAGAAAGGAAAAAAGGGAGGACTCAAAGCTCTCACTTTACTGAGATGGCAAAAAGAGAGGGTGAAGTTATCTCCACTCAGCCCTACAATACATGGCAGTGCTTGATGGGAGGCTGAGAGCAAAGCAGAGTCATTTCTGCACACATTTCAGCACACACCCCTTTCACCACAGCTTTATGCCCTGAGGAAATGAGGCAAACTCCATAAAATGTGGTGGAGGCTGTGACAGAACTGCAGCCAGAGGAGGGGAGAAGAAGAAACAAATCCTTGTTCTGAAACGAGGACTCACAAACCTAAAGAACCAAGTCTGCCACTTCTGAGAGTCCATGAGCTGCAACACTGACAAACTCATAGAAATGGCACCTAAAAGAGCAGCAGTGATTTCCAAGCCACAAACTAAAAACAATCAATGCATTTCATATATGTGAAAAAAGACATACTGCAATATGTTACTGCAATATGCTAAAAAGACCTCTGTCTACAGTAAACCAGTCTTTGGCAACCAATGCTGTCATTTATTAGGACAACAGAGCTAATGTAGGAAAATAACTATTTCCTCCTATGTTAGTAAAAAATATTACCCTCCTTCACCATTTTACACAGTCCAAGGCTAGATTTAAACTACTGAAAGAACTGTTCAAAAAGGAAATGAGTATCATTTTGCAAAGAGAAAGCATACCTTACATAGGTAAAATTCTAATTTTGCAAGTAATAAGGGAAAAAATGAAGTATTAAAGTCATTAAAGGAAGAAGGTAAAACCATACCTCTGCAACTTCAGCTATAACTGCATCTAAGGTCTTCAGAAGAGAATCCTCAACGATCTGCTTTACCTATGGAGGAAAAAAAACCCGAACTAAACCAGGATGTTTCCGGTTAGTGACTCTAGATAGGAACAGAATATGATTTAATATATTAAATTATATATATATATATATACATATATAAAATTTTTTGCTTATGCAAAAACACAAGTCACTTCACTGTGAAGCCTCATATGTAATTAAGGCTGCAACAAGAACATTTGAGCCTCTCTGCTGTGCCAGAATAGCTGATGCCAGAAGCAGACACGGCCTGCAGCTTCTGTCACTTGTGTGAATTCCCAGGAAACAATTCAGAAGTCTCACTCTCACAGCAAAACCCAATCTTCTATTTCAGCAACTAGCAGTATGCAGGTTACACTAGAACAAGTCGTCTGCGAGACTCAAGCAGGAAGCAGTTGACATAAATTTACTTAATTTTCCAAATTCTGCATGGTTTATATAAGAGCTTTTCAGGAATGCTATTGAAGCGTGACATTAAATGCCATAAAAATAAAATTATACAAAGCTTGAGAGACAAAGGTTGTCATTTTAATTGCAATTCTGAAAGCTTAAATTTAAACTGCATCTATCTTTAGCAAATATCTAGAACACAGTGTCACTGCAATCTTCATAAGGAGCCATCACGTACCATGTTCAACAGCTGTCGGAGCATTTCCAGTGGGATGTTAAACTCCTTATTGTTAATACCATTGAAGAGAGGAGAAACTGAAAAGCTGGAGCTGATTGTGGAGAAGTAATAATCAGGATCCAACGCACTCCCATCAGGAAGATATGAACCTGATCAGAAAAAAATAATGGAAATACAAGTTTGAGGAGAGAAAGGATATTAGCTTTCTTTAATGGAAACATTTAGCCACTACAAAAGTTCTTTCTACCACGGTCTTTAACTGGCCAGAGGTGCATTTCAGCTCATCTACTGGTATATTGAGACAGAAAACTATGATACAATTGTCATTAGAAGTTTACTATCACAACAGAGAATTCATTACAATAATTTGTGTCCATGTCAGAGATACTTCTGACAAACCTTTCCACACTACTGATGTGCATCTACCTGAAAACATTTGTAAATGCCCCTTAGATCAGAAGTACAGAGATGCAATGAACAGGCTAAGTCAAAACTATCTTGCAAGGTTTTCCCCTGTATTAGATGAAACAAACAAATAGCACAGTGTTCATCTTAGAATAGGCACCAATTCACCACAGCAATTTGAAAGCAAAGAGAATCAAATTATTTTTCAGATTCAAGTACTCTATTAAACAAACAACTTGCTCAGCAAACTGCTCTTGGCTCTGCTTCCTCCTGAGAAATTACATCTCATGCCTTTCTAAAGTGCTCAGCTGGCTGTGCTAGAGTAATGTTCTTGTGATTAACAGGCTTTCAAGCAAGACTATTTATTGACAACAAAAAAAAACACCCTCAGTTCTTTTTTTTTTTTGAGCTGTTAGCCTTGGCCAGAATAAAACCAAGGTCACTACTCATCTTCTCCAGAAGGCAAGACTATCACAAACTATATCAACAGAAGTAATACAAGGACTGACTGTAGCTGAAATATTTGGTAGAAGTTAGTACAGAAAATAAAATCCTCACTGGAATAATCATAACTCTACTAGAGAGACAATCAAAATAATTTTCTAAATTTTTACAAAGTTGTCCACTATTCACCTACAGATTTAAGATTATTTCTGTTCAATTACAATAGTATCTCTCTAAACCCTTCTCTTTGAGTTTTATTTATTTTTAAAATTCAAACCATGAAGACTACAACATTGAAGAAGAAAACATTGGTTCAACACAGTAGACAGAAGTTAAACAGGTCTATTCCTACCTGGCAATTTAAGAATTATCCTGCTATCCCATTATATGACTGAGGAAGAGATGCCTCTAGAACGAGCAATGTGAAGAAAAAAGAAAAGCCATGTGGAAGAAATTAATTTAAGCCAGGGCTTGAGAGAGGAGAATGGCCCAGAAACAGGGAAAGCCCAAACTGTTAAAAACCTGAAAGGGGCAGACAAAACCAGAGACACCAAAACAGCTCAGATGCCGAGCCAGTCCTTCACAGGATTAATGAAGGAGAGTTTATTTTTAAGCCTTCCTTTGACTTAGAACTCACAGATGTAGCTCTACCATTGCTCAGTAGTTAAGAGTTTGCATGTTAATTCATGAAACTTTCTCAGGTTTTGGCCTTCTATTATACAGTAACTAATGCACATTAGTGAACACTCCAGTGTCTCCTTTAGTATTTCCTGCTCCAGCTAATTACTGGGTCTTCCACAATGACCCACACCACACTCACTCCAAATGGAGCAGTTGTTTTGGATTTATAAATGTGCCACAAGCCTCAAAATTCCAGACCCTAGATCAACAACGTAGTTGTCTACTGAAGCACAGTATTAACTCTTGTTCCTCAAAGTTACTCAGCCTAATCTCCCGAAATCTTTTTGGCCTAGTTGAATTAAGCTCTTCAGTACTAGGCACTGCCTAGCAGGAAGGGAATCAAGAAACAAGTAAAAAACAACTGAGCCTGGAAATTACTGGTGTTAATATTTACTTCCTAGCGTCTTTAAACCACAATTTAAAAAAAATCCCAGCCAGCATGTGCCACTGAATTCCTGTAAGAATTCTAAAAGGCAGAGGAAGAGGTCAAAAGGTTTTTTGTTTTTAATTTTCTATAAATAGCAACAAAACCCCAAATCACAGACTGTTCCTTAAGGCAATCTACCTTCAAAGTAATGAATTCCAGCAGATCCTCCAGGAGAGCTGGGAGGGGGAAGCCCACGTTCAGGACTAACCTGAAACATTGCACAAAAGCTGTATTTTAGAAAATATTTATAAAACATGTAAAAACCTGTCTGGGAATAGATTGCACACTTTAAAATGAAACACAGCTTCAAGCACAACTAACAGAACTGCATATTGCTGAGTCTAACAGCTCAATTCTAGCCAAAAATGGGAAGTTAAAAATGCCAGTTCAGTGCTTTTGACTAAAGGGAAGAGATCAGAATGATGACTCCTCTATTGTATCAAAAGATGCCAGTAACAATCTGTAGTTTCAAACCACCATCGGAATCCAGTCTTCCCCCAAGACAATGAACATCCACAGCTCCTGGTGAAACCAGGGAGAGTTCCTGTATCCTCTTGTGAAAACTTCAGCCATTAAATGCCAGCTTCCCGATTTTACAGCTATACATTACAATGCCTTTTAATGATAGTAACACAAGGAAAGGGATTTGCCAAATGCTCCATGTAAAGACTTACTAGTACAGTTGCTATTTTAACTGTCACTGCTTGTTCTGTAATTCAGAAACTACAAAACTATATTGAAACTCAGTTGTGGAACCACAATAAAGACATTTATATCTGCTCAAACAATGTGTTAAGAGGCTCTCTACATATCCAGGTTTAAGTCTTAACTCCACTGAGACCAAGAAATCATCTCAGTGCTGACTCCAACACAGAGCAAGTGATACAAACCTGTGTGATGCTGGATACACTGCTAGTCTTTCTCTTCAGTGTTCCTTCCTGGCAAACAGTGAGGAGAGAACTGGGAAGAATTGATCTGAAATCATTAAAGGATCGACGGCGAATTCCTTCAAGCTCTTCTGGAACTCTCAGGGAATGTGGGGGAATTTTAGGAAAAAGCTTTGAAAGGAGAGCCTCCTCTGAATTGCTGTAGCGACCAAAGGCTCGAGAAATTCCTATCAGGCAGGGCACTGCATACTTGCATAAATATTCTGGAAAAGAAAAACACATGTAACAGCAATTAAAAGAAACTTAGAACTTCCTCTTCACGGTTTTGCTACCACTTCGTTAAATTGTTTCGGCCTAAACTGCTTTACAACAACTGATCTGTACAAGCAGAGGAAAAACCATGAAAGCATTACAAATTAGTACAATTCTGCTTCCATATTTTCCAGTCAGCAACAAACATAACAGAGAAGTGCTAAGGGAAGCTGAAAGACAAAACTCACTTTTCAGGATTGACCCTGATAACCAGCAAACAAACACAAGAGAAGTTCAGAGGACAGGAGTTACAAATACAGTAACAATTTTATCACTACCTTTATCGTGCATTTGCGGTGTCTGGCACATTCCCAACAGGAACTGCATTACTTGTAGGACTGCATCCAAAATCTAAAGTCATCAAGACAGACATACAAAAATATCTTTTGGTAAAGAGATATCATTATCTTACACCAGATCATTATAACAAACGAAACTTGTAAACATTAATGTAAGCACCTCTGTGAAGATTTCTTAATGTTGTGTGACTAGAAGATTACATTGCCCTCGCACAGGTTACAGAACTTCTCCTGTAAAGTCTGCAGTGAGCTTATGTATATACAATGAAACTGCAGCACTCCTAACCTCAGTACCAAAACTGGAATTTTAAAACTCTGGGCTCAGCAACTGACACCCAGTAGTAACTGCAGACCTATGAATATCCAGGTACTTAACACAAGCAAATCAATGCATCACAGCAATCAGCCCCTTGCTGACAGGGAGCAGCTGTGCTCTTCTCCAGACATTTGTCAGGACTGCAGCACTGGAGACCTGGGTAATATAGCAGCACAAACTTGAACTCCACCTGCTCTCGGAGAGAGGCATCCCTGTAAGCCACGTCAGATAACAAGGTCACCAAGCAGAAGCTGAAGTTTTCTGCCACTGGAAGCAAACCTGGAAAGTAATGGAAAGAAAATGAGCCACTTAAGCCTTGTTAGAGAGAACCAACATAGAGAGAAAGAAGACACAAGTGACTCCCATGTCATAAAGTTCTGAGGCAGGCTGTAGACAAAAATAGTATTACATACAAAATTTAGAAGCACTCTAACCATCATCATTTCAGCATAAATGTTTAAACAAAAATCAGAATTAAAAAACTTCCCAGGCTTTCAACTTACTGGAAATAAACCTTAATCACCTAATACTGTATAAAAGTATTCTTATATTAAGGGACCAAATATGAAGTGGTTTAAACCGCAACTAAGCATCAAAGCTAAAAGTAGAGCAACAAATCTCATGTTCCACTCCCCTACTCCAGCTACTACACAATCTTCTCCAGTTTAGTAACAAAATATATTGAACACAGTACCATTTGGAAAGTGCAATTCATCAAAAGCAGCAAAGCAGGAAAACAGGGATCTATTCAACTTCCTTTGGCTTCTAAAGAAAATCAATAATAAAGGCTGTCAAGCCAGGAGCTAAGTAAGAACATAGCAGGACTTCTCCCCTCCCCTTGAACCGTGTCCTGAACAACCTTTGCTATTTCTATTTCCTGGCTGGCATTCCATGACAAAGATCAAAAAATCCAAACATCACCTCTGCCTTTCCGTGCATTGCTTTCTTCTATCCACTGGACTTTGGGAAGGCCCTTCAGGAGTCGCAGAAGGTAAGGAACCACAACATCCTTGTGCTAAAGAAGAAAATACTCTATTTAAAATGGAGAAAAAAAGCTGAACCATAATCTCAAGATATTTTAGAGATATGGTAAAATTACATTAGCACACAGAACTTGCTTCTAATGATTACTCCACAAGCTTCTTGACTATTGCAAAACTTATTTCAACACAAGCAAATGAAAGTAACCCAATTCAGTGCCTTAAATCCGAGCCTTTCACTCCAGGCAACAGTTCATCCTCTGTAAAAGCTGGAGAAGAAAGCTCCAGAACAGTACCAAACCTCAAACACTATTAATTGACAGCAAGCTCCCAAAGTAATTTTAAGACAGCTAGAAATTCAGAGTGCCAGTGCCAATTCAGTACATGTGATGCATCCCATGGTCTTACACAAGTAACTTAACATATCCAAGTAACACTTCAGCTCCCTCACCTGCAAATCAAAGCAAAGCACAGCTGCCTTATAAAAAAAAAAACCCAAACAAACACAAAAAGAAAAAAGATCAAGGTCAATAATATCCATGCAAGCTGTACCATAGCACATAGGTACTAAACAGGAGGCAATTCAGGCCTGATGCAAACCTTAGCAATATGAAAGAATTTAAAGTGAGGTTTAATAGCATTGGACCTGAGACTCTGTCCATGCTTCCCTTCCTCTACACAGAACAATACCAGGCCCAGCAGTCAAAGGGAAGAGAACCAGCTTGTGCTGACCCTGCTGGCAGACACAGAAGGGATGCTTGTGTACAATGCAGCCTGTGTGCCCTGTCTGTCTGTTTATCCTGGCATGAAAGGGCCTATTGCAAACCTGGCCATCAGGAGTGCATGGGAGCATCCCTGTCAGTCAGGAGCATGTGGGGAAGAACATGCAATGACACACCTGGTTTGAGTAAATCCTCTTGAATACTCTCTCCTTTCTCTGCTTAAGCCATGATGACCAGAAAATACAGCAGCAGTTTGGCTGTGGCAGTTGCCATGGCTACTGCCTATCATGCTTATCAGTATTTCCTTGCTCTCCTGACAGCATCCATCCCTTACCTCTGATCTTTCTATCTACTTTCATGAAGAGCAAATACCAACTTTTCATTCATTGAACAACTAAACCTGAATTAATCCAAGATCTTCGAAGGTAAATAAGTAGCCTAAGTGGGAAAAATACCTGAAGGTCAGATTCAACTAGGAAGATTCCTAAAGCAATAACAGCATCCCTGCGACGTTCATCCAACTGGAAAATCCCATGGAAATCCACTGGACACATACAGAGCAGCTTTTGTACCTGAAAAACAACAGAGGGAAAGAACAGTGGAACAAGATTGGAAACCAAACTGAAGCTTGTTTGAAGTGCACAGTGGTCTCTCCATCTCCTGGAAGACATTTGGCAACATTATCCTCCTGCAGTCATCAATCTCACTGAGAACATCCAAAGGCGAGGAAATAGTGAGGAATAACAGAAACCAGAAAAAGACAGAAAAATCTCAAGTAGACGTCAAACATTTTTACTACAACATGATTTAAAGGTTTTCTTCAACATTTGATCAGAGTGCTGAAGTATGACAAAGCCTTCATTCCACTACTTCACTTTTAGATGTGCAGGAAATGTGTAGCAGGCACTTTTATTATATTTACTCAACTCCTGTAAACAAAAAATAGATGGATGGAACTTTGATTACAGCTGCATCAATGCCTTCTACATACACAGCACTGAACAATTAACTGTTACCAACCTGTGTATGACTCCTGCTCAAATCCTTTCAACATAACAGATTAAGTATTCAGAATTAATATTTTCTCACTATTCACTTATTACTTTACTCCATACTTAACAAACACACATTTAAAGAATACATCAAACCTACCAAATACTTTGCTCTTCTACGGAATTGTTAACAAATGGGAAAATGCAACAAGCGTGTTGTCTTTTATAAATTACCTTGATGTTAATAAATACTATCTAGAAAGGGCCTTCATAATAAATAACTATGTTTGACTCACCTATGTTTGAATGTCAAGTCACTTCCTATTTAGATAACTCCCTGAACATCCCACCTTGAAATTTCTGAAGCAATAAACAACCTCCCTAGAGGATCAGAAAAATTGACTGGATGCTCAGTGGAATTCAAGGTTCTGGTCCTTCAACTGCCAGCCCTGCTAATTACAAGACCTGCTGTACAACACAGATAATCTTCTTGCTCACTATAAAATAAAGAAAATATGAACTTTGGAAGATGACTGATGACACATGTGTTCCACATCAGATTATATTTGCAATAACATGAGTGAGCAACTTCAGCTAGATATGAGCTGTTACTATCATTGAACTGCTGTATTCTGGATATTTGTGAACCAACAGCACGACATAGAAAAATTATTCACCGTTGGCTGTCATATCAGTGGAACACTTCCAGAACAAGAAATAAGAAAAGAAGGCTGCAACGGCTGGCCCAGAACAAGCACTATAGTTTTCATAAGCAAAGAGCAGTGCTTTTTTCAGCTGTTCAGTCACGACTGCTGCCTGATGCAATTCGGACACGCTGTCACTTCGTGCCCAGTCCCAGCACCCCAGGCTGTCCATCCGTGCTGCGGGCAGCAGCACAAGCACCCGCCCGGGGAGCGGGGCAGCCCCTCGGGGCCCTGCCCACACACGGATCCCGCGGCTCTCCCTGCAGCACAGCTTCAGCTCACCCACATCTTACTCGACTGATTGCGTCGCCTGGATTTAACCAGATAACGTGGAGGAAAGCAACCAGCTCTAATTAAGTTGAGACTAATTACTCCTACAAGATCATACTCTACAGATTTGGGGGACACGCAGCAAGATGCAGTTCCTTCCCCGAGGGTGCGCTGCTGACCCGAATTTTTGGGTCAAGCTGGCCCACACGAGCATCCCTGAGGCCCAGCTGCCCCCAACGCAGGAACGGACGAAGCCGCGGTGACAGAACCCCCCAGAGCCCACAGACAGCCCCGCCCAGGCAGAGCCGCGTCCCCCGGGGCATCCTAACCCGCTTCCCAGGCGTGACAGTGCCAAGGGGGCGGCCGGACACCCCACACGCGGCACGAACAGTGCACAGAAGGGGCCACGAACGGCGCCGACCGGGATTTTCGCGAGTGCTCTCACACAGGGGCCACTGCTCCCGCGGCACGGCCCCCCCGCCACACGCGGCTTCCACGCGTGACAGCTCCGCAGCCAGCACACACGCAGCGCCCCACGCGTGACGGCCGCTCCCCACAAACGCCCCTCACCTTCTCCAGAGGCGCCGGGTTCTGCACCGCCAGCGACCGCGCCAGAGACAGCACCGTGTTGAAGTAGAAGCCGCGCGCGGTGGCCGCGCTGCTCCCGCGCCCCGCAGGGCCCGCGGAGGGAGCCGCGGCGGTCCCGGCNAGGCGGTCGGTGGCTGATCCCAGCGCTTCCGCCCGGCGCTCGGTGCCGTGGGCGGAAGCAGCGGAGAGGCCGCGGCCCGAGGAGGGGGCTGGGGGTTCTGTGAGGGGCGAGGACTCCCCGCGGACATTCCCGCGGTTGGCGGTGCCATGTCGGCGCTCCCGAGGAGCTACAACCCGTTCGCGGAGGACGAAGAGGAGGATGTGGCGCCGGCGGCTCCCGGCGGGGCGGGCGGGGCGGACCGGCAGCGGTACCTGCAGCAGGAGGTGCTGCGCCGCTCCGCCGCCACTGCCGACAGCACCACCCGCTCCCTGTCGCTTCTCTACGAGTCCGAGCGCATCGGCGTGGCCGCCTCCGAGGTGGGTCCGGGCCGGGAGCGGAGCCTTCGCCGCCGGGCCGCTGGGGAGGAGCGGCCGCAGGGCCCGAGCGCTCCCCGTTCGCTCACAGCTCCGTGAGGGGAGCCTTGTTCTCCCTGTCCCCCGCACAGTGTCCTGAAGAGTCCCTCTTCGCTCGGCGTTTTCCAGCCAACCTGTCCCTCTGTTTTCTGGGTGGTGGCGTTTGGGTTTTGAGGGAAAAATCCCAGTTACAGTCTGGGATAGTACTGAGGCCGTGTCTTCAGCTGCTTTTAGCAGTTCTTACTGATTTTTAGCTGACTAAAACGTTTTTAGCAGTCCTCTTGGTTAGATGAAGGGCCTTCCCTGTTAGTTGTTTGTGATGTGCTTCGGTTCACCCTGATTAATCATTTCCTTCATTCCTCGGGCTCTGTTTCAGCACTTTGTGCTCGACTCATAAAGGTCTTGTCCATTGTGTCACCTTCTGTAGTGAGATGTTCCTTGGGTGGTGTGGTTCCCTAAATTAACCCCAGAGCATCCCCAAGCTGCAGCCAATCCTTATGCTCAGAGGGTTCTTGGTGGGACTTCTGTGAACTTTCAGACTCGTGATTTGTTTGCCCAGGAAATCACAAGTGAGGAATCAAGAATTCAGGCCTGACACAGGGCCTGTGGTAAAACTTGAAGTCTGTGTATTTGTGCTTTGTTGAGAAGGGGGAAAAAAGAATATTCAACTAAAATTTCCCAGACTTTAGCAAGAATATGAACACTAGTTCTTTGTTTTGCACTGGTGGTAGCTGCAGGCAACTTTCCTGCCAGTATTAATCTTTGGATTACTTTGGAATAGTGCCTGTGCTGCTGAATTAGAAAATAATGTACTTCTATATATAAAAATTCGTAAATTCTGCACTGCTAAAATTAACTAAAATATTCCTGACGTCTGAAGAAATTCTGTTTGTGTTTATTTCCATTGGTTATTCTATTTCTAAATTATCAGAAACATCTCAGTAAGGTGAAAATAGAATCCCTTCCCAATGAAGGTGCCATTCCTAACCAGAAATTGTCCTGCTTGCTCATTCCCCTGCCATAAACCTGTGTGTTTCCACCACATCGCCCATCCAGTGGTCAGCCATAGATGCAAATGTCAGCTTGCCAAAAGACTAGTAGAGAAAAACCCTGGATGTTGTTTGTGGTAGGTGCCAGGAACCCAGCACGTTGCAGGGATGAGGATTTTACAGCTGGTTAATGCAGTGGCTGACAGACAACTATTGATTGAAATGCCCTGGAGGAAAGGGAGCGAGGGGAAAAGCTGTTTGCCCTCAGAACTAATGTGCGCAGGTGAAGGAACGCTGCTCTTTTTCTTTAGAGTGTCACCTTTAGTGGTGTTTGATGTCTCAGTTTATCCTGGCTTGTGACTTGCCTTTCCCTGTTGTTGCCCCTAGGAGCTCGTCCGTCAGGGAGAGGCTCTGAAGCGCACGGAGCAGATGGTGGATAAAATGGACCAGGACTTGAAAACGAGCCAGAGGCACATCAACAGCATCAAGAGCATTTGGGGGGGCTTGGTGAACTACTTCAAAGCCAAACCACCGGAGAGCAAGCCAGAGCAGAATGGAGCCCCCGAATATTATGCTAACAGCAGGTAAGTAGCATAAACTTTTTATTTGGGACTTGTCTTCCGCAGCATCTCTGAAATGTCACCAGAAAATAAAGCATCTGTTGGTTCTTTCAAACTCCTGTGAACTGCTGACATGGTCTAGCTACCTTTTTTCTTTAATGCTGAGGTCAATAGCAATGCTTTCTTTTTGTTTTTTTTTTTACTAGGTTAAAAGAAGCAGTGATGTCTAGTAAAGAACAAGAATTGAAATACCAGGAAAGCCATCCAAATTTAAGGAAGCTAGATAATTCAGGTTTGTTAACTTTATTTTACACTGAATTCCTGTCATCTATGTGAGGCAAACTTGCAGAGTGGTCAAGGCAGAGACTCTTCAGCCTGCCCACCTGCTGACTTACTTGCTGCCTAACATCTGGAGATCTATATCCCAGCCTTCATGCTTTGGATTCTAGGGAATTGTTTCATTTAAACTCTTTATATCCATGGTGAAGATGTTATACTCCCTAGAGACTAAAGGCACCCTGTGCTTCTATTTGTATAGAGAATGCACAGGGTGTGCAGACAGGATTTCCCTAAGTTTGCCAAAATGTTAGACATTCAGAAGTTCTCCTTTCAACTATTGTTTGTCGTAGTTTTTAGATACATTGTCCTTGTTATTTCACACTGAAGTCATTTCTTGATTCTCAGAAGTTAGTGTATGGAGTTTGGCCTCATTCCTCCTCCTCTCAATCTGTTAACTTCTGTGAGGGCTTTTTCGTACTAGATAGTTGTTTCTTTATAAAGTGAGCCTCGATTATTTAACGTAGTAAGAGTGGGAAAGCAGCAGGATATCGATGATGTTGTGTGAGTAACGAAATTTGGGGGGGTTTTTGTGGACTTGGATCCCATCCCACTCCGTGTGGTGCCGAGCTCTGGCCAGCAGGGGGCAGAGCGGCTCCGGCGGCCTCAGCTGCGATTCCCGGTGACCGTCCCGGCCCTTTGTCCCACCTGGATGTGCGCTGGGGGCTCGGCTTGCTTTTCTCTCCCAACTCCCTGCCAGAGCTACACGTGGCAGCCCAAAAGAGAATGATTGTAGCTTAAGTGTTCATCTTGAGAGCTGGCCTATAGACAATGCTCTTGGACTACTCCTGGTACTCTGGTTGTATCATTACCTGGCAGCAGTGTGCAAACTAATTTTTAACAGCCTTGCTAAAACTTCAAAACCTCTTCTCGCATGCTTTTTCATTATATAATATTCTGTACTCTATACTCCTAGCAGACAGTGACTTCAACAAAGCAGATTTAGTTTCTTCAGTGCAAAATGATGCCTACCCAAAGAACCAACAACTGCGAGCTTACCACCAGAAAATTGATACCAACTTAGGTGAGTGAGGAAACTGAAGCTGTTTGATGTCATGTAATTGAGAATTTTTGATTCCTAAACCAGATATAGGTACATATAGATGCATATAGATATATATATGTATATATTGCCAACATTTTTTTGTTTAGTTAACATGTGAAATTTGATGACAATTAAAAAGATCATTTGCTTGTATTTGCATTTCAAAACTATCTACATGGTACATCAGTTTAGACCCAAATAATTTAAAACAATGCACAGCTTTTGAAATATGTGTTTTGCTAAATATTTAATTTCTGGATTTGCTGCATTTCTTTTATTACTTTTCAAAACCATTCAGCTGAGTTTGCTTTCCTTTGTTCTGTAGCATATAGACAAAGTGCTTGTTTGCTTACATGTGTCACTGTGTAGCTGACCTAGAAAGAAGAGATTGGGGAAAAGTCAGAAAGGAATAAATCAAAGAGAAATAGTCAGTCATAAGAGCTAGTGGAAACCCATTTTTTTGTTCACAAGCTGTGGAAAACTTACTAACCTCAAGAAGCATTTATAACAATCTGTCATGCAATGAAATTGTCACCTTTTGGTCAGTTAGAAAATCTAGAAATGGGAGCTTTTCATCTATGATAAATAACTGCTTAAATCTTCAGCACACTGCTATCATGTCTGCATGAAGTTTAAAGAAAAACAATTGAGGTAGTGAGCATACTGTGTATGCTGAACAGAGAAAATATGTACCAAATTTTCTATGAGATACACTCTAATGTAGTTTTTACCTTTTCTAAAAAATGTAAGTCATTTGATAAAGATCCAGTTTGGTGTTAAGCATTTGCTTAACACCAAATGTAAAATGTAAAAAAGGAGGAAGTGACCATTTCTGGTAGTAACAGTACAACTGTGAACATACCAGTGCTTCCTGTATTTCAGAAGAGCACTCAGACTGGAGGAATTGTATCTAACGTTTTCTAACCCAGGGTTTTGGAGAAGAAGGAATCCTGATAGTGTCCATTTGGATAATTTATGTTACAGCACTTTGATTCTTTATGGTCCCTCTCTGCCCTGACAGATGAGATGTCTTCTGGGCTGAGTCGCCTGAAAAGCCTTGCTCTTGGCCTGCAGACTGAAATAGAAGAGCAGGATGATATGTTGGATCGGCTCACAAAGAAAGTAGAGACACTGGATGTCAACATTAAAAACACTGATAGGAAAGTCCGACAACTTTAAAGGATTTTTAGAATTTCTTCTGTCTAGTGTTGGTCTAGTGAGGCATCCTGAATGCCTCATCTGCTGCAATCTCTTAAAAAAATCTTGGGCAGTATCTGTTTCTCTTTTTTTTCTGCTATGTTACTGGTTTTGTTGTCATTAAAATTACATAGCCTTAAGTCAGCACAGTACTTAACATTTCCTCTTAGTCTACGTGGGAAAAGTGCATGTGGAGCAGAATCTCTGAGCATTGGGTCAGGATCCCCCGCTCAGTTGTGTAACTGCGTCATGTGCGCAGAGGAATTCGCTCTCCACAGAGCTGCGGTGTCCTTGGCCCGGGAGCTGTGATGAGAAAAGGAACTGCATTTTTGCCTCTGTTTTGGGGAGGGGGCAGGAGGAACAGAATGTGCTGCTTTGTTCAGGAGAAATGTTGCTAATTCTGTTTACCTACAGATATGTTAAATTCAGAAAAAATGCTGATTTCCAGCTGTAAAAATACTTTAAGTGACTGTTCTCCGGCATTTCTGGGGCTTAAAGAATGAACTATTCTGTGGAAGTTGTAAAATATCAAGGGTGTCATGCAGTAATGGTAATATCCTGCATGTGTTACCTTTCCTAAGATGACTTTGCCCAAATGGTGCATCCACAAATTGTGGTTTTTATGTTTGGGTAACTAAATACTTTTGCCTTTACAGTCTTGTCAGTAAAGATCTCTAAGGATATCTTATGGTCTGCAAGAAGTGTTAATTGACAGTGACCCAAAAAGGTTGGGTAACAAAATCAGGACTTAAATGTATGTGCTCTTAAAGATTCTTTTGCATAAATGGTCGCCATCTGTTTTTAATTTTCTGCTCTTTCTCAGGTTATTCATTTAGGTGATTATTTGAAAAAACAGCTTCCATTTTAGAAATGGAGAGTTGATCTGATAGTGCACAAACAGATCTATTGTAGAAGATTGTTCTTTAGCATTTATTTCAGATGTGATTACAGATGGAGCTGATGCTGTGCTTTGCTAAGTAATGTGACTGTTAAGAAACTCCACTATGGTTCACATGCATCTGCATTGGCTTAGCAGGTATGAATAATTCCTGCAAATGAAGAAAAGCCCAAAACCATTTTTGAGTCTTCCAGATATAATTTGGGCCTTTCACTTTGTTTTGTTCTTTAAGGGTCACTGTAGAACAAAATAATCACAATTCTGCTCCAGCCTGAAGACATGACAGCGAGAACTTTCTGTCTGTCTTGAAAACAAGCAAGGTACTCGTGTTTGGAGAGGCCAAGGGACCTGTGTCAGTATTGGAACATCACAGGTGACAGTGTGTGGCTAGGAAGAGATTGTTACTTCTTTTGAACTTGTGCCACATTGCCTTATGAATTAAAGAAAGACTTTGGTGTTCTGGGCTATCAAGCTTGTCTCTTTCACAGATGTCACATTTACACCCCACTCATTCCTTTTTCAAGGGATGTGTTACCTTGAGCTCACTTGCCACAAGATGCATCCACTTGTTAAGGAGATAAGAGAAACTGAGCCTTTGTTGTTTTACTGTGTCTCCAGAAAGTTCACTTGTAGAAAAATAAATCACTAAAAAAGCTACACTTATTGGACATAGTATTATGGGGAAAATACTATTTCTGGCATAGTGGCAGGGCTGAGTTGTGAATTAGATTTAAGGTGAGCCTCTGTTTCCTTTGTTACTGATGGCATTGATTTCAGTCAATGCCCCCCCCCCCAGAAAAAAATTAATTTGGAGGGATATAAAACTTCAAGAGCAATTGAGTACCTTTAATTGCTTTTTAATTTTTCAGTTTGTATCATTTATGTACCTTAAGAACTAAAAATAGCCTATTAATATATCATTTTACTATTTGGGTTCATACCACGAATAATTATCTTACTCTGTTAGAATATTTATTGATTATATGATTTGATGTCTCAAGACAGTTGATACATTTATTTAGTAAATTATACAGTTGTTAGTATTCATATGTTAAGTACCTCAGTGAAGGAAGATCAAAAGTTTGATTATACCTGGTTTAGTTTCTTGTTTTAATAACACTCATTTTAGTGTGAAATCTGCCTTCACCTGTAAGCAACTGTGTCACAACTCAGTGTTTGCTAAAGTAAGACTCTGATGACAAGGATGGACACTGAGACTTTCTTGTCTAAGTTATTGCAAATGGAGGAAAAATGTCACTGGAGGATCTAGTTGTGTTATGTGTAGTAAGAAATTTGGAACTTGAATCCAAGCAAAAATCTTTGATTTAAGGGTGAACTGTGCTGCCTTTATGATGTAAGCTATTCCATTTTTAGTCTAAATTATTTCACAAAATTAACTCAAATTAGAGCAAATGTTTAGTTCTATTTGCCTTATGAAATATTCAATGCATCCTGGATATCTTTGATGCCTTTAAAAACACAGGCAGGGAAGGGAAATAAAAAAGTGAATCCCTATTTCTATTTTGGAAATAAAAAGTAAATCTCTATTTGTACTTTGAGAATGCCCTGATCCAAGCAGAGTAGAAACCCAGGATCTCAGCCATGTGTAATCTATACAGAGGTCTAACTCCTCATGTTAGAGTTAACAATCCCATTTACTGCCTCATAATGTATGTCTGCCTTTGCTTAGGTTTTCCTGCTCTATTTATTATTTTTGTTTGGTTTTAATGGCCTTGTTTTAAAGGATCATTTCCCACACTGGGTTTCTTTTGCAGGGGGAAACAGATAGTGCATGGGTAAGAAAGAATGTCTGCTACAAACTGAATTGCTTGTTTCTGCTTTCATATTGATTTTTGCTGATAACAAACTTAAGTCTAACTGACATGAGGAGACACCACTGTTTTATAATAGTGATGATGTTTTTATCTCTTGGAATAACTTTCCATCCTACAGGAAAAGGAAATTTAAAGGAAAATAACCACATGGTTTTTGCTTTTCCAGGAAATGCCATTTTGCATGTATAATGAAGGATTTACTTCAGTAGCTTTTCGTACTGTTTCCTGAGATGGAGTTTTATTTCTTCTTGAATACTGTTGAAAAACTTAAACTGTGTAGAGTCCAGACTTTCAGAAGAAGTTTAATTTGCACTTATGTGCTAATTTTTGATAAAATAAATTATTTTGCCTGCATATTCATGTTGGCATATCAGCTGGTGTTCTTGCAGCAAAATAGGTCTGGTTAATTTTTTTGGCTTAGGTAGAAGTTTAATAAGGTCAGAAGAAGATGGCAAAAAAAAAATTTAAGTATTCTTTATAAAAAGGCAATTTGCTAGTTTCTCAAAAAGTTTGCTAATCAATTTTGAAGAGATCTTAAACACTGGAAAGTAGCATATACCCTTTATAACACAGACATAAAATTCTAAAAGCAACAAGGAAAAAGAATGGGAATAACCAGTATCTGATGACTAGACTCCTAGGTGTATTTGATTTTTAAATTTCCTGAGCATTGAATTAAATCTTGTAACAAATGATATGTAGCTGAATTTTAGTCTGTACTACACAGATTTTTTTTTTTGCTGTGCTAAGCTGTATGGGCCCTACTGAAATCATTGGGACATGATGATGTCAGGGGTTCTTTTAATGTGCGAAATTCACCTGAAATATTTTGCTGCCTAGTAGTTTCTGTGATGTCATTTGTTAAATGGTGAAATAGAAAATATTTTCCAACCAATCTGCCTTCTGAACAAACATTTTTGTAGTCACTTTTACAAGCATAACATCATATGGAAGATGTGTGTTAAGTTTTACTTTGAAACACATAGGAATTAATTTTCAAATCACAGGTAGTGATTATTTGTGTCTATGGCTTTTTAAAATAGAACTTTAATTCTGTGCCACCCAGGTATAACACTTTTTGTACAAGTCAAATTACATTTTCTTTTATTTAAATGCTAAACTGGACTGTAGTTCAGCAGTTGAAGAGATTGAATGGAATGAGTGTTGAATGGTAAGACAGTCAATAAAAGGTGCTTATTATTAATGAAGAGTTGTTGCATTTATTTCCCAATTTTTTTTATTACAACTTCATTGATACTCTTCTGCCACAAAATCTGTTAAAACACAGGACCTTCTCTACTAAGTTTGTACCAGCATGGACTTAAGTTTGCAGCTGGTGGGTTTTGTTTCCTGGGAATAAAAGAGGGTATGACATTTCTATGTTATTCTTGGATAGATTGTCTTAAATCCTGAGAGAGGAATGTAAACCAGCATTTATTTTTGCAAAAGAATTTATTTGTGATGATAAAATAATTCCAGATGTTGCTTAAAAAGTAACCTTGCCATAGTGTTTGGTATTATCAGGAATATCAATAACTGGATGTATGCACGAACAGGGGGCAGGTGAAACAGGAGTAAGGCAAAAAAAGATACAAAACCTTCTTGTTGTATTTGTGTGGTCCCAAATTTGGTGATGGTAGACAACTTGTGAATCTCTTGACCTTCAGGTAGGTTCTTGTATGTGAAGGGAGGAACTTGGCTTCTGATTTTTTTTTTTTTTTTTTTTGTGGTAGAGTTTTTGTTTGATACTGTAACACAGAGATTCAGAAGTGCTATTTATTACAAAAGCTCTGAAAAAGGGAAAGTTAATAGAGACTGACAGTTTTTTTTTAATTCAGGTAACTTTGGTTTGCTGCCTTTTTGCTGAGAGTTCTTCAACAAATGGGAATTGAGAGGGTTTCCATCTCTGCACTTAATTGTTGCATATAGAGAAATCAAAATAGTACAAAGAGCACAGTAGGAGATGACAGAGTGGAGCAGTGCAGTGGATTCTGGATCTCTGCTAGGAATATTAATAGTTTGCTTGCTCTGCTGGCATGAGAATCAGTTTCAGAGTCTTAAGGATATTTCTCACATAGCTGTTTGTTTATGGCTGGTCAGGCATTTCAACCCTTTGTGCTCTCTCAAGGACTTCCTTGCTTACAGTGCAGTCCCTGCCCTCCTGGGGAGTGAGTGAGGAACGGGAGGTAAAGGATGCTCATCCAAGTACATAACACCAGGCAGAGCAGGGGCTGCTGGAATGAAGGACCCATAGTTCTGCCTGCCCCATCCCTGCTTCTGAAAAGAGGTTTGGCTTTAAGAGGGAGTTCTACAATTTTTGTTTCATTTTGGTAGGTTGGCTGGTTTGTTTGCTTCCAAATAAATTTATTACAAATTCCCAGACTGGGAAAATATGAAGCACAACCCCACTGGGGCTAGAACTGAAGGACTGGTAGGGTTTAGTTGAAAGCAAGCAGGGAGGTGCCCCCAGAATAAACAGGCTGCCAAATCAGGAAGATCCCTGAATGCCAGGCACAGTTTACTGTGACTGTGCCGCCCTGCCTCCACTATAAAAAGTCTAGATGAACTGTGACTTTGCTATTGGCAAGGCAGAACCTTCTAGAAAATGGGCTTCCAGCTCTAGCTGTGGCAATTTTGTGGAAAACCATGGGCCTCCTTGGCATCTCCATGCAAGATGACTCCTTTTTCCTCCACATGAACTGTAAATCTCTCTGTGTTAATGACAGCAGTCACTGGCCAGTGCTGAGCTCTACCCCAGGCCAGCATTCTGAGGAGCTGCTGCATTTCTGTCACTTGAACAAGCCTTTGGCCATTCCTGGAGTGTCTCACAGCCTGCCACGGTCAGCAAGGGCAGCAAGAGTATGGAGTGTGCCCCCAAGGCCATGCACATGTGGGCATTAACCCTCCAGTGTTGTAAACTGGGCAAAGTCTTGGTTTCTTTATTCTTGACTTCTAGTCTCTTCCTACATTTAGACAAGTTATTAGATCAGTTATCACTGAACATTCCTAATGTCTTTCCCAATTTCTTCCTTGCTCTTTCATCCTTTAAATTCACCCAGTCTCTACCTATGGGAAGCTTAGGGAGGAGTTTTTCTTCAGTATGCCCTCATTGGTGTATTGATTTTGCCAGTTCTAATTGAGTCCAAATTATTTAGGTAGTAAAATCTGACCTGCTTACCCTACAATTAGAGCCCAAATTTCTCTTAAAATTTCTGTACTGTTTGTTTGCATGTAATATTTGTTGACTGGGTGCTTTGAAGACAAATTCCTGCAGAGATTATATTGTGTGAAGCAACTGCCAAGGGTGGTGATGCAGTCTGCTCTTGGCTCCCAGTAAGATCCATGGTAATGTCAGTGCTGGGTTACTGCATACCAGTGCTCCCAGCCTCACGTCTGGAAAGTCTTAACTTCATAGCCCTATTTCCACCATTTCCTTGTGCCTGGATTGGCCAGCCTGTTTACATCTTGGCCCACCAATCCTCTTGGATGATGATGACAGAATGTTCCTTCTCTCTTTGTGAAGACTGGGCAGAGAGGCAGCCAAAAAATCCAGCAGTTGGATATAAATAGGTCATGTAATAAAGGTTGAAACCCAATTGCATCCACCTGCCCATGGAGAAAGCTTTGTGAGGAACAACATCAGCTTGTATTTTTTTTCCTGGAATAATGCAAGTAGGATGACCAGGACTGAATGACCAAGGACTTACTACTTAAAATTTTACTTTTGTGGAAAACCAAGAACTCTTAAAAGGCAGGATTTTGATGTAGACTCAGACAATTCCAGATTAATTTCCACCCTGAAAATATATAGGCTGCTAACAGCACTGCAGAGAAGACCTGTGACTCATTTTATCTGCTTCATTGTACATTGTTGTTATAGCTATTGAACGTTTCTGGCATTTATTTTTGTTCCCAAAGTTCCACACAGTCACACAGCATGGATAGGAGCTAGCGGGGTCTGTGGGTGCCTTTGGGATCCTCCCTGCATGTGCTTGGGATGCAAGGCAGGCACAGCCAGTGATGATTCAGAGCCCACTTTGCTGCAGCCAAACTGCCACTGCCACCTCCCACCTCTTCTCCACTCGCTCCCTGTGGAGGTGTGACTGAGAAAGGTAGAAAATATTCATCAGTACATACTGTATCACCATATAGAGAGAAAGGTGTTTTTTCCTAAATGACATAGTTGCAATATTCAGTGATGGGTTAGTTTTTGTTGAATGATCTAAAACTGAATTGCAACATTAAGCAAACTGCAGGTGAGAAAACAAGCTCGTGAGGGGCCTCTTACAAAGGCACCAACCTTATTGAGACACAGAATAATTCTGGCAAGCCCTGAACTGGCATTTGTGGCACTGCAAATGTAGCCTTGTTGTCAAAACTTTAAAATGGCCTTCTAGGTACAGAAGTGCTTTATCAGCTCTGATTTGTCCCTCTCCTAATTAGGTGTCAGTCTTCCCAGTTAGACCAAAATATCACTGGAAACCTTTGTGCTGAATGACAGCAGAAAATACTGAACAAAGATCCCTCTGCTTCTTATGCACATGCATCCTCTTAATGCTCACTTGTATCAATTTGAAGAATATCCTCCCATACCAGTACTATTTTCAGAAGTCCATATAAGTTGTAGTCCTGCTCATCTATCTGATCTTTCATTGCTGACTTTGGTCATTTCAAAATGTTAGCCATATCCCTCAGCAATTTTCCATGCCATCCAAGCAATACATTCATTACTGAAACTTGTGTGACTTAATAATTTCCGCACAAAAATTCCAAAACATGTGGGAGGAAAAACGGAGAAAGATTTTTCCATCTCCAGGTATTTATTTTACTGCATGAATCCTTGCTCTTGACTCTTTAGAATGGCTTTCTGTTGAGCTGGATTTCAGCTGCTTTTTGAGCACTCGTCTGAGAAAGACCTTCATCCTTGCAGCTGAAGGTGGAGGGAGGGAAGCTCATTCAGAGCAGTCTGATGTACCCGACTGCTGTAGCATTTCCAGCTTTGGATTTCTGGAGCTGTTTTCTTTTCCACAATCTCCATAAGCTAAACAAACACCTTTTTTCCCCAATCACCTGCTTTACTAATCAGTGTTTGAAATGCAGTATTGAGGCCCTACTCTCCACTCAAGCCAGCTGTGCTGGGTTTACAGTGGCAGCCTGCCAGGAGCCAGAGGGCTTCATCTGTGCCCAAGTGAGGTAGGGTGAATAGCACAACCAAAGCAGCTCTTCTGTGGGACACAGCCCCACATTGCTGGTTTCCATGTGTTACTAGACACCAGCAGCTACTGGCAATGACATAGCAGTGGGGTCTGGGTGCATTAAACAGCAAGACACTGGAGCCTTAAATTAGGAATGTACTTATTTAGGAAATAGGTGTGTATTTATGTTGAGCACCACATTAAAACCATTAAGCTTCCTTGTATCTTTGCAGTTGGGCACATGTAGATGTACTGCTGAGTCAGCCTGGCTGTGTTAATGACTCCGGGAATCTCCAGGGAATGTCTCTGCTTCCCCACGTGTCTCAAGTGTCAGGGTTATGAAGCTGATTCCTGTAGGAACAATTTTCATTTGTTATTTGAGAGAATCATTAATTCCAACATACTCTTTCCTGGAGTAGTGATAAACAAAGGCATTAGATAACATTTCAAGATACATTTGTTAAGCCTCTACCACCTCTTTTTGTACCTGCCCTAAAGTATAAAATGAACAATCAAGACAAGGAAGAGAACTTCCAATGAGTCTTGGATGCTCTGTTGTCCAATTGCTCAGTCATCTGTAGGCCATGTAGTACAACATAATGTAGTTTTATTTTAACGCTCATCAGCTGCTCTGCTGTTTTAGTACCTCTGTAGTACAGAATGACTGGAAGATTGCCCAGTAAGGGGAAGTCTGTGTGTGAATAGCCGGGAGGGATAATATGTAAATCTGCTGTAAAGAGGCAATTAAAGGCAGCATTGAGATATAATGAAAAATAGACAATATTGAGCCTCATCAGAAATAACAACATAAACAGCAGCTACTGTTCTGTGAACTTTTCTGTAAATAACTGTATTTTACAGAAACCAGATGGATTATGAAGTCTGTGAGCGGACTTAGAGAAAGCAGTTTGGTCTTCAGGAACACATCCACGTTGATGTTTGGCATGTCTTCCTTGCCCAAAGGGACAAAAGGTGGCTTCTTCCTGCTGTTGTACTTACAGAGTCCAGAGAGGAGCTGCAAAGTTGGACTGTGTACAAGCCAAGTAGAGCTGAGAATAATTCTGCATGTCATATGTAACTATGAATGGAGATAACCGAGGAAGTGATATCTGAGATCAGCAGTGTAATAGATGCTGCCTGGTTGTTTTGTAACCCAGCAGCTGAGGAGGTAACACACTAGCGAATGCATCAGGAAGCCCTGCCTAACCAGAGACCAGGCCCACAGTTTACCATGACCTTGGCATCACCAGCACATCCAACAGCATCATTTTTTGACATGAGTGGGTGGATCATTTCAAAATGTTTCTATCACAAATGAGAGTGGATTCAGACTGTGTTTTAATCCTATGGCCTAGATTTGACTACCCTTGTTCTGGAATAATTGATCAAAAAGCTCAAAAGTTCCCTGTATTCTACTATTTATTCTGCTATTTTGCTGCCTTTGTGAAGGAATGTGACCAGTCACAGCCCAGATACAGCAAACCAAGCTCCTGTTAGCAGACACAGACTTGGCAACATGCATTAACTGAACACAGTTCTTGCATCAGGCAGCACATCATGTACTGTCTCAGTCACACTCTGAGCTGGAAGAGAAATATGCACATATTTAAAGATCTTTGAGGCCCGTGAAAGTGCTTATTTCTTAACACTAAACTTGTTTCTTTTAATTCTTTAGTTTGCCTCTTTCAGCATGACCAAAGAAACAAAAGAAGGGCTGCTTATTATTAAAATGTTTCAGTCTTCATAAAACGGGTATAAACACACAAAGATGACTCACTTTTGGTGTGCTGTAGCTCGAGCCTTACTCTGTCCAGAATTTCAAGCACTAGACTCTGGTTAACTTGGAGCAAATGACTTGTGGAGAGCTAAGATGAAAGAGGGAAAATTCTGGCACTGGGGGTAGAAATCATCCCTTTGATTCCTGGATGCAGTATAGCTTGGTGTAGAAAGAAGGAGGCAACCAAAAGCTATTCCATATCAACCTTCATATATTCTTTTTGAAATTAATACTTTATTAGATCACATTTTTTCCATTATAAGGACCAAAAGTCTGCAAAGAAACATGACAACAAAATGCTAAATAAATGGTTTAGCTAGCACTTTGTATGCTTCCCCTTTCATTTTTTTGTGTTTGCTTAAGATACACTACAAATCTGGAACAGCACAGTTTGCCAGAAGTGTGATGTAATTTTTTATGTTTCAGGGCATCCCTCGGGCCTATAGAAAAGTAGAAAGTACCAAATACTCTTGAAATTCAGGAAGATCTTTCTAAAAAGATTAATTATACCCTAAAAAGACGGTATTGTAAATTCCCTCTGGTGCTTGTTAAGGCCTCTGCACAGGTTTTCTCCTTTTTTTCAACATCTCTCACACAAGTAGCATCAGTTACACAGAAAGCTCTGGCATAAAGGGGCACGGCTGTCTTCATCTTGTGTCATCTAAATTCATTCTACTGACAGGGTTGCAAAGTGCTTATGTATTGCTTCTGCCTTGTAGGCACTGAGCACTAGTAGGATTTTTTTTTAGGTAGACATTTCATTATGAGGACTTTCAGCTTGTAAGCCTGTGCTTACCTACATTTTATTCCAGCTCAGCCATCTTGCTTGTTGTCAATAATCTAAAAGGTAGTAAATGTGTGATTTTCCAACCTCTCTGGGAAATATCTTTGTGTTGTGTTTGTATCTTGAATATTCTAGTTAAGACTGAAGTTCCAGAAAAGCCAGTCTGTTACATTCAGGTTGTATGTGTCATTAAGAAGCAAGAAATGCAGAGAATGTACATTAATATCTGTTCCATAAACAACTCCAGACAGAGAAAGCCAGGAGTGAATAAGAAAATGAGAGTGACTTTTATCTTCAGCATCCTGAAGTCCTACAAACTGATAGAAAAAAATCCAGGGCCTTTGTGTTACATAAAACAGCATTATATGGTCTAACAAAAACCTGGTTTTGAAGGGGAGAACACAGTTCAGAAAATAATGGTGGTTTTAGAGAGGATTTTTGAACCTATATTTAAAGCTAATGTAGACAAAGGTACAGATTCATATAAAAGCAGGAATTTGGGCATAAAGAAAGTGAACAAAAATATTTCATGAACAATAAAACTAATTCAAGAAGGTACTGACCTTGGTCAAAGATTTTTTTTTTCATGATTTGCACTGACTGCTTCATAGATTTGCCAATAAAAGCTGAGCTCCCACTTCAGCCATTCCTTCTAAATAAAAGTCTCTCCCTTCTGGCTGCCTGTTGTCATGAAACTTGCTGGAATCCAGTACCTTTGAGCTTATTCCTCTCCACCACATATGGTTGAATTTGGCCAATGGCCTCAAAACTAACTGTGGTGGGGAAAAGGAAACAGGCAAACAAAGCAAAAGCACACTCATAAAAACCTGCTTCCTTCTGAGGATGGGAGGAATTCATAGATGATGAATTTAGAGAGTACTTCTTTCCAGGAGTAGGAGAATGGGAAATGTATTGTAAATACCCTTTAGAAAATAAAAAGTCTGTTTACCATCCCTATGGTTTACCACGATATTCTAAAATGTAACTCGGTTTCTGCTTTTCTTGGCTTCATTCTCTTTCCTGGATAATATAATAATGTTAAGAAAATGAACACTGAGGTTTTCCGCCTCGAGGGTCTATTTCAAAGGAAATAGCTAAAAAGCCCTAACAGTCAATATATTCAGCATTTCTCAAATCACCCTATTAATCTGCAATTGGACATCATTGGCCTGGGTAGAGGACACTTGTGATAACCAGCAGACCCCTCAAGGTCCTTTCCAGCCCTTTCTCATTCCCTCTTTATGCACACGGACTAGCTCTGCTCCTAAGTGGTAATTAGGATCAGATCCTTTTGGCTAAAATTTTACTTGGTCTATATACAAACATAGCTTGGTTTCTGTCATTCCAAAACCACAGAAATTAGCAAGAGATGCACACTGCATATATATGGGCTACCTCATCTCTTGCCATTGCTCGTATTTTCAAAGAACACATTCACTCTCTACCCGCTTGATGAATGAGCTGCCAGAGAAAACACTCTGGAGGAATTCAGCTTCCAGAAAGGTTGATGTAGGAGGCAACCCTGATGCATCTGTCAGGATTTTGAAGACAGATGTTGACTCCCCTTCCCTTTATCCGGCTTTGCGTCACTGACCATTACACCCCTGTTTTTACAAGGCTGGGCTGGAGGAGTTGCAATTTCAGCTAAGAAACTGCCATGCAAGGAATTCAGCACCTATGTTACAAAGCCTGAAGAACATCAGTGTCCAGAGAGGAGCAAACAACTCTACAGATGCTCACAGAGAATTGATGCGGGTGTCCTGTTCATGAACAGAAATGGCTCCTTCAAATGGAAATGCTCCTGGAGGCAAGACAAGCGTATCGTTTGCACGTTGCAGGTAAATGGTGTATCACCATGGCATTCTCTGTGGGGAATCTAAAGACCTCCAGCCTGCACTGCTACTGCCTTTAGACACTCCTGTGCATTTTGATATTAAATGCTATCAGACTCTGCTGATGGAGATGATGGAGAGATGGAGATGATAATCTCCAGCAGAGCTTTCATGTGCAGGGAATACAGGATGGGGCTTCACATACTGAACTAAATTCAAAAACTGACCTTTATCAAGAACATGTCAAGAGTAAAATCCACCATAACAGGACTATCTTGCAATGCTAAGCATGTACGACACTATTCTCCTGTCAAAGAATGAATTAGACATTAAATAATTACATATTAAACAACTCTGCAACATCATATTTACATTTCAAATAACTTCTTCAAAAACATTACAATTTTTACCAGCCTGCTCTCAGGAGCTTGCACAATGACTTACAAAAACCACAGAAGAAACTCATCCAGAGCCTCAGAGTGCTTCGTATGACCCAGAGTTATGCATTCAGTAAGAACAGATGGAAAAGGATAATTGAATTCCAGGCAAAAAGAGCATTATTTGAATGGAACTTTGCAGTAAAATGAAGGACTGTGGGACATTACAAGGAGTCAATTCTGGATGGGAGACAATGATAGGAGACAGTTCTTGATTCAGCAGCAAGAAGTTTGCTGGAAGGAGAGAGAAGAGAGAGGGAAGGAAAGGGGCAGATTCCACTGTCTCCAGGAGACAAGCTGGAAAGAAGTCCAAGGAGCGAGGGTGTGGTTTGAAAAACAAGGAGTACAATTTCAAACTGGATTCTGAAGCAAACAGGGCAGTCAGTGAGGCCTTGAGATGCATGAAATGCAAATTTTCTCCACGAGAGACCAAATCAGAACTTTAGGAGTTGTTGTGACACTCTGTCATTGCTGCACCAAAACATCTTTGTGCTGTGACTGCTGATCCAGCATTCCTAAGATTTGCATTTATCTGTTAGGCAAAACATTGATGCTCTGACAGTGCCAGGCAGCATTCAGCTGAGAACAGATGTGGATCAACATCCTGCATTCAGTGCTTTGCCACATGCAGCAGCTCTCCAGCAGTTTGCAGTGATCATGCACGAGATGCGCGAGTCCAACCCACAGACTCCTTGCTTCTTGGAGCTGCAATTTGAGGAATACTCCAAGTGTTTGGGTATTTCCACTCAAGCAGGTCTCTTGTAGTGGATGCTTTCTCATACAGGCCAGTAGATGTGCCAGTGACTTTTTTACCTTCTTGAATCAAAACAGGGAAGTGGCCAAACATTTGGAAATTGAACACTCGTGTAGTTAACCAGTGATTTGAACAGATGTTGTTGAGCAAGAACCTGAGAGAAATATTTAAGAGAAATGCACATTGCTTTTTCAGTGAGACTTCCTTGGCTGATTCTGTGGGAAGAAGACTGGGAACATACATACAACATTTTTTTCATGTAAATAACAGCCCCTCCAAGATGAAATTGTAGCTCTTCTCAAACACTGGAAAAAGAGCATCAGGCTGCAATCCATAGGATGAGCCAGAAACCCAAATATTTGGATGAGAGCAACTTCTGAAAAAAATAGAGAAACATTTACCAGGAGCTTTTCCATTTGCATTGTTAAAGGATTGCTAGGGATTACACCCTTCTCAGCTGCTGAGTGCTATGGCTCTGCCTTGTATAAAGGAGCAGGGGAGTAGCAGTCAGCTAATCACAGGGGCACTAACACAGCAAACTATTAGAGATCTTTTAACAGACTATGGACTGTAGGAAAAATAACTTAAATAAGGCCAGTAGTGCCTTTTCATTGAGAGAACCCAAACTAAATATAGAAAACAAGGTTAAAAGACTCAGTTAAAACATCCATGCACACAGTTGACAGTACAGAGGTCAGTTTCTTTAGCTGCAGAAGCTCAGCAGGCTGCAGAGTGGAGAAGAGATGGCAAAATACTTTTCCTATTTTTTTGATTTGTCCCAAAATGTCCAATACTTTCAGCTCACGCTTCAGAGCTGATCACACTTGCATAGAATCCAACCCTTGGGATCAGGAAAGCCAGGTCTTAAGAAGGACAGATATTTAAACACAGAGCAGTGCAAAGAAGCAGTGCAAATGAGAAAGACACCAGCAGACAGAAGTGTGGCAAAGCACATTTACACAAAGTGAGATACTTTTTTTAATACAGATATTATGGGATGTTGTAATTAGGATTTGGCCAGCTGGGAGTGGGCATGAAGGATTATATTATTAAAATTGGACTGAAGAAATACAACAGACCTTTAATTTTAATTATACTTTTAAAAGAGCCTCGGTTTCCTTAGCCAGTTATCTTTCCTAGTTCATGGCAGCAGCTTAGTGCCAGACTACTAAGATTGCACACAGTACACAGTGACTTTTGTACATTTGTAATTATTAATAATAAAAATATCTCAGAGACAAATCTGTTGCTTCTTTGTCACAATTTTCTTTAAAATATTAATTATATAAAAATATATCTCATAACTATGTACACTACTTAAGAGGTACTACTTAATTTGTACAATAAGTGATGAAAGTATGTGGGGGTTTTGTTTGTTTTTTTAAGAAAAAATATAAATTAGCAAAAACAGCTCTAGGTGTAATTAATTAGCATGCATAAAGTGAATGTGAGGGAGGGAAGCTGACAGAACATGCTCACTACACCAAAATGGGCTGGTGACAGGTATGTCCTGATGTCCCACTGGTAGTCTGTCTCTGCAGCACTGCTGACTTGCTCTCATTTAGAAACTCATAACCCACCAAAATTAAACTGCAACTAACAAACCTACAGAGTAGATGCTACTCAAAGCCCTTTGGACCACATAAAGAAAAACCGTCTTCACTTTACCTCCAGTTTTTCTTCGTTCCTTTGAGAGACCAGACCTTGGTGCATAACCCCAATCCTGAGTTCCTCTGGGGAGATCTACAGATCATAGATTTCTGCAGGGATGGGGCTTTAGCAGCCTCTCATTCCTAGCTGTTCAACGGGCTGTTCAGTTTCCTCAGTCCCACTGTAGACCATTTTTCACCAAGGGATCCCCACGGCTGCAGCCTGTGACTGTGTGTGCCAGCAGGAACCCAGGTGTCTCAGCAAGCCATGCCTATTATTCCTTTGGAAACTTAACCCAGTTTTGGTAATTCCCAACTCCATGTATTAAAAATGAATGGGGTTAAGTGAAAATAATGAGGTTTTAAATTGTAATGTATATGAAATTGTTTTAATCTGCCTCTGGTTTTGAGTCTTCGGGGGTCCTTTGTTCAGCTTTGTATTAGAGATTCTCCTGTAATCTTGTGTTTCCCAGAGCTGAGCTCTCTGGGAAAATGTGAACAATATAATGCTCTGGGTAAAAGTGCTGGAGCCAGCACCACTGCAGCTGTTTCCACCTCAAAGGATTACTGTAATTCAGGAAAAGTATAATAGCACTAGCATTAACTTCACCTCCCTCACCTAATGCTAATGGGCTGACTAGGAGTGAGAATTAAAAAAAAAAAAAAAAGGTGTTGATGAATCTCTTCCATGTTGGACCCTTCACTTCTCAGTTACTGAATAGCTTCCAAGTCACAACGTCAACTCTTGGGGAAGGAGCCCTATTTCTATTTAGAAATTGAACAGGGCAGAACAGTTGGATGGTTCTCATAGCTGGTAATTGGTCATAAACTCCCTCACCTACCTTTGGGCATGACCGCAAGGATCAAAGCCCACATGGCGCTAGGGTAAGTCGGTGGGTGGATGGCCAAGAGCAACCGTGTGGCCCAGCCAGAACCCAGTGCTTTTGGGGGTTCTGGGGCTGCCAAGGAGGAGAAGGAGAAGAAGGGTCGCACTTTGGCATAGCCGGCCACTACAGCAGGTGCCAGGCAGGCGGCTCCCGGCTTCCAAGCAGGTCCTGGGTGTTCCCCGTCTTACTCCTCACGTCCGGCGGGAGTCCCGGAGCACTGAGGGCACTCCTCACGTCCGGCACCGCCGCGCGGCTGTGGGGAAGGGAAGGGAAGGGAAGGGAAGGGAAGGGAAGGGAA
>VWZV01004573.1:520869-561965 GCA_013397155.1 Irena cyanogastra
GGCCGGGTCACGTGAGGGTGTGTGGCAGCAGCGGAAGGATACCTGCACTCTGACAACCCCTCCCGCCCCTCTCCGCTGGCCGTAGCCACGGCGGGGACCACCCGCTCCTGACAGCTCCGTGTCCAGCCCATATGCCCTCAGCGGGAGTGAGGGATAGCGCGGCAGAGGAAGGCGGGAGGGTGAGGGCGGGCGAGAGGCGGCGGCGATGGGCGGAGGAAGAAGCGCGGCAGGGAGGGACTATTTCAGGAGACCCTGGCAGGCTGGTGAGGTGCGGAGTGATCCCGGCGAGTGAGCGGCCCCGCGCTGAGGCCGAGGAGGGCGGCGGGCGCGCCATCCCAGCGAGGGCTCCGCGCCTGCGCCGCTCCCGCCGCCGTGAGGGGAGCACCGGCGGCCGACCCGCTTCACCGCCCGCCCCGGCCCCGCGCCCCTGCCCCGGGGAGCTCGCCCCCAGACATGGCCCAGATATTGCCCATTCGTTTCCAGGAGCACTTCCAGGTGAGCGCAGAGGGGCGGCGGAAAAGGCGCGGGGTCGGGGTCCCCCTCTTCTGCCTCACCCCGTCTCTAGGAGAGGGGGGGCCGCGGCCTAGGCGGGCCGGAGAAGCGCTGAGGGCGGGAAGAGGGGGCCAGGCCGCGCGGGGACGTGCTCCGTCCCCTCCTTCCCTTGGGAGCGCGGCCGCCGTCCCGCTGGGCGCCGCGAGAAGGCGCGCGGGGCCGAGCCCCCCCCTCCATCCCCCGGTGCGGACTCTGGGCTGCCGCTTCTGTTCATCCGTCCGTCCGTCCATCCTTCCATCCCCCGAGCTGCGTCCCCGCGGCGTGCGGACCGGCTGCGATTTGTGCAGAGTCACTCGTCGCCTGAGGGACCTCCCGCTCCGGGGAGGGGGCGGCGCCGCGCCGGTGCCGCGCTGCTCGCCCCGGGCACCGCGGGCTCTTCCCCGCCTTAGCTTGGGGTGGACGCCGCAGTCTTGCAGGCGGGCTGTGGTTTTTCCCTTTCACCTAAACGACCATCAGCCTCTAGGTCGCGAAGGTTCCTGGGAACCTCTTTTTGTACAGCTGTGAGGAAATTGGTGAGATGAGGTGCAGGAAACCATTTGGGCTTGGAAGCTTCACAGCCACTGTCTCTCCTTCCGAACATAACAATATTAAAAAATCCTCCCCCAAAATGACATGGTTCTGTTCTTAATATCCTATGAAAACCATAATGCCAACGTTGGAAAAGATCTATAGCTAATGGATGCAGCACAGACAAACCGGTTTATGTGTTTCCTTGTGACCTGATGGTGAGGGAGGTTGTAAATGGAGTGAAAGAACAGTGGTCTCTGAACGTGCAGTTTATGGCAGGAATTAAAGGAATTTGCTAAATGAATGAGAGAACAGGAAGTGGACTTGGCAAGTCATCCTTCTGTCGCTGTACCGCCCCTTTCTGTCAAATCAGGCATCCATTTCAAAATACGAACTAGGTATCATCCCCCAGTGTGGACTGCATGCCACTCTGGGCATTTCAGCTTGGGAAATGGTTACAGCCACTTCCAGCTCCCTTTGGTAGGTATTTTTTTGCTTAACTGGAAGAACTGTCCCGGTGACCCTAGAATGAGCTGTAGCTGGAAAAAGACAGTAATTAGAGTGAATTCCAGAAACATCTAATCTCTCTGTCCAAGGGAGGAGACACACTTGTGTCCTGAGTTTTCGTGGGTTAGGAGAGTTTAACATGGTGAAGAATTCTACCACCCCCTCCCTGCCAGTGTCCATTATAGCAGTGATTATAGTAATCTCAAATAGGTTCGTAAGAGCTGCGGAACAGCTGTCTGAGTAAAAAACTTGGGATCAAAGTGATCTTGATGTCAGACTCTTCTTAGAGAGCACATAGTTCTTACCATTTAAAACTAGCAAGCATAACCAATCCTGCTGATTGTGTTTGATCTATACAGCAATGAGAGGACATGACATTTAATATGCAAGAGGTGTCCTGTGCTGCTTTGCATGTTAAATAACTGTTTCTGTGATTACCAGTTGTGCGACTTGCAACACTGCCAATATTAGCATTGTGCTACCTCAGGTTTGGGTGGGGGGGCTGCCCACCTACTTTTCAAGGGATTTGTACTGAGTCATACTCTATTTTTTGCTCTTAAGCAATTTGATCTTATTGAAAAGGCTAAACCTGTGCTTGAGTTACTTTTTCTCAGCATGAAAGCTGCATGGAGGAGCAGGGAGAACCCTGGGATGGCCGTTGCTAGCATGTAGGAAAAAACTTTTCAGCATTCGCTCTTTCCTGCTTCTCACTTAGGCTGAGTGCAGAAGCCCTAAAGCAATACTCTGCTAAAGAGACTGAGATCAGTAGTAGCTGGGAGTAGGCATGCAGTAGCCTCCTCCTGCTGCTTCTGCAGTTGTCCCTACATGGTGGGATAAATAGGGAGGGAAAACAAGGAATGCAGGAACTCGTGGTGTTTGCTCTGGCTGGATATCTGCAGTACAGTTACAGCAGCTCTAACTTATTGTATGTTGTAAACTAGAATCAAGAATCATTAATTAATGCTACATGGTGCTTGTTGACAGGTAGAGAATTTGTGAAAACTTTAGGCCTTCTCGTCATAATACTACAGTGTCACATATTTAGCCTTATCAGATTAATCTCTCTCCCCCCCTCACATTCCTTCCAAGTAATTGTCTTGACTGTGGTTAAATTTTCATATTTAAAATAAATATGGTAAATCTACTCTGCTGCTTTATGATAAAGCCAAAAACGTTACAATTCCGTGTAATTGTTGTGTGTTTCAGTGATCCTAAGTTGTAAGATCTTTCTGTGCCTTAATTCAATCTGTGTACTGTTTCTACCTGTAGCCTTTTTAATTAATACAGCTGTAAGTGATTAGAATATCAGTTAGTGCTATAATTAATTCCAAGTTCAGCCTGTTGCTGTTGAAACATTATTTCCGTTAAGTTCAGTGTCTTCCCGAGGTAGTTGTATGTACTTTACTAAAAGAAGAACTGAACCGTGCAGAAAGTGCTCTCCAGGGAAGCTAAACATAAGTTGCAGTGCTAAATACTGAAATCTTCTCTCCCACTCTCTCTTGCTGGAAGTGGATAAATGGTAGTGTAAAGTGAAACAGTAATCTTGGTCCATGTAGAATTGGAGGAGTGCTAGGGATTAAGCAGACTGTTTACATTCTTTGTGCAGCTCATTTTGTCTTATGTTGCTCGTCTTTCTGACTGTAGTAGCTCCAAGCCTGTGCAGGAGGAGTGACTGCCAGTCACAGGGCGCATCAAATTTGAAGTTGTTACAGCTTGTGTGTTCAAGTCCTGTATGAGCTGGAGGATAGAGAATAGTTGCAGTGAAAAAAAGATATCCAGGTCTTGATGTGGTAGAAGGAATTCAGAGTCTGCTTGTTTACCTCCATTTAATGCAACTGAGCATTTATTTTTAGATATGAACTCTGTCACTATAAGTCTTCACAAATTTATAAAGAACTTTCATCTTGCTCATTTTTCCCCAGAGGATATTGAAGTTCCATAGCAAGGGAGAGGAGTAAGACAAGGACTTAGTTTTTATCTATCTGGTGACTGCCCAGCTGCAGCAGTGCAAGCTATGCCAAGTCCTGCTGCAGTGAGTTACTTGTGCATATTACTTAAGCTAATGTGATTTAATCAGGTTCTTAACTCCAGCATTTCTGTTGGAGCAGTGAACTATAAATTATTTACCAGATTGAACTCTTCCAAGGGAATTGTAGTTTACAGTGGAAGTGCAGTAAAAGACCAAATATACTCATAGATAGACTGGAAGCAATACTACTGGAATCCAGTATACAAAGTGTTCCTGATCTAAAATTAAACTTTTCCTTCACTTAGTCATTGCTTTTGTCTTAAAAGCATTTCTTTGTGCCTCTTTGAGCTTTTTTCTCACTAGCAAAAATCTTGCTTGTCTATGGGGAAAACTGTTGCTTAAGCAAGATCTCATGTTCCAAGATTGGAGCCATCATCCGTTGGAGGCACAGACACATAGTTCCGCTTTCTGTTCAGTAACTGATATAGACTATTGAGCACAGCCAACTACTGTGAGAAAACCTATGTGCATGGCATGCTCTCAATATGTAAGTGCTGCACGTCTTGGTGCAGCACTGACAAGCTGAATTATCCTGGTTTTAAGCATAAAGGATTTAGATTCATTTCCATCATCTTCAAGACAAAACTACTTTCTGTTTAGATAGTCTGACTTGTGTTATTAAGAATTGCTATCTGTTGTGCAATAGGCATGACTGAGCTGGATGGTTTTCATAAGTTTGCTTTGGCTGGACATGTGCACTTAAGAAGCACTCAGGATATTTGCAAGCTCTAAGTGACTTTTTAGATTTGTATCCAAAAAGTAGGGCTAAATGTTATGACTTGATTCAGTTATTCAGTGATAAAGAGCCTGAATTTGCTCATTGGACTCAGAAGTGCCCTGCACATGGTAGTGATAACTCATTTGATAGATGATCCAATCCTCATCACAAACATACAGAAATAGATTTTTGTGTAGGGAGTAACTGTCACTTGAGATGAAAGCCTGATTGCTACTGCAGCTCAGACCAGTGGTCTTGCATGTTTTAGGTCTTACATACTTCCTTGGTGTCCCTCAGCTGTCAAAATAGGAACTATAGCAGGAGATGAGGTGAGGGTGAGCAGTTGAGCAGAGGAATGTCCAACAATTACGTGCACATCCTTACTGAGGATGATTAGAGCTTTATGTAGTTGAATGAGTAAGAGTTATGAGAAACTATTACTGCATTCTGGGTTTGTATTATGTTTAAAAATGTGTGCTTACAGAGCTTTTAGCAGGCACTTTTTATTTGGATACATATAGCCTCTGTCCAAGCCTTACTCTTTTCTAATGGCCTTAGAGACAATAGTTGATCACCTCTAACAAACATTTATACTGGAATTATGTGGCATGAAGCTGAAATGGGATACTTACTAAACTCTGGAGAGATACTAAATTTGTGGAGTTCTGACTCCATTTAACTGATGGTAGGTCCCAATTACTGGAGTGGCAGTATTAGACAAGTAAGGCTTAATTATTTCCAATTAGAGAAACAGACTTAGCTTGAAGACTAGAAGTATCAGTATCTGAGTTGTTTTATGCTGGCTCAGTCTGGACTGCTGCACTCTACAGTAAGGGAGATGCATTAAAAAGCTCAATATTTAGTAGAGCTCTTGTGTAAAAGACATCTTGCCTTCATTTCTTACCAAATGGTACAATGCTGGTAAAGAACAGGGAAATTCTAAATATCAGATTAATAATGGTCTTTCATCCTGAATGTCTTTGTGTCTTCCTTCATGTCGAGAAACAAATAATACATCTTAGTTTGATCTTTACCATGTCAGTAAGTTCTCAATACCTATAAAATGCTTAAAGGTCTTACAGTATCTAATCCACTCTGTAGTAGTACTAGATATCTATGAACCAAAAATCTTTGTTTATTTGGTTCATTCACCCTGATAGTGAAAATGGTTCTACGCCGTGTGTGTAGCTAATGGGTGTTAGGGCAGGAGAGGAGTTAGGCTGTTACTTGTAGAACAGAATGTTACCCTTTCCCCTACAGCGAGGCTTGCTGTAACTTACATGGGGATGCTTGGTAGGGCCTAACTGGATTAAGCAAAAGTAAAGTGTGGGTGAAATCATGGAAATTATGGTAAATGGAATAATGGAAGTCATAGTAAATACCTCTGGAATGACTGTGTAATGCTGAATCTTTATTTTCAGAAGAAAACATCCGTAGTTTGAGAGAGTACTGCTTGCCTAAGAAGCATAATAAAAAATGAAAATTTAGTAGTAGTTGAGAGGCCTGTTGTTCAGTTCTTTATGAAAACAAACTGAAAAATCACTAGTTAATATATATAAACCTCAGTAATGACCTGTAGCATCTTCACCTGAGGCCTTTTAAGATACATAGCTAAGTGCTTGCTACCTCCTGTAATAAGTTGGACTGATTTTCTTCTTGAGGAAGAGGGGGAAGATGCTTTAGAACAACGTTGTTCAGAGCATCGTGGAAGATTTGTCCCATCCAGGGTAAAAGTGATGCTGGCTGTTGTCCTTTATTTGATGGTAGAGGGATTCTGCTAATTTCCTTCTGTATAGTCAGTAAGGAATAAGCCTCTTAAAGTGCCTTCCATGTCTCGGGAGGATACCTACTACTCCCCTAATGGCAGGAAGGGTCTCAGTGTTTTCAGACTGCTAAACTCTGAAGTGTTGTCATCATTGACATAAGGCTTGCAGTATTCACATGGCCATCCTTTACGGAGTACTGGCATTTAGCCTTTAAAAGATGTGACATGTTTCCCTAGTAATAATGATGGCAGTGATACTTGAACAGAATTTAGTATTACCTTTTATGATGCCTTTGCTAGATTTTATAATAGGTTAAAGCAGGAAATTTTAATACTATAGTGTGATGCAAAATCATACTTGTCTTAGTGAAGATACCCAAAATGTTTTCTTCAACAGGGACCAGACTTTGTAGTGAATAATGGTGGGTTTAAAGCTGAACTTCAAGGAAATACCTCGAGGTTCTCACTTTGCAAAATGAGTGGCTAGGGGCTGTCTCTTGAAGAGTAGGTCAAACTGAAGCACACTAATTGAGAAGAGACCTTGAAAAAGCTGTGTTTCTGCTTCAATACTCTGGAAATACATCTGAATTTGGATTAATTAAATCAAGTTAGGAATTTAGCTGTGCTGCAGTTAAATCTCTTGACTACTCTTGTGACACTTAATGAGTCTCTTAAAATGGACTGTAATCTGTTGGCAGATGGACACGGAACATACTCGACATCAAAGTGCTTAAGTGTCAAATACGTGAGCATGTAATTTGTGACAATGTGTGGACATTGTCTTGTAGAGCAAGCGAGCAGGAACAGTGGAATTAAGAGCCTATTGTTTATTCCTCTGTTGTTCAAGGTCACAGAGGTTGATGGAGCTACAATTTGGATGTTTATTTGATGCTAAAACATTGTGTGTTACATATGAAAGGTACATGAGTTGTCTTGGTGTGAAAACTTCTTTCCTTACTGACACAGAAGCCTGTAATAGCCACGTACCTGGTAGATTCGTTTTCAAAACGCTGGATGCAAGCATGATCTCATGACCTTGTGCTTAAACTTTGATTGTCTTTTGGAATGAATGGCACCTGCTGAAGTTTACTGTTGGGTATTACGTATTTACCCCTGAAGTGAGGTGTTAGCTGACTGGCTCTCAATTCTGCTGAGAAACACTTATGGGAATGAATAAATGTCTTTTTATGTATTCGTACGTTTAGCTTATATTACATTACTGAAACTTGGATCTGTTGAGATTAGCAATTACTGAGCTGAATGGCTCTTCGTTAGTCAGCTTAACAGAAAACAAACAATTCTTGAGGCATTCTTGGGCACAGTCCCGACACATCACACTTAAAGGTATCTCTGTTACATACCCAATTTATGATTTAGTGAATAGCATTACAGAAGGTGTAACAAGCCATGATCAGCCAGCTCAAACACACTAAAACAGTGTTTGTGGCACCAACGTGGGACTTCTTGCCCAAGGGATTTAGTCTATTGTATGAAGCTCCTGGTGGTATGTATCAAAGGATCGTAATGACTCGGTGATGCTGGTGGTAGATTCTGTCCTGTCTCCTTGAGGGCAGTAATTTTTCACTTGCAGTGCACTGAAAAGCAGTATAGGTTAATCCTTTGAGAAGCTTCAGTGAAGCTGATGCAGTTCCTGTGCTTGAAAAGCATTGCTTTGGGGCATAAAGCAGGTGCTCAGGCTTGTCACAGTTACTGTTATATAAAATGCAGCTTACAGATGTACCGAACCAGGCTGTGCTGTGTAGGTAAATCTGATTTACTGTGGACCAGTGAAACAGTGATGTTTGTTCACTGCAACCTCCTCCTATTAACTGAAACTGAGAGTGAATGGAAACAAAGTTAACAAAAGGATTGAAATTATATATAGCCATCTTGTAAGGGAGTCTCTTTGGCAGCTCAAAATTACTCCACATTACATTTAGAGTAACTACTTTATTTTCACTGTTATGTGATTGAGCACAAATTATGTTTTAGAGCTGGGCATACCGCTGGAAGGGCCCTACATTATAACCCCTGCCTTTGTTGTTGAGCCTAGTGGCATGACATCTTGGGCAAGGAGAGATGAAATGATTGTTTATTTTAACACATCGTCTTATCTTTCACTGGTTAGAATTAGATATTCTGTGAAGTAAAATGAACAAGTCCACTTATAGGCCGATTGAGACCTGCTGTGTAGACTACCTTGTACACTGTTGCTAGGAGTGGGTTGCATAAGGGTAATTGATTTTTCTGTACTACCCACTGATGCTGAACATTGTAGTTCTGCGACTTAAATTTTGAACATCAAATTTACCAGCCTTGCTAAAACTGGAATAGTAATGCTACTGCTGGTGTAGGCTTATCATGTTGTTAGAACCAGGTTAAGCAATAAACACATAAGTTAAAACTCCTTTTAGTTTGCATGAATAATACAACTTCAGAATGTCTTTAGGATCTGAGTACTGACAGTTGTGTAGTTCTTTGCCTGTGGAGCAAAGACTCAGAAGATAAATCAGAGTTCAATAGTGTACGCTCTAGTCAGCGCAACTTGTCAGTCTTGCATTTCCTTCTGGAGGAGACTTTAGACATAGAGGCTTGAGCTAGACCTTCAACATGGGAAGGATAATAAAGCACTGTTTTTTTGTCTTTCTAGCTCCAAAATTTGGGCATTAACCCAGCAAACATTGGATTCAGCACCCTAACAATGGAATCTGACAAGTTCATCTGCATAAGGGAGAAAGTAGGAGAGCAGGCACAAGTAGTGATAATTGATATGAGTGATCCAACAACACCCATCAGACGTCCAATTTCTGCAGAAAGTGCCATCATGAATCCAGCCTCTAAAGTAATAGCACTAAAAGGTAAGTAACCCTTTATTATTGCAGTATGAAAACTACTGTTTAGCCATACTACTTATTAGTGCTTTTAAACTTTATGTAAACTTTCTAAGAAGAATGTATATGAGGATAAGAATTCTTGCCTGAACTTGCATGCTGTACTTTTGGCAGTAGATTTTTCAGTAATCTTTGGATTATTTGCCTCTAAGTGGGTGTGAGATGCTTGGATCTGGCAGTGCAGCCTCCTATCCTTACTGAGGGCCAGGTCAGCATCTGATATACTTTCCCTTTAAGCAGGTATTGTAAACATAATGGACACTTGTATAGATGAATAGAGGTTTAAAACCATATTTTCTGCCCTGTCCTGGCCCTTTTTTGTAGCTCTGAGGTTTTTACTAGATCATGACAAAGATGTTGTAAGGATGACCAGTAAGTGTAAAAAGTCAGAACATAACAAACATGTTAAGTTTGACAATCATGAGGTCTTGCAGCTAGAAGACCTCTGCTTACTGCTGCCTGTGGTATTGTTACTGCCTTTAAGTAGCATGCTGAGCTCAAATAAGTAATTTTAATTCATGTCTGGCTCTTTTCTCAAATGACCAACATCTGGTATTTAATCTCAATAACTGTTACTGACTGTGTACTTTTCTTCCTGCATCTTATCTAAACAGATGGTGAGTGAACTTTGTCCTGACATTGTATGTTTGGTAGTACAGAATGGTCCAATCTCATAAAAAGTACTGAACTTTAAGGTAGCCATTTGACAGTTCACTTCATGGCCAGGTGGGGGAACTTAATCCTCAACTGGTATTACAATGATCATGTTCTCCATTGGCTCGTTTCTAACAATTTGTCTGTTTTGACTATTGACTGTACCAAGTGAAGGAGGAGAGTGTGCTTTTAGTGTTTGTGTGTATATGTGATGGAAGTACAGTTGATAGACAAAATGAAGTTGCAATATTTTTATGAGAGACCTGCTAGCATGTCCTGTGTGCTATTCATTTCTGCCTAAGTGTGTTTTTTATTGTGGAAAATCATGGTGAAATTACTTGGGGGTCCAAGAAACTGTCCTCAGAACTGGCGCAAAACCTTTAGCTTCTTTTCTTTGATCTCAGGCTTATACTGACATCAGGTGAGAATTAAAGTGAATGTTTGACTTCAGCTGAATCTGTGATTCAACTGAGATAGTTACGCATCTTACAAAGGACTGCCTTACCCTGGGTATGGGTAAAGGTAATAATGAAAAAAATTCAGCTCTGCTAAGAGTTTACTGTCCTTTATCTTGGACCCCTTTGAACAAACTGTTGACAAGGAAAGTGCCTTCTGTACACTAGCAGAGCTTCATCTACCTCTCAAAAGGAAACTATGTAATCAGGTTTGAAAACTAATATACTAACTAATCAGCTTCAAAGAACATAGCTTTATTCTTGCCAGTTAAGACTTGTTCAAAAGGAGTATTGTTCTGTCCCTTTAGTGAATAAATCTGTCCTCTGAACCTATGAGGTTGGGTTAATGATGTTATGTTGACATTCGAAGTTGAGTTGTCAAGTGTTGCAAACTTAACGATCTCTTCTATAGATAATCTAGTGATGAGAAGGTTGGGTAGAAAAAAAGGGTTAATAGAGCTACCTAACCAATATGTTATCCCTGATAACCTGAAGACATGGTTTAAGTCAGTCACTCCAGACTTTTCTGTGCTGATTGAGTGAGGCTTCGATAGTCAAAATGGTTACATATTGTGACTCAGTGTGCCATGATGGGGAATTGCTCGTAATCCTAGGATTATCGAGCAATAAATGTAGAAACCCACCCTCAGAAAAAGAAATGAAATGGTCCTTGATTTTAACTGACATACAGTATGCATAATTTCATTTCTGGACTGCATGTGGCATTCTCCCGGTGTAGCAAGATTTATTCATTGTCCTTGTGTTCTTGGTCCTCTTGCACTGCTCTGTACTGGGAGTGCTCAGCAGTGGGTGTAAGTGGAGAATGCAGCATTTGAGGGTGCTTCCATTCTTTGTGTGATGGAGAAACATCATGCTCCAGTCAATTGTGATGTAAGTTCTTGTGCTGATATTCAGAAATTGAATCTGCTTGCTTGATTACACCTGTGTAGTCTAAATAAGATTCACCAGTTTGGTAGTTTGATCAGAGAAACCTTAAGTCTTTTTTCTCGAATCTTCATCTAATAAAGTGTTCAAGTAGATGTAACATTCAAATGCACACTTCCCCTCACTATGACTGTATAGCAGGTCCTGCTTTCTCAATCCAAGTAACAGAATTTTTTTATAGTTTAATTACAGTTTAAGGCTGTGAAGTTTGAATATATGTTGCCACACTTAGGAAGTTATAAAGTAGTGGCTTCTGCAGCTCCTAACATCCCGGGCTAAACTGCCTAGTGAAGGTTGTAGAAGCCATTTCCAACTGTGACATAACAGTCAAATTTAGTCTAGAAAAGAGACAAGCATGAGCTTTTAGCTGATTGTCAGTTTCTTCTATGGTCTTAAAACTAGGAAAGATGTCCTGCTTCCTCTTCAAGGAAGACTGTCCTTAAGAGTAGTTTCTCTATGCACATACTGGGATTGTTGTTTAGATGGTGACCCGAGCCCTTCCAGAACTGCTCGTCTCGTAGCTGCATGTGGGGCTGCACACTGTGGGAGTTCAAAATCCATCTTTTGATAGCACTAGGCTATTGCTGGACAAATTGTTGTTCAATAGAGTAAATATGCTGTTTCTGGCTATCAGTTTACAGGCCTGAGCTTACTGCATCTGTCCAACGCAGTAAGTGCATGTGCAGAGCAAAGCATTCATTAGCAGACAGCTTTTGGTCCCAGGAAAGCTAGCAAGCTCTCCTAGGATGTTGTGGATCAGGTTGACAGTTTTAAATGCAGTTAAACCAGGCAGCTGCATGTGATAGCTCTTAAGTCTTGCATTGTCTCTTGGCACTGCATTGAACTAACATGATCGATTTGTGTATAAATTATGCTAAAATTTTATAGAGCAGTTCAAGATACGTACAAACTTGGGATTAGTAACTCCTGAATAGAATTTCTCCGTGGCCAGCAGCCTTTATCTATCAGCGAACATCTCCCCATTTGGCAGCCACAAGTGTTACTAGCAGGAAATACTTCTGAAATGAGGATAGAAATAATGGCATTACAAGCCAGTACTCCAGCAGTCTGAGTGGGTGTCTTGTGAACAGAAAATAATATTCCTAGAGCTGAGTTGTCTCATCTGCAATAAAATAAAACATCACTTTGACTTCGTGAAAGGAATGGATTCCCTTATTCTTTATAGTTTGGGTCAGTTAGCATTGGTTTAAGCCTACTTAGCAGGGTAGGCCTTCTGATTGTTTAAAAGGACTAATAAAATCAAGCCTAAACTGCGGTATAGTTTCCTAAATCATAAAGAAGTAATCTTAACTAGAACTAAAGCTCATAACCTTCCTATAGTATTTCTGAACTTTGACTGTCCTCTTCAGTAGGTACTTGTTATACAAATCCCATCTAGTTCAGTGTGCAGTTCATCCAACAGGAAAGCAAAATGGGAGCTGTGATCTTTGGCTGTCTGAAGCTGTTTCAGGTCTCATGCTGTTTGACTCAGTCCAGGTCATCTACAGCAGCAACTAAATTGATATAAACTGGAGCCATTCTTTATATTAATTATACTGAAGGACATCTACTAGACATCTGTAACTTGGCATACCAGTGCTGCCAACTAAACAAGAGTTTACACAAGCTCTGTAGCTTAGACTTTTTCCTACAGCTTGTAGTAAATTAAAGTGTCCATGCTTGTCAGTTGTTGGAATGTTTGTGTGAGTGTCTGTAAGGAGATTTTTTGGTTTTGGGATGGTACAAGTGTTGGGGGTGGAGAGGGGATTCTGCTAAGAGTCAAGTGTCAAAGGCGTCTGAGATGTGAGGGGACACTAACTCTGTCTGTAACACCACTGAAACAGTGGCTTAAACTGGGTGCTTGTAAATGGGCAAACTACAGGATGGACATTGTGGTAATTGATCTGTGATGTTTCTTGGATTTTGTCATACTAGCTGGGAAAACACTTCAGATCTTTAACATTGAGATGAAAAGTAAAATGAAAGCCCATACAATGGCAGAGGAAGTGATCTTCTGGAAATGGATATCTGTGAATACAGTTGCCTTGGTGACAGAGACAGCAGTGTACCACTGGAGCATGGAGGGAGAATCACAACCCCAAAAGATGTTTGATAGACATGCTAGTCTTGCAGGCTGCCAAATCATTAATTACAGAACTGATGAACACCAAAAATGGCTGCTGCTGATAGGAATCTCAGCACAGGTAAGTTCCCTGGCAGCAATATGTTATGGAGATAATTGGGAGAGTCCTGGCCCCACTTCACTTAATAGCTACTGTAGTTTAACTTTGGTTTCTGTGAAGAAAAAATTAAAAACTATCTTTTGTGTAGGAATAGCCTGACTTTTAGTTCAAGTGTTGGAGGAGGGGATAAGAGGCAGTTGCTGCTTTTTATTTTACTGTCCCAAGGGTCTTGTTACGAATGTTGGAAATCTTACCTCTAAAAGCTGACCTTTCTTTCTTTTTTCTAGCAAAATCGTGTGGTTGGTGCAATGCAGTTGTACTCAGTTGATAGAAAAGTCTCCCAACCTATAGAAGGCCATGCAGCAGCTTTTGCAGAATTCAAAATAGAGGGAAATGCCAAACCTTCTACCCTCTTCTGTTTTGCTGTGAGGAGTCCTGCAGGAGGCAAGGTAAAGTCTGCAGCTATGTTCCTGTAGTGCCGTAGGTAGGTTATTCCTATCAAACTGAGTGTGGAATTCAGTAGCATTGAATATGCTACAACTGCTGAGCAGTCTGTGCAGGGCTGAGGTAACACCACAGTAAATGACTTGGCCTTTCTCATCTTGTCCTCCAAAGCTGATGAATTGACAAGTGTGACTCAAAACATCTTGAGTGGGTTGCCTTGAATAGGAATAGTCACTTTCATAAAAACCGTGGTTGTTTTGTTTTTGTTTTTTTTTTATTCTTCTCCCAGGTTTTAATTTATCAGGTGCCAGAAAATCTAACATTCTGAATATGTGAAGCACAGCTCCCCAGACTGTGTTGGCCAAATGTGGCAGATGACTTCAGTGGCATATCTGAGGAAGGGAACTTCTTTCATGTGGCTGTACTTGCAGGCAATCTTGTGACATGAACTCTTTTCTTCCTAGCTGCACATAATTGAAGTAGGTCAGCCAGCTACTGGAAATCAGCCATTTGTTAAGAAAGCTGTTGATGTGTTTTTCCCACCTGAGGCACAAACAGACTTTCCTGTGGCAATGCAGGTAAATGTTTTATCCCCCAAAATAAATGCGCTTTATAGCCTGGAAAGGAGCTGACATCTGTTGCAAAGATTGCTCTCTATAGTGATTTGCTGTCATTCTTCATAGTTCTGGGAGGGGTGTTAATAGGTTCGTGAGAGGTAGCATGGACATTAAAACAGTAACTTAAATATATAGACTGTTCCTGTGTTTTAAAAAATAATAGGCAAAAAGCCCCAACAAAACTTCTACAAAAAAGAACCCAAACCAATGAAACAGACCCCCCCCAAAAAACCCTTACAGTGTCTTCAGGGAGAATATATCCAACACCACTTTGGCTATTCAGCTTCCTTCTAATGTTCCAAGTTCTAGGTAAGAATATTAGCATACCTCTTGTAGTAGCAGCACAGTAAAGGCAATTTAGGCATTAGTGGGAGATTGTGTAGGAAGGAACAGAGCTGGTTGCTATCACAGACCAAATTTCTTGTAGCATGTCATGTGTCATAAAGTCAGGCTGTCTTGGAGCATAAGACTGCTGACAAGTGTAATAGGCTGGCTTCATAAATAGACCAAGAGATGCCCATAACTAAGGTGCATGCATGGCAGGATTTATGTGGCTCTATACCAGCTTAAAGCTTAATTAACAAAACATCCAAAGACTTGTTCCGACGGAAGAGTACTTTTGTGTCTGAAGACCCTTTTGGCTTGAAAGCCTCCCAGTTTCAGTGACTTGACAGATAAACTGGAGTATTCAGTAGATGAGCTTGGTTTAGATTCTGCTGGTGCTTTGGGTAGGCTTTGTTGGAAGAGAATGGGATTGTCTCATTAGTATTTCTGAACATATCTAGACTAGAATGCTAATTATGCCCAAACTTTTTTCCTCAGCTTGGCTTATTAGGATGAGGAGTATATTCTTTGCTGCAGATGAATTTTAATTTCCCTTCAACCTCTATTCACTGGAGCTATGCCTGCAAATGGCCAGCAAAGCTGTTCATTGCTTTTGAGTCTGAAAGGAAGAAGCCTGAAGCTACATTTGTTCTTAGTATCAGTACAAAGGCATGTCACTGCAGTACTTTCTTATGACTAGGCTAAAAGGCAGCTGTCTTAAGTGTTACAATCATACTAGTTTTGACTAATAAAAACCTGTCTTTTGCCAGATTGGAATTAAGCATGGTGTTATTTATCTGATCACGAAGTATGGATATATCCACATGTATGATTTGGAGTCTGGAGTGTGCATCTACATGAACCGTATTAGTGCTGATACTATCTTTGTCACAGCTCCTCACGAACCTACCTCAGGCATTATTGGCGTGAACAAGAAAGGACAGGTAACAAATCCATCGTTGTGTTTCTGAGCCTTCTAAAGTTCAGATGGAATGTAACAAACCTAGTGAGTGACTTGATGCAACAAATGTCATGGAAGAGAGCAAGTGACTATTTGATTAATCAGTTTTTTATCTCTCCTAGTAGACAGCTACTTGAAGAAGAACTTGGTTTTTTAGTAATCTACTCCTTCACTGATGAGCTGCATAGCCATTTTGTTGTTGTATTTCATAGTAGTTGTGGAAAGGACGGTACTCCTCAATATGCCTCTTGTCCTTTCCAGGTGCTTTCTGTATGTGTTGAGGAAGACAACATTGTGAACTATGCTACGAATGTTCTCCAGAATCCTGACTTGGGACTGCGAATGGCTATACGTAGTAACCTGGCAGGAGCAGAGGAGTTATTTGCCAGAAAGTTCAACACACTGTTTGCTCAAGGAAACTATGCAGATGCTGCTAAAGTAGCTGCATCTGCACCAAAGGTAAGTAACTCCAAAGGTAAAGCTCTAGAAATCATAGAAATTTGCCTAAGCTTAGTGGATTGCTTAGCTCACTTGCATTTCAGAGCTTGACATTCAAAACATTAATGCAGTGTTAGTTCTCTGCAGTCTGGTAGTGGTTTTGACTAATACATTCCCCTGTATCCTGTAAAGGAGCATCTGCTATCCATTTCTAACCAGACTGGGCTTTCTGTGGCTACTGACTTCATGATAGAAAGTCATTGGTTTGATGGTCTCTATCCTGAAGATTTAACAGTAGATGCTTCAGTTTATCCTTCAGCCTGCTTTTTTTACTAATGCTATTCAGTCTTCACTAATTAAACACTGCTTCTCTCTATCTTGTGCTTGTTCAGGGAATCCTACGTACCAGTGATACAATTAGGAAGTTCCAGAGTGTACCAGCTCAGCCTGGCCAGGCCTCTCCCCTGCTCCAGTACTTCGGAATATTGCTTGACCAGGGGCAGCTGAACAAGTTTGAATCTCTGGAGCTCTGTCGCCCCGTCCTGCAGCAGGGCCGCAAACAGCTTCTGGAGAAGTGGCTGAAGGAAGACAAGGTAGGCTCGATCATGACATTAGCCTGCTTCTGTTGCCTTGTAATGGTTGAGTGTGCACAACACTATTGTTGACGCTACAACTCTGAATTCTTCTGCTTGACAAAATGCCACTTCTGACTTCAGCTGGAGTGCTCAGAGGAGCTGGGAGACTTGGTGAAGACAGCTGACCCGACCCTTGCACTCAGCGTCTACCTTCGAGCTAATGTGCCAAACAAAGTGATTCAGTGCTTTGCTGAAACTGGCCAATTCCAGAAAATAGTGCTGTATGCTAAGAAGGTAAACAATTTATCGTAAACTGCAGGTCCTGTCTTATGTTCAGTGTGCCTATTCTGCAAATAATAATGTATTAGTATGGTCTAAAAAGTCTGCGAAAAATAAACTTCAAAGTATCCGGAGTTTTATGAATATTCATTTAATGGACTGGCTTAAGCTTATTCTACAAAATAAAGATAAGAGTCTTCCTGAATTCCTCAGACTTTGTTTTGTAATCCATGAAAAAATTAAAAATTGCCTAATGCCTACTTTTAAGTTTAGGACTTGATAAATAGGCTTTTAGGACTGTTGAAAAATTTATTCAGTTTCTTACCAGAGACTTGCCCTGACATAAATTCAGTTACTAAGTAGGTGAATACTGAATTTCTGTGTCAACAGACAAGAAATGCTTTTGTCTGAGAATTCCTAGAAGATGGGGGATGGGCACTGCAAGCTCACAACAGTTTATAGTCCCTATGCTAAAGAATCTGAAGGCTTAACAGAAGTGTGAAGCTTCCTAAATATGTATGACTGTTTCTGAAATCTCCAGGTTGGCTATACCCCAGACTGGATCTTCCTGCTGAGAAGTGTGATGAGAGTCAGTCCAGAACAAGGCCTGCAGTTCTCTCAGATGCTGGTACAGGATGAGGAGCCACTGGCTAACATTAACCAGGTGATGCCTATAAGAGTACTGCTCTTTTTCTAGACAAAGGGAATAGTGTAGTACTGTTCTGGGAACTGATAAGGCTGGCTCACATATCTTGTCGTCTTGATGAGAGGAGTGACTAAACAGTCTAGTTAAGTTTGGTTATCATTGAGGCATGTTCACAAATTCTTGTGGAAGCTTTCTGGTTTGTTGATAGTAAGCTGTAGAGCGTTACTATCCTGCTGTTGGCTTTAATGGAGCATACATCTCTCTGTGCAGAGAATTTACAGGAAGATGAACAAATAAACCTAAGTTCATTTCTGGCTGCCATTGGCCACTTCTGGTTAAATGGATGGAGAAATAAGGGAACATTTTGCATTTTTAAATAACTGAAGCTACTTGGAAAAAGTCCTGGCTTTTCTTCTAGCAGCTATCCCAGGGAGAAGGGATGAGTTTTGCATATTGTGTTAGAACTAAATAAGAGTGAGTGGTAAAGTCTGGCATAATAGCTCAGAGTAATGGACTTCTTCCATTCTAGAGAAAGAGGAAACATGTGAAACTTCTCTCTATTACCATGATAGTAATACTAGGAAACCAAGGGAATGCAGCATGGTAGGTGCTGTGGTAGCCTGTTGTCTCAGTTTGAGACAAATTAGGATCTTGGCATAAAGCAGACAACAGGGGATGCGATATCGTAACACCACCCCAGGACACCTGTCCAGTCAGGTTTTTAGTATACACAGAAAAATGTACATGTGTGTATGTAGACACCTCTTCTGTAACTTGGCCCATCTCAACAGATTGTGGATGTGTTCATGGAGCACAGTCTTCTGCAGCAGTGCACATCCTTTTTGTTGGATGCCCTGAAAAATAACCGCCCTGCAGAAGGCCACCTTCAGACTCGTCTTCTGGAAATGAATTTGATTCATGCCCCACAGGTACGACCCAGTTCCTCAAAAAAGGCAGAGACAGTACTGGACGTGCACAAGAATAGGAGGTCTGATACAGCTATCTGTAAGCTGTTTAGTAACATGAAAGTCTACTAAGTCAGTCACTGCTGTGACTTCTCAACAACTTGTAGGCTAAGCTGCTGTGATTGTCTTGGTCGTCTTGATTTCTTGACAGTGAATATGAAATGTAACCTCCTAGGTTGCAGATGCCATTCTCGGAAACCAAATGTTTACACACTATGATCGTGCTCATGTAGCCCAGCTGTGTGAAAAGGCAGGCTTGCTCCAGCGAGCTTTGGAACACTACACAGATCTGTACGATATTAAACGTGCAGTTGTTCATACTCACCTCTTGAATCCTGAGGTAAGTGTTGTCCAGAGTAAGAAAGTGATGTGAACAGTCTCTAGCACTTCTGCAGCTGCCATAAGATGGGTTGTAGGTACTGAAGTAGCACAAGTAACTGTGATTCAAGAACATTTGTCCAGTTAATGATTAAATTGTAATCTGTACTTTCAGTGGCTTAAATCTGACTTCATTTTCCCAGGTGGGCATTTCAAATATTATTTCCAAATTGCACTTTTGTGATTGTAAATACAGTGAGTGTTTCTTTTTGTCTTTGGTCTTAGTTCATGGAAGACTTCTCTCTAGTAGCTGGGGTAGAAACTGTCTAGTTGGCCCATCTTAGAAATTAGTCAAATCCGGTATGAGTTACTGGATAAAATTTCTGTCTCTCTGCAGTGGCTTGTGAACTTCTTTGGCTCTCTCTCGGTTGAAGACTCTGTGGAGTGTTTGCGTGCCATGCTGTCAGCCAACATTAGACAAAACCTACAGCTCTGTGTGCAAGTTGCTTCTAAATACCATGAACAGCTTGGCACCCAGTCTCTTGTGGAGCTTTTTGAATCTTTCAAAAGCTATGAAGGTACAGTATTAAAGGGAAGCAGCTTACTTGGAAACACTGACTGATTGAAGCTAATAGTAAGGATTGTAGCTTTTATGGGAGAGGTACTTGTCACATGACTGGATCTTAGGATACATTTATGAAAGTGAGCTCATCAGTGAGTGCTAGGGGTAGTTTTGTTCTAGATAGTTTCTTAACTGTCTTGAGTAAAGATCAGAAAGAAAGATGAAACCTGAAAGAAGGGAAAAGAATCCTTCTGAGACTGCCTGCAGTTGACTGAAAGCTACTCTCTCAGCAAGGCTGAACTCTTTAAGTCACAAGCTGAGGCCCATACAGCCTTCACTTGCTTCACTTCTAACAATGTTAAACACATGTGACTCTTTCCAGGACTGTTCTATTTCTTGGGTTCCATTGTAAACTTTAGCCAGGATCCAGATGTTCACTTCAAGTACATCCAGGCAGCTTGCAAGACTGGTCAGATAAAGGAAGTGGAAAGAATCTGCCGTGAAAGTAACTGCTATAACCCAGAACGAGTGAAGAACTTTCTGAAGGTAAATACTTCACCTAAGGAATTGTAGGGTTTTCTGTATGTTTTGCTTAGCAGCAGAACTACAGCTTTCTAATGGAGGGAAACACCAAGAAGGTTTTGTTGGCATGGCTGTGAATAATCTTTCATCACTTTTTTCTCTTTCACGCAAAATACAGGAGGCAAAGCTCACAGATCAGCTTCCTCTGATCATTGTCTGTGATCGGTTTGACTTTGTTCATGACCTGGTGCTCTATTTATATCGCAATAATCTGCAGAAGTATATCGAGATCTATGTACAGAAGGTAAGGACTTGCTCTTTACTTCATTATAAGGAACGTAGTTAGCAGACTACAGCATAATCAGCTGTCTCTTTTTTGCTCACTCTCCCAGTGCAGAGGCTCTTCAAGCCTTTCATCTATCACAAAAACATTATTCCTGGAATGTATATACAAATGTTAGTTACTCAAAGTTCTCTGCTTTGAAGCATGATTGAAATTGTTAACTAGAACTTCCCCATGTGGAAGACTGGGGGTGCATTATTAGTAATGATAATAACTAATTTAACTGATGATGGCTTATTCTAGGTGAATCCTAGCCGTATACCAGCAGTGGTTGGAGGACTGCTTGATGTAGATTGTTCTGAAGATGTCATCAAGAACTTGATCATGGTGGTGAGAGGGCAGTTCTCCACAGATGAGCTGGTGGCTGAAGTGGAAAAAAGAAATCGGTAATGAAAATGCATCTATAGGCACCCATGGTGGGCTTCCTTGACCCTGCTATACACAAATTGAATTGCAAGCAGTTTAGTTAAATGATAAAGTACTAATATTGTTTTATGTTTGTTTATAGAAAAGCAGTTCAAATTTGCTAGTTGGTCTTTTGATTGTTTGGGTCATGTAGGAATGCCTGAGAGCACTGCATCATGTATAACATGGATTTTGAACACTGCCATACAGCCAGCCATGGGATGTGCCTTCGGAGTAAATTTGGATCAAACTGTCTTGACAGTCTAGCTGCAGGCACGCAACAGCTTCTCTACTTAGTTTCTAACTACCTGTAAAATTAACAAATGGCTTTAAGCATGAACTGCCAGCTAATATAACCGGAGTTGAGAGATTGTAAAACTAGGGATATCTGCAACCTTCCCTGATGTTAAACTGCAGATCTGTCTTCCACTCATTTAAGACTCATTAAAAAATAACTGGCTGGTCTGTTTGCTTTTAAGTTTGACCAGCAGACTTGCTTGAAGGAAAGGCCAGGTACTGAGTGGTAGCTGTAAAACATACCTCAGTCTGACTTATAAACCTAAAATGTTTGCTTCTTCAAAGGCTTAAGTTGCTGTTGCCATGGCTTGAATCAAGGATTCATGAAGGCTGTGAAGAACCTGCGACTCATAATGCTTTGGCCAAAATCTACATTGACAGTAATAATAATCCAGAGCGCTTCCTTCGTGAGAATCCTTACTATGACAGCCGTGTAGTTGGCAAATATTGTGAAAAGAGGGACCCTCATCTGGCCTGCGTTGCTTATGAGAGGGGGCAGTGTGATCTGGAACTCATAAAGGTTAGCAAAACTGCATTTATAAACATGCTAAAAGAACTACTTGCTGCCTGAAGTGGAAGTCTGTCTGGTTATTAGTCTAACACTTGCAGAATCCTGTCTTGCAGTCTCACTCAAGAGTTGAGGGAGGTGGGATTCTTCTATGCGGAGACAGTAATTTTTATGCTGATGAGAAGAACTTATGCCATGTGTCCAAACTGGAATTGTATAACTGGAACTTTGAAGTACTATCCATGTCTTTCATCCACTGGTTCTTCTTGAAATTCATTTGTTTATTAGGCCCAGGTAATGAATATGCCTACTATTAAAGCTTTGTTAATTTGATTTTCTTGAGCTTTGAAGGCTCAACAGGAGGAACAGGCTGTCAGCTAGCCTGACCCTACAGTGAAAGAAAAGTTTCCCTGAAACTAAAACAGGGCTTGTAATTTTCCTTTGTTGTGATTGACCCACAGACTTGCTCCAATACTTAACCAGAAATGAGGAAAATAAATGTTGACAGTCTTAACTACAAGGACTTACTCCAATAGCATTCCTCTCCTATCTTTAGACTTGTTGTTCTTAGAACATCCCTCAGAATTTCAAGGGCAGGTGAAATTTGAACTCTGAAAACAAGGTTCTCAAACACTTTCTAGTCTCAATGTGAACACCAGAGCTTAATGTCAGATTAAGCCAGTAGTGCTTGTGGCTGCTGAGAAAAACATTCTCCTCCTACCTGCACTTCCATATTGGTATATGCAGAGAATGTCAGCTATGAGCATTAGAATGGTAGTATAATCCAGGCTTGCCACTGGAAGTGGATGACTTTCCAGCCTAAAGTGATGAATTTTTAAGTAATAATTCCACTGTAGCTGTTAAAAAAGGGCTAGCTACATTTGAATCCTTTATTTCAGGATATGAAGGTGGCTTTGAGTTGTTGTTTGCTAGGAGACTGCTAGGATAAACTTTACCATTCTAGTTAACCATTAAAGTCTGTCTATTCGAGTTTCTTCCATGAACCGATGTTCTGATAAGGTGTTTCTGATTATGGAAAAAATATCTTCTTCCTGTAAGAATTGTTCTTGAGACATTGTTGTCTCCTGGAGGAAGGGTCAACTCCTGCAACTGATAAATGTAAAGCATAAAGCAAAATTGTGCTAGTACTGATTTGCTTACAGCACAGTAATTGAGATTCCATGGGCTTATTTGGATACTAGCAATGTGAGCTGTTTCTGTAAGATTACTTAAGCCTTCAGGTTTCTACTCTTCTAGCTGGGAGCTGAAGCTAGTGGTACAAATAGGATCACGACTTGTAACTCTTCCATGGTGCACTTCTGTAAGAATTCTATAAAGAATTTCACATTTATTCTGTACCCTTAACACCTTAACAAGAGAATCCAAGCCAGTTGGTATTCTGAACACTTGTCAACATGTGTAAAGCTAATGACACCAAATACATAACCTACTTCTAGCTTTAAACAACTGCACCATTCCTTAGTTCACTACTTAGCACTGCTCAGGCAAGTGGCTCCTCTTTCTAGATTTAAAACTTAAGTTCTTCAGGCTTCTACAGGTCTTCACTTCAACCAGAAGCAAATAGTTGCTGTGAAGCCACAGTCAGAGTGTTTGTGTGTTGAGCTAAACCAAGAGAAGCTATAGAAATTCTGCTGGAGACCTTCTCTATGAGCCTTCCAGATCAGAGGTTGGGTAAGAACTTGTCTGTGGCATTTAGCATTGGTCAGAAATTAGTTCTAGTCAGTCTTCTAGACTGTCTGGTTCACAGCTAGCTAAATATGTCTTGTACTGACCTTAACAGGAATGCCAGTAATTGTAACTTCTCCTCCAGGTGTGCAATGAGAACTCCCTGTTTAAGAGCGAGGCTCGCTATCTGGTGCGCAGGAAGGACCCTGAGCTCTGGGCAAATGTACTGGAAGAAAACAACCCCTTCCGGCGGCAGCTTATTGACCAGGTACAGCAAAAAGGCTAAGCTTCCAGTGTGTGGAGACCTCAGGATGTCTCAGAAACATTATGAAGCATTAAAGTAGCATTATTCCCCCACAAGGTCCCTTAAAGCGCCATCTCACCGTAATAGAAGTTTGTAAGAGTTGGAGTGGCAGGTATTAATTCTGACCTTCAAGGTCAGAAGATTTAGCTACCAGTAAGATACATTTTCTGTCCTGGAGAATGACCTTCCTCTAGTGAGTTTGTTTCCCATACAGACATAAGATGTGATTTTATTTCTGTGTAGAATACAGCTAATAGCTGTTTCTTGCTGTCTTTATCAAAATGCTCTCGAAATTCTGAAGCTTTAATTTGTAGTTCACTGGACAAATGGACAAGTACTTAATTTGGGGAAAACACTTAATAGTTTCCTGCCTTTGAATCTAGGTTGTCCAAACGGCTTTATCAGAGACACAGGATCCAGAGGAAGTTTCTGTAACTGTGAAAGCTTTCATGACTGCTGATCTGCCAAATGAACTGATTGAGTTATTGGAAAAAATTGTCTTGGATAATTCTGTATTCAGTGAACACAGGTAAGAGGAGAGCTTTATCCTCAAGTTAAGCCTATTCAATGCCTTTGTTAAAGTTGCGAATGATCCAGGTTGTCATGGGCCTCTTGGTTGCAAGACCTAAGCACTCTTCAGTGTTTATAATAAGGTGAAAAGCTAGAATTTAGAGTGCTTTGTGCTTGAAGAACAGAGCTAGTTCGTACTGTGCAATTTGGAGTCTTGTGTTGAGACCAGAGAACACTAATATTGGTAAGCAGCTTCTTTTTGAAGGTAAATGTCAGTGGTTCGCAATCTGGGGATGAAATGTTGTTTCTAGTCATGATAAGTGGGCTTATTTTTTCACATGTACAATCCATGTCACTTAAGCAGGTATTGCTGTGCACTGCTTATAGCCTATGCCTTCTGTTAAACAAAGGAATCTCCAGAATCTGCTGATCCTGACTGCCATTAAAGCTGACCGCACCCGAGTGATGGAATACATCAATCGGTTGGATAACTATGATGCCCCAGATATTGCGAACATTGCCATCAGTAATGAGCTATATGAGGAAGCCTTTGCTATATTCAGAAAATTTGATGTCAATACTTCAGCAATTCAGGTGAGGTGTGGTTCCTGCATGATGGTGTAGAATGCTTCCCTGGACAGAAATTGCTGTTCTAAGGGCAGTTAGCTTCGTATTGCTTACACAGAGCAGTGTATACACTTGAAGAAAGAGTTCTCTTAGAAGGGACAGTGTTACAAAACTTAGATTTTTAACTTGGGATTTCAATTTCAAACAGGTGCTGATTGAGCACATTGGCAACTTAGACCGTGCTTATGAATTTGCAGAGAGATGTAATGAACCAGCAGTGTGGAGCCAACTGGCCAGAGCACAGCTCCAGAAGGACTTGGTGAAGGAAGCCATTGACTCCTATATAAAGGCAGATGATCCATCTGCCTACATGGAAGTTGTTCAGGCAGCTAATAGAAATGGTAAGGCAAAGCATCTTCAACTTCAGATTGCTTGGATGTGAGCTAGGTTATTGCATTTGCATTGAGCATCAGAGACTATTGAGACTTAGGAATTCTGTTCCAGAGAAGATGGGAACAGTCAGTACGTGGAATGGATGAGTCAATGTTAAGTGAGATTCCTGTCAACAAGGTTGTCTGTCTTGCTACACCAAACATAGACTTCTCTGTGGAGATGAATTGGACTGTTATCTAAAATATCACTAAGTATAATGTATTTATTTAGCTGTATGTGGCAGAATTGCTTGCCAGTTGGATTGCAGAACGGTAGGAGGAAGTCCACTCTTACCTGAAGGTGGCTCGGTGTTGTCAGGGAATTCCATAACTCAAGTGGAAATGGCTTACTATCGTAGTAGAGGAGAGCCTTGAGCCTGCTAGTGAAAACTGTCCCTAAGATGGGCAAGGTAAACAATACAGAATGACTAAACACAGGACCTTACATATCTCTGCTCTCTTCCAGATAATTGGGAGGACCTAGTCAAGTTCTTACAGATGGCCAGGAAGAAGGCTAGAGAGTCTTATGTAGAGACAGAACTTATTTTTGCCTTGGCAAAAACTAATCGTCTGTCAGAACTGGAGGAGTTTATTAGTGGCCCTAATAATGCCCATATACAACAGGTATGTCTTGGTCCACAGTTTCCAAGTGTGACTTGTTGCTTAGCTGACCCCTCGTTCTTACTGCTACCCTTGTTTCCTTGGACTCCTCATTCAGGTCGGTGATCGCTGTTACGAAGAGGGGATGTATGAAGCAGCAAAACTTCTCTATAACAATGTATCCAACTTTGCTCGCCTGGCATCTACCTTGGTGCACCTTGGGGAGTATCAGGCAGCAGTGGACAGTGGCCGCAAAGCCAATAGCACGAGGACTTGGAAGGAGGTAACTTAAACTTGTGGGTTTTAGTACATTTTCATTCTAGAACAAGGATTATAGAAATACCTATTTGGAACTGTTAGTAAACCTCAAATTTGGTAAAGCTTTGTGCTATTAACTATTTGCTGACTGTCATGACAGGTCTGCTTTGCCTGTGTGGATGGAAAAGAATTCCGCTTGGCACAGATCTGTGGTTTACACATCGTCATCCATGCTGATGAACTTGAGGAGCTGATCAGTTACTATCAGGTAACTGTTAATATTCTAGAAGACTTGTACAGCATACTTGTATCTGCTAATAAAGTGGTCACAGAAAAAAAAAAGATGCTCTGGGGGCTAATATTTAAATTCATTTTCCCTCTATCTTCATTTCTTAGTGGCAACGTGCATTTTTTTCTGTAGTAAATTGAGAGGTAATAACTTCCATTGTGCCTTCTTTTATAATTCTCTCACCTCATTGGAATCAATAATCTAAGCACTTTCAATGGAGAGCAAGTCAAAGCATGTCAAAGCATTTTAGGTAAATATGTATTTAGCAAGCTTTATTAATCCTTATTTTCCTAACATTCAGGATCGTGGCTACTTTGAAGAACTGATTGCCCTTTTGGAAGCTGCTTTGGGCCTTGAGCGTGCTCACATGGGGATGTTTACTGAACTCGCCATCTTATACTCCAAATTCAAGCCTCAGAAAATGAGGGAACATCTGGAGCTTTTCTGGTCTAGAGTTAATATTCCAAAGGTATGCAGTAAGGTAGCTGGAAGTGAAGGTAGGAAGCTGCCAGCAAATCAAACCTGGTGCATTTTTTTGTCTTATTAGGTGCTCAGAGCTGCAGAACAGGCTCATCTCTGGGCAGAACTTGTATTCCTGTATGACAAGTATGAGGAGTATGACAATGCAATAATTACTATGATGAATCATCCCACTGATGCCTGGAAAGAAGGCCAGTTTAAAGACATAATTGCCAAGGTAAGTAACTTGGTAACTGAAGCAAACTGCTGAAAGCTTCTTTCAGGACAGAGGCAAAAATGCACAACGGAATTGCTGTTTAGAAAACAGTTTGCTTAAGCTACTACTCAGTTTTTCTGCTGTACTTAAAACAACTTCCAATCAGTTTAACACAAAGAATTAATCTGATTTTACACTATTTCTTTTCTGCTCTGCAGCACATTCTGTGGAGTGGCAGCAGCTAGCACGGGATGTTTTCAGAGGCTGTGCAGGATCATAGGTCACAAGCAAGAGGCCTAACCTCCTTAATACATTTGAGCTGACTGCTGTTTTAGTTTGAGGCTGTAACAGTTCTTGGAAGATTTCTGCATATGTTTCTAGCTGTTTCAGTGTGAGAAATGGGGTGGGCAGTCCCATGAGTACTGCAGAGAATAGTGAATCGAGAAATAGGTTTTACAAGATTTAAGACTGAGTACACTCTTACTGCACTTGGGGGTTTCAAGGAAACAATGTGCAGACTTTTTAAGGCTACAGCCTTCACTGGCTTCAGAAGTCAACGAATGGTCATATTAACTGTAGTGGGTGGCCTGTGCCAGGACCTCTTCAGTGGATGGATTAGAATTGGTTTGTTATCCCCCTGATAGTCTGTGATTTCACTGTCTGGAAGCAGATGGTACAAGAAACAGTCATAAGATTGAACAAGAATTCTGCATAAGTGTAAAACGTCTGACCTCTGGAAGGAAACTTGAGCTGTTGTTTAGTAGAAATCACATAGACTTTGTGCTTAGTTAAGTGATCTGAACTAAGCACCTTAGGCTTACTTCTGTTTAAAGTACTAACTAGTATCTGATCATGCAGGTGGCCAATGTGGAGCTGTACTACAAAGCCTTGCAGTTCTACTTAGACTACAAACCTCTGCTGATCAATGATCTCCTGCTTGTATTATCTCCACGACTGGATCACACCAGGACAGTCAATTTTTTCTCAAAGGTGAGTTTGGGAGAGCGTAGGTCAACAAAAAGTCCTCTTGCTCAAGTTAAGATACTCCAGGCTCTGGCTGGAAAATAGAGTTGACATCTGTTGAGTAGCTTTGCCACTTGTATAAAGGACTGAGAAGCAGCCCAGTCCTGGCTTGATATGGGTAATTCTGGAAGAGTTGCACAACTGTTTTATTTTACTCCTGGCAATACAAGATACCTTGTCTGAAGAATTTTAACAGTAAGCACAAACTCTTGTAATAACAAATGGGAACCTCTTTCAGGAGAATGCAGTGTCAGGATTGCTATACTTAATGTTGTATTGGAAACATCTTCTTTCCAGGTTAATCAGCTGTTTCTAGTAAAGCCTTACCTGCGTTCAGTCCAGAACCACAACAACAAAGGAGTTAACGAAGCTCTAAACAACCTTTTAACAGAAGAGGAAGATTTCCAGGTGAGCCCCAAAAAACAGATTGCTAAGCCTGAGGGATCGTCCTCTGACAAAAAAGCTGCTGACACAGTAATGTCCTTGAGTAGAAGATAACACTTCTCCAGTGCAACAGAGGGAGGAGGGCGTGCAGTCAGGTCCTTAGCAGGCAGGAGTCTTGAGATGTCAATGATTTGCAAAAAAGCAGGTGCCACAGATGTTTTTCTCAGAACAGACCTCACAAAGGTCAGTATCAGGTGTGTACTCAGTTGGACAGCACGTCTGTAAATAAATTTGCTTTTGGCCCCATTGGCTGCTATTTGAAGACATGCTTTATCTTTTTATGGTAACTAGCTTTTCTGTCTGGAGCCAGTATGACCAAGTTAACATCTTGCTTTGTTAGAAAATATCCTTTGGAGAGGTGCATGAAACACTGGGGTAAAAAATTGTAGCCATAGTATCAACATCCAGTGGGCGGAACTGAAACACTTGTCCACTATGAATAGATGCTTCTCTACTCTAGTTCTCACCTACTGCCATCTGGAAGCACGTGTAACAACTCTCTCTTGAACAGGGTTTGAGAGCTTCCATTGATGCCTATGACAACTTTGATAACATAACATTGGCTCAGCGTCTGGAGAAGCATGAACTAATTGAATTTAGGCGTATTGCAGCATACTTGTACAAGGGTAACAACCGCTGGAAACAGAGTGTGGAGCTGTGCAAGAAAGACCGTCTGTACAAGGTGAGTTAATGACACTGCATAAATCTGCTGGATACTGAATGTTTGTTAGTTTCCAGTCTGGAGTTTTAGTTAGTAGTTTAGTAGTAGTCTCTCCTTCACTTGAAGGAAAGACTTAAAGCAGAGGTGGTTGCAATTTCAGATGCATGTCTTAAATCTAATTTCGTTATATTGTCCTGTATCTGGGGATGTGTCTCTGTCTATTGGCATCTGTACAGTTACCTGTCTCAGTATGGAACATTCTCTATAGACCTCAAGTCACAGGCTCTTGTAAGGGTACAGATGAAATGTGATTACGCTGGTATGCTCTTCAAGCCTGTAGTGAGTCCTCACAGGCCAATTTGTGCATAGTCTGTAGGAAGCTTGTTGCATGATGTTAGTAAAGTATCTGGCTTGCCTCAGAGTTGTTGTCTGTGGTATCTTGCCTCCTACAGAACATGCCTGGTGTTGTTAAAGACTAACTTCATGGTATGCCAAGTACCCAGCTTATCTAGCTAGCATCTTAGATGTAGGGCAAGGTGTTGAGAGGCAAGGGTCAAGCTTAACTGTTCTTTTCTGTAGGATGCTATGCAGTATGCTGCAGAGTCCAAAGATGCAGAGCTGGCTGAGAAGCTACTCCAATGGTTCTTAGAAGAAGGCAAGCAGGAGTGCTTTGCAGCCTGCCTTTTCACATGCTATGACTTGCTGCACCCAGATGTAGTCCTTGAGTTGGCATGGAGACATAACATCATGGACTTTGCAATGCCTTATTTCATCCAAGTGATGAGAGAGTACCTTACCAAAGTGAGTATTGCATAGGCTAAAAAGCTAAGACTTTAGTCTGCTGTATGATTAGCATTATGTAAACCAGAGCTCTTTGCATATATTTGGAATATTACCATTCCTCATAGAGGAAGTCTTCTTGAAGTTCTGTAGGTTTCATCACTCCGGGCTAGCTAGCAAAGTTTATGAATAGATGCCTTGGCACTTGAAGAGGTCTAGTTAAACTTCTGCTTTTAGTAGTAGACATAAGCAGCTGTGCTTTTCACAGTAGCTCTATAGCTGATGAACTGAAAACTTGATGGGGACAACACATATATCACTTACCTTTGTGTAACTATGAAAGTTAAATCCCCTTATTTCCTAGAGTAAAAAGAGCATAGGTCTTTTGAGTAACTAATTGTGCACATTTTCCTGTATCAGCCATAGGAGTAGACTGCTGAATGTGTTTGGTTTTTTTTGAAGAGAAAACAGAACTTTAGATTCATAGTCTGGTTGTACAATACTGATACTAAGAGCTGGTCCTCAACTGAGGGAAAAGTGCTTCTGATCATGTGTGGTCCTGAAATGCTTGTCTCAAACAGCTCTAAGATACTAAGCTGAGACTCTGCCTTGGATGGCTGTAGGATTGCATAGGACATTGCAGTAAAGAACTTTATTAAAATGAGGAATGTAAAAGTGCTTCAGGTTGCTTCTAATAAGTCATGTTAAGTATTCCCCTCTGAATTTTCTTGCAGGTTGATGGACTGTTCTATAAGGTGACACTCTGATTTCAAACTCTCTGTGTTTATTTGTGTCCCTCAATATCCTAGGTTTCTTTTACAGGAATCTAGCTGTAGCTTCTGCCAGAAGAGCAGTGTAATTTAGCTCTAACTCATTTCCTGTTCACTTTCTAATGCTAAAAGGATAACTATTCACAAGCAACTTGAAAATCCAACCAGACTCTTCTCCTCTTCATGGGACACAAAAACAAGTGCTTGAGGAGGGCTTTACTTTGGGCTCCTTTTCACTGTATTAGATATTTTGTGGCAGGGAGGATGCTGTTCATAAACATGTAACAGGATGTGTTCTAAGGGCAAATTGCTTTTTACACTGTAAATTACCAAAGTGTACAATAATTCAGGCATGATGGTGAGTTTGAATAGTGCCATGATGCTTCTGTAAACTTCTTGCCTGTTGGTATGATGAAAGTACTTGCACAGATCTTAAACATCTACTCCTCGTATTTCACTCAGGAGAAACTTGGCACAGAAGTTTACCTGAACTCTTCCATGTGAGGTTTAGATCTAAAATCATTTCTCTTAAACTGCTGGTTGGATTTACAAGTAATTATGTGTACTAAATATGGGATAACTTGCCAGAAGGAAAATCTGCATGGTGAAAGTGGTTTACAGTGAAACTAATTTAGTCTGTTGAATTAACTGCAAAACATTAAATTGGAGAATGGGCTTTATAAATGTGGTATGTCTAAAATTGTCATGTAACTAACTTCAAAAGCACAAAAGAATAGATTAGTTTCGGTGGGGTGTGTACATCTTCCAGAATTTATCTGTCTTTTCTGCATAAAAAATGTTAAAGCACAGAATAGCCTCTGTCTCAGAAGGGGTCAGGCACACAGTTTAATGACACTCACCTGGAAACCTTTTGAACCAGTTCCAGGCAGCAGAGCAGATGTGATCTGGCTTTCTCAGAGCTGCCCGTCCCTTGTTGGGGATGGCTGCTCTCGGCACTCCTGCTGTTTGCCCAGCTGAGGGCAGGACTGTGCTGCTGGCCAGAGCAACTGTAGGACAGCCCCGGGGAAAGGCAAACCCAAGAGAGCCGAGGCTGGTGATAAATAGAGCAGGACAGGTAGCCGGAAGTGGGTAGCTGTTAGTTGCTTTGATCCATAGTAATTTGGATAGCATTTTTAACACCAACATTTAGTGTTATGCTGGAGAGCTCTTAGGCTGACAGCTATAAATGAACCAGTAAAAGACCTGCTGCCACTCAGGTTGTCGATTCAAACTTCAAAACATTGAGGAAACTGTTAGACACCATATGTGGATAACATCTCTAAACTGTAATAGAGACCCCTCTGGAAGCAGTTCTCAGACCAGATGTGGTTCCTGCAGTAGGAAAGGAGGATGAGGAACAGCTGAAATACAGCATTGGGCTTAAATGTAGGTTTGCCCAGAATGTTAGTACTGCCTGTACCAGGATGTGAAGCTGTGTGACTTTTATGCCTTGTAGTCTTCAGTCTCAGTGGTTTTCTTCTGGAAGATATAACTTGTTAAACCTGAGAAGGAAAGTACTGTTGCTCTTCAGATTGCTCTCCACACCCACAATCTAAAGTTGTGTTTATGCAGGGCTCCTACATTGCTATAGCACTTCCACAAATTTGTTTAGCGTGAACAGAGCTCTATGTGGCACAGCACTGAGATCTGTATAAAGCTGATACTACTAGACCACTTTCTGTGATGGTTCTAGAGTTTCCCCTAGAAGAATCTGTGAATACCAATATAGTTAAACCAGTACCTTGCAGCCGGGTTAGGCTATAGTCCTAGATGAGATCAAACTTCATGGGCCTGGAATATTTGCAAATATCTGTGAAGTGTCACTGAAGGGGGAGAGGAATTGTAGGTTAATAGGTAGATGCAGATTAGGCCCATTTGAGATGATGGTTGCTCTGTTGGGTTTGAGTTCTGGGTCATAGTTAGCAGTGACTAGAATAGGGCCCCAAAAAATCTTTCCTTTGAAGATAATGAGTACCTCATCTGCATTTGAGAGCTGCTGCTTATTGCAATACACCTAAAAGAATTGGGAAGTTTTACAACAAAGCTTGCTGGGAATAGGCAGATTTCACTAGGCTTCAACTTGGACTAAAAAAGAGCACTTGATAGCTGAAGTACCAGGCATGAAAAGCTTCACGCAGTGGTGCAATTCGTAGACAAGGCCTTCATAAATCTCCTGTTCACTTCAATGTAGGTGGATAAACTTGATGCTTCTGAAAGCCTAAGAAAAGAAGAGGAACAAGTAACTGAACCCACTCCAATAGTATTTGGTAGGTTTTAATTGATTACCTGTTATCACTCTGGTCTCTCTTTGTGGAGGCAGCTTACATGATTACATTGTATCCAAGAAAACTGGTTTCAACTAGATAGTAATTGACATGGTTGTCTCTAAGTTGTTCAAGTGACGTCTCACTCTTACACTGCTTCTATTCTTCAGATTAAAGTATTGCTCCTCTTACATGGCTCAGATCTCTACTTTAGGAAACGTGTTTCAGTATGGTAATAGGACAGGAGATACCAGGGTGTTGCCAACCCCAGGAATAATTTACAGAGCATGAAAATTCCTCTTCTTATTCCTGTCTGAGGAATGTGTCTGCTTTCTGCTCTTCCAAGTATAAAGGCTTTCTAGTTCACGCATTTTAAGACGTGCAGCCAAAACACCATGGCTGTCTTCAAGTGTGATGCTATTTTAGAAGCCCTTCTGAAGAGGCATTCTGCTAAGAAGCACCTAGAAGTGGCTGGTAAGGGAAGGATGTGACTGGTTCACTGTCTGATATAAATGTTAACCTGAATTTAACAGATGCATGAGGCATGTGTGGGCCTAGTGATGAAAACAAATTTGTCAAGGTGTGTTCAGACCTTTTGCAGCACCCTCCAGACTGTGAGACCTAACAGACCTAACTATTTGCTTGAATTGCTTTATTCTCTAGATCTGGCCATGCATGGGTTAAATAGTACCAGTTTGGTTTTCAGTATGGTCTCTTCAACACATGCCATGTTTATTATGACCTCAAGATCAATGGATATTCATCTTCCCTGAGTCCTGCCTTGCTCTTTTGTAGTTTCTTGGTAGCAAGAGCAGATGGCATGGGTGCCTTCTCCATGGCACATGTTGGGGAACAGTGTGACTTGCTGGTGTGTGCTTGCACAGGGGCTGATTTTTAGCTAAAGCCTAATAGTCCTATCACACAGTACAGCTAGCATTAGGGAAGGTTGGGATCTTAAACTAACTTTGTTTTTGTCTCATACTTTTCTAGGCCAGCAGTTGATGTTAACAGCAGGCCCCAGTGCAGTACCTCCCCAGGCAAACTTCCCATATGGATACACAGCACCAGGATTCACCCAGCCGCCCGTTTATGGTTTCAATATGTAACTAGCTCTCTGACAGACCTTCACTGTCTCTGTTCTCTTCCTTCCCGTCCCTTTTTAACTTCTCCAAGAAGTGTACAAGGCACAGATGACCTTCTGTTGGCTGAACACACTTGCTGCCCAGCTCAGTGAGGAGACTTCAGCAGGATGCCTGTTACTGTTATTTATTGATTATTGTCCGGTTACATTTCAACCTCTGAAAGGCAGCTTTTGTTAACGACATCGTGAGACTCTTGTCTGAAGTTAAGGCACTATTTCACTAACTCATATAGCAATAACTACTTGAGGCCAGGGGGAAGAGAGCATAATTTTCTTTCTTTTGAAAAGCCCATTGAAGGGAGCTGGGAAATTGCCTGGCACCAAGTTGTTAAAGCTTTAGCTGAAGCTACTGAAGTAGCAGGGTTGTTAACAATTCAGTGAAGCATCTCTTTAATAATGAATTGTTGAAAGCTTGTGTACATCTGACCACCCCATTTTATTTGCATTCTTATGTGCAAAAGAAAATGGGCTTTTCTAATATTTGTGCTCTGAATGTTTAGAGGAATATTGGGAAAGTTTCCTTTTCTGGACAATAATGCTGTTGGAGTTCAATGCTGTTGGGGTTCAATACTGTTGGAGTCTGTTCTCTATTTTCTGGAGTAGATCTGAGACTTGAAGAAAATAAATCTTCTCATGCCAGAGAGCAAACACTTCCCAGATCCTTTTTGTTTAACAAGAAGAGAGCATGTTACTTATTGACGTTAAATGGTACTAAAACAAACCTCAGCTGTCTGTGGCAGGAGAACATGGGAGTGTGCATGGGCTGCCAAAGCACTGGAGATGCAAGAGCACAGCGTCAGGGTTGGGGACAGGGACATACTGCTACTGTGTGGAGGCAGTAGGGAGGGCCATAATCCTGACTTTTTATTTGCACCTTTAACTGATTCTGGCATTGGCTTCCTGCCACACCGTGTTCTGACCCTGTCTGGTGGGCAGAGTCAGCACCACCTGAGTGACCAGGGTGCACTGACTCAGTTCTGCTATGCTGCAGTAGGATCAACAGCGTGTCCATCACCCACCTCTTCCTTTGAGAATGCCAACAGGGATATATTATTATTTTGTGCCACTTCAAATACATGTATCATTAACGTTTTATGTACTTAGATAACAATGTATAATTTATGGTTATGAATCTTGTGCTAATCTTGAATATTATAAAAGTTCAATTATAAATGTAAAACTGCAGTATCCACCGTGTGGTTCTAGTCTTACTGTCTTGGATGTGGGGACTGGCTGGTAGTAACACACTACCACTCATAGCATCAGGTTTCTTAATCTGACAACTGAGGATGCCAGGCAGGAAAAGGGAGACTTGTGCCAAGGCACGGAACAGGGAAGGCCTAATAAAGTAACTTAAAGGGAGTTTTGGTCTCTTCACCAGACACATCAGCACACGCTGTCACATGGGGAGGGCGGGCGTGCTGCAGGAGGCAGTCACATGTTCTTTTGCTTTCATTCAGGGGGCTGGGAGAGCTTCAGTCCTGTGTGGAGGGAGGTGCTGCAGTTAGAGAGAGTCTTCTCTGCTGAGATACATCAGTATAGCAGTGGTTTTGGTAAGCTTGCACCCTTTCATACTGAGTCCCACTTCGAACAGGACAAAACACCTTTAAATCCAGACCAGTGGAGATTGTCTGGGTTGTAGAATCAGTAAGAGCAGACTGTCCTTTAGCACAATTTTAATGAGTGTCTTGTGTCCTTGGTTACCACACCATGACAGCAGTGGCGAAGGGATGCAGTTCCTCCTTCCTGATGCATGCCAGAATAACCCAAGTGTTGCTGTAACATACTAACTTCAACTTTGTACTGATCAGCACTCACAGCTCAGCTTGAAATGCTAATGAGCAGCTTATGAGTTCATGCAAATCTCTGCTCTGTCCAGACTTACTGCAGGAATTAGCCAGGTAGCTTGACATTTTCCAGGAAAATAGTACTTCTGTTTTGTAACCAGTTCCTTGTCAGTTGAAATAAATTGGGGTTAAGTCAGCTGGAACTGAAGACCAGCTCTAGGATTAGTATGACTGTAGGACTTTACATCCAGTCAACTTAAAAATGGGCTCTGGCTTTTAAGCAGTAAGTGCAAGCCGATGGTGGAACACAGTGAAGTGCTAGATCAAATACTGGAACAGCTCCTGACAGTGAGAGAATTGAGGTAGCCTGGGGATCCATAATAGCCTCAGTGTAGAAATCTAATTACAGGAATGACTGAGTTCTTAAGGAAAGCAAAGCTGCCAGCTCTGATCAACAGTCTTGCTTTAGTTACTCTCCTGGTATTTAAGCTCTTGCTAAGTAAAATGGCTTTTATAAATTTTGTGATCTTGCATTCTGACATGCATTCAAAACAGACTCCTTGCCAATACAGTGCAGCTGTACCTAAAATGTTGAACAAACTCCCATATCCTACGGTACTTCACTGCTTCTCTGAAAGTGAAGTCATTCACAGCAGGAAATAACTCCTCTTTTAGGGGTTAGGTGAAGGACTGACTTCATTTCATGAATTTGTAATGCCCAAGTTTTTGAAAACTTGGATAAGATAGCTTTAAAGCAGATTCTTGGAAAAACAAAGCTTCTTGCTAGTTCCTGCCCCAGTGACACAGAGCTGGTGCTGTCCTGTAGAATGATCTGCTCATGCAGAACCTGCTGCAGCATGCAGCATCTGGAGACCAACTTCCAGGTTTATGTCAGGGGGTAACTTACTTGAGACTACATACAGGCTTTTACTGCCTCGTGCTTTCACTGTGAGAAACAGAGTATGGATCTCCTTCTGTGTAATGGCTCTTGCTATTTGTCAGACCTTAGGGGAATCCCCTGGTCTGTCAAACTCTGGGCATATACAGATCCGGCCTCAGAGAAGACAAGCAATTCACAAGGGGAATTCAGGAGGAATACATTGCTGGGGTGGTCCTGTTTCTTATTTCATGTAATGGTATGGTATTTTACAAGACTTCTGTTTCCCTTCCCCCCTTTTTAGGACTCTATAATTAAATGGTAGCGTAGCAGAAGGGAATAATCTGAAGTAAATTAGCTCCTTAAAAAATAAAAATTCTAGGCAGATGAAGTATATTGAAGTTTGTGCAAATAATAGGCATAATACAGTAAAGAGTAGTAACTGTAGGGTCAAAAACCTAGTTGTGATTTAATAGTCTTTTAGCAGCTGCAGTGCTGAGAGGTGGCACTTTGAGCACAACATGGATCCTTAATTGGGCTGTGGGAAACAAGGAACAACTTTTTTTTCTTTTTTTCCCCTCTAGGAAATCCAGCAGCAGTTACTCAAAAGCCTATGAAATTTCTTTGGTTTTTTGAACTCTAAAACTGACAAACAAGCCTTGTCAGATACCCACTCAAATGAGTGTGAGTAACTTTAGTACTTTGGCAAAGCTGACTGTCAACTGCTTGTAATTAATGCTTATGCTTGGATGTGTGATATCCTAATTGGTAGGCTAGGAGTTGGCCTCTGAGAAATTCCTAGTGTGACTGAATCAGCATGACAGTTCTTCAGTCTGCTGAAAAAAAATGAGGTGAGAACTCCTGCAAACCTTGGGACGGGTAGCACTGTACTGACCAGGCTCTCGTAACAAGCAGTTTATCAAGTGTATGTATTGCCTTATGACAGTGTTAGTTCTCATCTGTAAAGCTTCTTGCAGTCTTTCTGGGTCCCTTCTGTTCTGCTGTAAATGGTTTGGCTTTGCACTTGGTTCCAGGCCAACTGTATTTCCTTTTTTTGCTTTGCAGAGTACCCTAAGACTGCTTCAATCTCATTTGTTTCCAGATAAGGACATAAGGCTGGAAAATGCTTGATGACACCAGAGTGCTTTGTGACACTTGTGTGTAATTAGTTTGTGGTTTGCCAAGTGAATGAGCCTTGCTATAGCAACCTGCAGGTGCACGAGTCCAGTTTAATGGATCTGGAGTCATTAGTGTGCCCCATCTCCTACTTCAGCAGCCTCCAGAGAGTTTGTCACTAGTCTAGCTTTCTCATTTTCCAATACTGTGCATTTTCTGTGGGCACCTTTCCAAAGGTAATGACAGATCCTGACTCATGTTTTACTAATACAGCACTGCAAATTTCTTAGCATAGGTAGGTGATTCAGTTTGTCTGGAGCCTTTGCAATCTTTCAAAAAGGCAGCAACATCCATCTGTTTTCTTCCAAGCTAATATAAAGTTGACATCTTTTAAGCTTAAGATTAATTTGAAATGCAGTCAGTGAAGTCCTGTCTTTTATGTGTCAGAATTTAAAAATCCTGAGTCAGGTTCTGAGCTTATTCAGTTATGCATTTCCTATGTGGTTCAATGACTCAAGAGTTTTTTTTGTCTGTTGTGTTTTTAATCAAGATCATAAAATTTGTTTGCCTAAAAATCTCCATTTCTCCTTTCCCCCAGTGGTTATGAAAGGAAGGAGTTACAAAGTCTTCTGGTATGTTGTTTTCCACAGCACTAAGTTCTCCAATATTATGCAGAGCACAAATTTCCCAAGCACTGGTTCTCCAGATGGGGAACTAGGAGTGAGTTTGGGTGGGAAATGGTGTTTAATAAATCTTTGAATTGCTCTCCTTTTTTAAGTTGTTTTTTTTTTTTCCATTTAGGGGGTGGGGAAATGGCCTCATCAACTGCTAATACAGTTTTCCAGCTGGGGTTGCTTTGTTGAGTAGTACGTCCTGCTGTGAGGGATTCACGACCATGGCGGGGTAGCAGAATGATAATCAGGACATGCTGCACATGGGCTTCTCTCTCTCCTGAGATGAGTCAGGCCCACGCAGATGTGAACATAACAGGGACTTCTGTGGTGCTCATGAGAGGCTCAGTCCTGGTAATCTCAGTGAATAGTTTGTGTAGCAACAGGAGCTCTTTCTGCATGTGTGCTCAAGTGGGAACCGTGTTCATTGCTTGGAATAGCATCATCTTTCTTATAGTCACAGTAGCTCTTGCTGCACACACTTCAAAGCTGGGGTAATGTTGACTCAAATCTGCAGTATTTTCACTTCTTGAAGCCAGTTATGTGCAGGATCTGTTTTGCATAAAGGAATTGTTTGGCCTCGATAGGAAACCTGAGAGAAAATGAGTTTTCCTATTTTATTGTAAGACTGCAAGTGATGGGGATTAATAATGCATGGAAAGGTTTGTAGTAGTTGATGAGTTGCAACAATTGTGATAATACATCTGTTAATTCAGTGAAATGAAGAGGTTCTTTGATCCTAGGATATATAATAGGAAGTCATGTGCCCCATACTGACCGCTCATGGTCTCTGAAACCATGGTGTGCTGTCTAGTGCCAATTAAATAAAAGTAATAATAATAATTCTAGGGAGGGGCAAGGGAGGAATAAGCTGGAACTAAGTGTCATCATGTAATCATATGCTTCTGAGGATCCAGAAAACTGCCTGCAATTGCTGTTTGTGTTTGAAAAAATAAATTGTGGAAGTTGCTTTCATTTTCAGTAGCTCTTTTAAATTCTGATTATTAGGGCCTGGAGAGGTGCCATGAAGGAACACAGGCTGCAGTAGCACCCGACTACATATTTCACAATTATTATGTCTTTGCATGCCAGCAGAAACAAGCACCAGCCACTAGCAAGGGAAACGAGTTCAGATTGTCAGAGGGTTGTTTCCATGAAAATTCCTGAAGCGAGAGCAGTAACATAGTGGGTTTGATGTTGTGTCTTTAACAGTAGTTGCTCTTCTATGCTTTAACCATGCATTTCTTTGGAGGTGCTCTTGACCATGTGAGCCTGGTCAAGTATTTGCTTTCATGTAACTAATGGGATTTAAAACATCCTCTTGCAGCCCCTGGTATTTCAGGGATTGTTTATCTTGTTTCACTGTTTCTCCTTCAGGCTTTCTGCTGACAAGTGGTGTTAGCAGCTTCTTGGAGGTCAGGTCCTTGCAGGAGATGGCTTGCAATCTGCATGTGATTAAATATGAATAATCCTTTCCCTGTTCAGCAAGGTAAGCACTGCTGAGAATCCCATTGAGTCTGATGCGAATTAAGCATGTGGTGTGGTACTTTCTTGGACAGGTTGAGGTTGTACACAGGCCTTGGTGATTCGGCGATCTGTAAGAGCCAGTGTGTGCTGTGAAGGCAATCATGGCCTCACAACACAGGGTGTACGTGTCTGCAGGCAGATGTGAAAGCCATGATAGTTTGATGGAAAGGTATGAGGAGTTGCAGAAATCAGAAATCCAAATGCATTTGTTTGCCATGTTAGAAAGAATTTATCTTATCTTTAACATTCTAATAATGCTAACCTGAACATGCAGCTGGTCTGCATTTGTGACTAGGACTGTAACTGTTTCTTCCTTCCCTTCACATGTTAATTCCTCCCCCTCCTTTACGTCCCTGTGTTAGAGGAGGGGGGCCTTAGACTTGGCATGAGACCACTTTATGCCTATTTTAACTCAGTTGTGAAACCACATACAGTTCTGATCTCACCTGGGGGTGAGTTCTGCAATGCAAGTATGTTTGCTTTTAACCCTGGCAGAATAAAGATGCTTCAGTTTCCCAAAGGGTTCTTCTGCTGGCGGTTCAGCCACAAAGCCAGGGCTGTGTAGGTGCAGAGTGAGCTTTTGGATGGGGCTGGCAGCTGCTGGATTGCTGAGTCTCGTTAAGCAAAAACCATGTCACAAAGCACACAGAGAGCAAGTCTGGACAGGAGCATGTTTTATGCATAGCTGGGGGTGATTTCTTGCACAAAATGTTCGCTCTTTTGAGTAATGTGGCTGCTCCAGGTGTAAGGGAGAGCACAGTTCTGGAGTACAGCTCCAGTGCTCCCTGGTTTCTGTGAAATCCTGGATGGAAATGGAAACAGTGTTGGTTTCTTTCCCCGCATCCTGTAAATACAGCTTTTGGACATAAACTACAGCAGCACAGTCTTCCTCTGTCTGCAGCTAAAGCAAAACCACATCCTGGTGCAATTTGCACAGCCCAGTTATTGAGGAGCAATAGATAATATGCCTGCCCCCACCCCCCCAAAAAAACCCAAGCAAATAAACAAAAAACAACAACAAACCAACAAAAGCACCAACCAACCCCGGCTAAGCCCGGAGTGTCACTGCACTCACAGCAGCCTTTTAATTTGAGAATGTTTTTGTTTCTCTTCCGCCTGCTCTGGGCGTTCACATGCACTTCCTACCCCAGGAGTTCCTGGTCTCCTTTCCTCACTGAAACAGAAAGGATTCAAGCCAAGGGCCTGAGATGAGCAAACCCTCCCCTTTCCCTCCCCTCGGACCGCGCAGGAGCGCACTGTTGTGTATCCTCGCTGACCGAGGGCTCTGGGGGGGTTCAGAGCTA
>VWZV01004573.1:564961-657048 GCA_013397155.1 Irena cyanogastra
CCTCGCAGCACCGGGAGAACGGTCGAAGGTGGTTGCGGGCAAAGGATGCCGAAGCCTCTCAGGGTCACGTCTCGGGAAGGGACTTTGCCATCACTCGGCTGCCTTGCCAAAGGGCTGGGGCACAAGGAGGAGGCAGCCTCCAACGAGAGGGTGCCTTATCACTCAAGTGAGCCCTTTGGTGAGACCAGGCTCCTCCAGAGCTCTGTGCCCCTCTCTGCTGTCCCACCTCAAAATGAGTGGGTTTTTTCAGGCCTCGACGTAAAGGTCTTCTAAATAGGATTAAATCCAATTTTAGGATGGGAAGAACAGAATGTTTCCTTCTTGTCCACCCTTCCCAGTCTTTCCTAACTTACTGTCCATGTGCAATGAAAGCATCAGGTTGTCACTGCCTGGACCAATGTACCAGGATACTTTCTTAGATCTTGTGTAGATCTGTAATCAGGATCATCAGCTTACCAGAATCAGCCTCCTGCAAGAGTGGTTGCAGCAGACTTACTCTGCTCTCCCCTGCCAGAAGAGTTGCTGTGGATATGCCTGGAAGCTGTCCTGATGTAAAGGAAGGGACATGGTGCTTGTGGCCTTTGCCAGGTGCCAGGTTGGGCAATACACCACAAAGCTGTATGAGCACCTGTGTGGGTGGAGCCCTTCTGGGCTTATGAGAAGCTGCAGAGGTAGAAGAAGGACTCTATTGAGATGCTGGTCTTCTCCTCACAGGCTGTAATCAGAGTAATTGGTTAATGGGCAGAAGTCCAGCCAAGCCTCTGTGGCATCTAATTGTATTAGAGAACCACAGAAATGGGAGAAAGCTGCTGTTAACTCCCTGTGCCCTGGTCTGCTCAGCCCTCCAGCCCCACGCTGGGGGATGCAGTGCTCTTTGTGGCTGTCTCTGCTGACTTTAAGGGGTTTGCTGATGCTCTCTGAGTTTCTCATCTGACATCTGTCTGCACAACAGGGATGTGTGCTCCACGTTCTGGAGAGCTGGAGGTGTTAAGATGGAACTTTCCTGCTGTGCTTCATCAGCCTGTGCTGGTGGAGTTAAATAAGCCATCATCATCCCACCCTGGGTGTGTATCTGCTCCCAGACCCTGTGTGTGATTGGGATCCTCTGCCAGGGAGGCACAGCTCCCTCGCTGCCCAGACCTCAGCAGGCTGGGGTTGGCCCTTTTCTGAAGAGATGCATGTAAAGCTCTGTCTGCCAAGAGCTCTTCTCCTTCAGTTGTTGCAACAGACAAAATGCAAGGTTAAAAATTAATTTGCTAATGGGCTCTCCTTTGTCCAAGCAGCTGTTCTGTGCCAAGGCAGCACTTCACCTTGCAGTGACAACGCTGCTGGTGCTGCTATGGCCACGTGTGGCCTGAGCACATGAAGGCAGCTTGTCCTCTTCTGCTGGATAACAACCTGTTAGCAGGCAGGCCAGGAGCCCAGCCCTGTCTCTGGCCTCCCACAGCCAGCTTTCCCATTTTGTGCTGTGGTTTCCAAACAGCCCACTAGACTCCTGTCCCTCTCACCAGCATCTTGAAGGGCTGGGTGCTGCTGGTCTACTGTGCTCCCAGCACAGGGCCACACTGTAGTGGGGAGCTTGAAATAAAGGCAGTTGAGTGGTGAGACAGGAATGCTGGTGGCAGAGCTGGTGGCAGAGTCATCAGGCACCTCTGGGGATCTCGAGAGTGCTCCTTTGTGGGTTTTTGGATGCCGTGTTGGGTCAGCTCGTTTTGGTGCTGTTGGGTCAGCTCAAGTCAGCCTGCAGTGTGGGCTATTTCCAGCACAAATGGTCTTTGCCATTTCCAGGCAAAGCCTCACACCTCTGCCCTCCTCTAGAGAACTTTGCTCCTGGTTAGCAGTGCTCATTTGATGAAAGGCTCTGCCTGCCCTCACCAGAGTTAAGGACAGCCTTATTCTGTTTTTAGCCAGCTTTGAAGCCTGGGGTCTGCTCCCTCCCACGGAGAAGCTCCCAGCTGCCCTGCTCTCTGCATGGTATCTCTGCTCACCCGGGGGCTGTTGCACAGTTGCTGTTTGTACCTACACCTAATCCTGTCTGCCCAGGGAGGCAGGATGCCTGGATGTTGTCCTGCACAGTGCTGGATTTGGAAAGAGCTCACAGGGATTGTGGCTGCTACCCTGGTGTTGAGTACCACTGGCAGATAACAGCGATGTGCACCAGGGTCCTAGGGGGAGCATGGGCAGGCGAGAGGGACTGCAGGGAGAGGGTAGGGCATGAAGCAGGGTTCAGCAAGGGAGCCCAGGCTCCTGAACAAATTAGTAATTGGAGCTTCAGTTTCCTCTTCTTTGTTAATCCTTGATATTATCTTTCTTAGGAAATGCTGTACCTGCAGAGGAGAGGAGTCAAGGACTGGTTGTGAAAGCTGAGACTTTCCTCTTGCAGAGCAGGTCTCCTTTCCCAAAAGTCCCAAGTCCATCTGGATTTCCAGGGCCGTGGCTCTCAGGAGAGGGTGTGAGGCAGATTGTGCTGCTGTGAATGGCTGTGGTCCAGCACACTCCCTGGTTTTGAGATAGATGCTTGGTGCTTACAGCAGAGTAGGGGATGTTTCTCCCTTTGTGCTGAGCTGAGTGGAGGCTAAGCACAGCCAGGGGCAAAGATTGGAGAGCATGGAGGGAACCAATCCTGCCAGGTCTGCTGGCCCTCAGTGCATCACTCCTGGCTGTGGTTTCTCCTGCAGCTGCCTCCTGTGGCTGTCATCTGTTTGGGGAGGAGTGGGGCACAAGGACTGTGCTAGCCTTGAGTAAGTCCCTGGCTGCCTGGGAGCCCTCATGGGCTGCAGTGGAAACTTGTAAGAACCTCAAGGCTCCTGGTGGGAGGAGGATGTCAGCCCCAGGGCCAGGAAACCACACTGGGGCATCCCTTCGGTCTGAATGGATTCTGTGTGAGCTGGGTTAACCCTGGGCTCTGAAATGTGAGTTTCTGAGATTTTCACATGCCTGATGCTCTGCTTGACATTCTGCAGGCAACCGTTTTCTCTGGGTTGATGTAAATGATCGGAAGGAGTCCTCTGTCTTCCCGAGACGCTGAGCACCATGAGCTGACAGCCTGGGGACGTTGCAGCATCTCTCAGCTCTGATGGGGCTGTGTGGTGCATGCCAATGCAGCCTCCCTGCTCCTGCTTGTGCCCTGAGGTCTCAGGTCAGCTCTTGACAGCAGGGATTGATTTTTTTGGCCATCTCTTCTCCCTCCCTGTGCTCCAGTGCGTGGTACAGCAGTCACTCCCCTGTGCTGGGGCCTGGAAGATCAGAGCCTGTCCCTAGGGAAGTCTCAGTGCTGGCAGTGGTTCCTTCATCCAGCTACAGGGCTGTGCTGGGGGAATCATCCAACAGCCCTGAGCTCCAACATCAGCTCCCCGTTCCATGTCTTCAGAGAGTTTTTCACACTTGAAAAGCTGGTGTCTGAAGTTAAGTGATGGGATGGTCAGGAGATAGCTCATGGTGACAATCCTGGGGCCTTGAGGTGTGCAGGGCAATGGTGAGAAGGTGACTGGAGCAGGACAAAGCACCTGGCAGTCCCTAAAGGTGGAATCAGCACCAAAGGCAGAGGATGCTGTGACTGTGAGCATGGGGAAATGGCTTCTGCCATCCTACTCACAGCTGAGAAACTTGAAATGTAATAATGATTAATTGTCATATTGAGAAGTAAATGCAAAGAGGTGATGAATGAGTGAGTTGTGAAAGGACAGTCTGTTCAAACAGGACAGTTCCAGTAAGATTCAGGACAAACGATTTCATCCCATCCGTAGCGTTATCTGCAGCACTGTTTGCATGGGGCTGTTTACCCACAGTGGCACAGGGTACAGAGGGGCACCTCTCCTGTTTGCCATTCTGTTTCCTTGGGGGTTCACACTGTGGCCAGCCTGCCTGTAGCACACCCCCATGGCCAAAACAGCTGTGAATGTGTGTTTGCTGCTGGATGTGCTGAGCCCCTGTGCTCCCCACTGGCCTTGCCCCTGTCAGATGGGAGACCTTCCTAGCCCCAGCATGGGGACAGACCCTCTGAGCCCGCAGACCTGTTGCAGAATATGTTTTTTCCCTTCTAACCAAAACACAGGTAAACTTGTGGCAGTCTGGTTTGGGGAAGCAGCCTTCCCCATCCCAGCACTGAGTCAGACTTTTGGTGGCAGAGCTGCCCCCGTGGTGGTTTTCCACAAGGATGTGGCTGCGGATGGGCGGGGAAGGACTGTCCGTGGCTGGAGGAGGCGCCCGGGTGAGGACGGCAGTGCTGGAGCTCTGCCTACAGCCAGCTGTCCTGGAGAGCTGCAGCCCCAGCAAGGCTCCTGCCTGCTCCTGAGCCCCCAGTTCCGCAAGATGGCCCGTGGTGGGAAGTGCCGGGAGGGTGGAGCTGTTAAACCCGTTTCACCGCTGCAGGCAGGCAAGGCAGGATTGCTCCACAGCAATGGATGGGTGAAGAGCAGCCTGGATGGCTGCCAGGGGGGTTGGACCCTCGGTGTGGGGAGCAGGCAGCAGTCTGGGCTGCAGAGACCTGTCACAAGCTGCTGGTGGGTATTTCTGTCTTCCTGGTTCATGGCAGCCTGATGGTCTCTGGTTCTTGGGGTTTTTTCTTCCTTATTTCCCCAGCTCCAAAAGCTATGTTGGCTAATTAAAAGGACACCAAGTCCTCTTGTGAGCGTGCTGCATACTGTAAGCACAGCATCCAGGAGTAGGGCAGGATTGCACCCTGTGCCCTTAGTGTGTGGTCTATGTCACCCATGTCAGCTGCTCAGCTCACCCCATCCAGCTGCACCTTCTGCACGTGGGCTGGGAGCCCCCAGAGTGGGGAACTTGGGGCTCAGCTTGCACTGAGAGCCTGTTTGTGCCTTCCCACCATCCTCAGCCACCCGGCTGACAAAATGGAGAAGCTCCAGGCATGGGCCTGGGAGAGTTCTGCTGCTTTGCTTCCAGACCCTTAGGAATAATTCCCTCTGGCCTGAAAGGATCCTAACGAATCTGAAGTTAAAAGGTGCTTTTTGTATGGAAATCAGGTGCTGGTATGTCAACATGTGAAATTAGTCTTAGAACGGAGAGGCTGAAATTGCTCTCCAGGTGCTCACTTCTCATCAGAGCTGCACGGAGACCTGCTGCTCCATCACTCTGCAGGAGCAGGATGTTTCTGCAGGCACAGCCACTTGCAGGAGTGGCAGAGGGGCCAGTGCCACCCCCTGCCCCTCTGTGGCTCCCAGACAGGGCAGTGGGTGTTGGTTGGGGCACTTGCCTCTGGGTAGGAGTTTGCAGAGGGTGGCAGTGCCAGTGCTGGCTGCTCACCCTTGGTTTGTGTCAGCCCTGGGACTCTGCTTGTCTTCCCTCTGGAGCTGCATCCTCCTGCCTTCAGCACTGCCCTGGTCTGGAGCTGGGGTCCCTGGGTCGGGGTGGTCAGTGATGCCCCAGAAGCTGCTCATGGACGATGTGTGGAGCTGAACCTGTGTATGCTGATGCCATCACGTGTTGTGTGAGCATTGCAGGGGCAGCACCCTCCCATTGTCCCCAAAAATCCCTCTTCTCCCTCCTGCCAGCTCTCCCCAGCCATGCCCAAGGGCTGCAGGCATGTTCTCAAAGGACGGCCTCCTCGGGCCTCTGCCGGGGAAAGCTAAACTTTTTCTGGGAAAGCTATGCCAGGGTATTTTTCCCTTCTCTCTGTTCCCGCTGAGCCTGCGATGTCAGGATAGCTGGCAGCTGAAGCACTTGCAGGCTTGCTGCAGGCAGGGAGCCATTGCTGGTGCTGGGAGTGGGATCCCCCCGCCGGGGCACCTTCCCTGGCCGGGCAGAGCGACCTTCCCTGAAGGACGTTCCCTCTCCTCTGGCTCACTGCATCCAGCGAGCAGCCAGAGCCTTGGCCGGCATCTCAGCTGCCCCGCGTGCTCTTTCACCTCCTGAGTGCTGCTGTTCCTGCTGAGTCCGTGGTGTTGCAAGAGCTGGAGCTGCTGTTTAAAGTCCGGGTAAACAGGTTGCAAAGTCCCTGGAGAGGGAGGGGATTGGACAAAGCTGCTGCTCGTGGGCAGTGGTGTGATTTATTTGCATAAAATGAGGTTTCTGCTGGGGCAAAACTGTGTGGGGAGAGGAGATAACAGCAGAGCAGGACCTCTGATGGGTCTTGCTTCCAGGGGGCTGCAGGTCAGGTGGCCTGTGCCACCCTGTCTCTCTGTGGGCAAAAGAAAATGGGTTAAAATTGCCACAAGTCATGGAGTGTGTCCAGAGTCCCTGCTCTCTGTGCACCTTCCCATGGGATTTTAGGCCAGAACAACACTGGAGAACAGGGAGGGGACCTGGCAGCACGAGTGCCTTGTTCCTTCATCCTTGGCTAGGGCAACCTCATTGCCCCAGAGGCTGCCAGTTCCCAGGAACAACATGCTGTTCCTTCGCTGGGCTTCTGTGGCTGGCTTTGCCCGTGGGATGCTGGGCAGAGCCTCTGCCTCCCCTGCATGCAAGTGTGACCGCTGAGGCTGTGAGCAGGAGGTGCAGCCTCTCCTTGTAGCATTTGGTGTGGCTGCCTCGAGCTGAGGTGCTGGTTGCCCCTGGACTGCTGCTTGTCCTGGGTGCTTCCCTGCTTTCTGGCTTCTGGCTGTGCTGGGGCACCGAGAGAGAACAAATATTTATGGTGCTTAAAATGTCCAGCACTTCAATTCTGCAGTGTAGGAGGGAGGGAAGTGGCCTTGGCAGCACCCGGGGTGTTCATATGGCTGTGGTGGCACGGTGGTGTGTGGCGCTGTGGAGCAGTGCCAGCTGGTGTTCAGTTTTTTGGGGGCTGTTGCACCCAGCTGAGGGACACTGCTCCTCTTCGAGCTGCTCCCTGGGGCCTGCCAGCTGCTCCTGCAGGAGCTGTTTGTCTTTGCAGGAGAAATGAGTGTTCAGCCAGCTCCCCTGCCATGGGACCGGCAGTGTCTGCCACTCTGACGGACACGCCAAGGGCAGGAGAGGGTCGAGGGGGCAGCAGGGATGTGCTGGGGACCCTGGGGATGGTGGCTGTCCTGCGATGCCCCAGGGGAGCTGTTGGCTGGCTGCAGTGCTGTGAGCTGGCCCTGTGTTTCCTCCCATGTCCCCAGAGCTCCAGAGGCTGCGGAGGTGTCAGGGCTGGCAGTGGTCACCCAGCACCGCCTCCTGGGCAGCGCCTGCCTGGGCTGGGCTGGGCAGCTCCAGCCCCCTGAGAGTGCAGTGGGAAACAAGGAGCCTTTGTTGGCTGTGGCAGAGCTGGGCTGGCCTCACGCCCCGTCCCCATGGGACCAGGATGCTGCCCAGCTGGGCTGGCATGTCCTGCCTTGGGTACCCAGTGCCACGGTGTCCCATCCCTGTGGGGCCTGTGGGAGCAATGGGATGCTCTTGGAGCACGAAGCTGAGCTTTGCATTGCCCCAGCTGTGCTGAGGCTGGCCTGGCTTCTTGGTGCAGCCTGCTGCTTTTTGTGCCTGAGGGGAAAAACCAGCATAAGGCTGTTTTAAGATGGGTGCTGCTCAGCTGCTGGAAGGAATGTGGGGAGGCTGCTTTTCCCTTCCCTCTAGAAGGACTGGGCTGAGAGGATGCCAGTTGCCAGTAGCACTGACAGGGGGGAGCTGGCAACACCAGAGGCCATGCAGAAGAACTAGAAGAACTTTGTGAGAAAGTCTGCTGGTCCAAGGAGTTGGTGCTGCCTGCTGTTGTCACAGGGAGCAGCCATGGCCGTGGTGTCCCCTATCAGCATCCCTTTATGGGGGTACTTTGGGAGGCGCTGATAAGCGGAACTGTGGCACGTGGCACAGCCTGTGCTTCACTGCAGAGCAGGATAACAACCACTGCACTCAGTCCCAGCCTCGCCTGGCAGTGGGGGCCACAGACCTGCTGAGTCACACCAAGGACATGGCCAGGCTGGAGGAACCACTGGAGGCTGTACACGAGACTGGGAGCTGGCAGTTCACCTGAGCACGCTGTGCCCCAGTCTGGGCTGGAGCATGATTCACCTGCCCTGGGCAAGGAGCATAGAGATCCCCGAGGGTGCTCAGGGTGGTGAGCAACACCAGTGCCCTGTGCCCTGTCCTGGGCAGAGCAGGGTTGGCCCTGTGAGACCTGAGAGAGCTCAGCCCTGTGCTTCCTCCTGGTGCTGGCTCAAAGGGCTCCTGCTGCTCGGCGGGACCTGGCCGCACTTTGGTGTGAGGAAGCGCTCTGTGATCCATCCATCCATCTAGATGTGCTGAGCCCAGCTCCCCCAGCACAGCTGGGTCCAGCTGCAAGGGCTCCAGCCATGCTGAGGGGAGCCCCAGAGCTGAGAGCCAGCATCCCTTGCTGCCCAGGCCATCAGGAAGGGCTGCAGCCAGTGTAATCAGTGCCCAGCAGCCACCGCTGCGGGAGCCCAGGACAGCCAGACAGGCTTGATGATAATTGTGCTTCCTCCTGGCACAGCCAGGTCTGCAGATGGGCCCCTGCTGGTCTGGAGAGTGCTGCTGGGCCTGCTGCAGCACCACTGGGTTTGTACATCCCAGTGCTGGCAGCTCACCTGGAGCTGTGAGGCTCCAGAGAGGGAGAGGTGCCTTTGAGAGGCAACACACCAAACAGGCAGCCATGGGTGCAGTGTTTTGCCCTGTTTTCCCACCCATTTGCCCGGTCTCCTTGTCAGCTCTTGCCGTGGCAGGGCAGTGATGCCCATGCAAGGCACCAGGTTGGCACAGGGCCCTGCTGCTGCGTGGACTCCTCAGGGTTTTGGTGAGGACAGGGATATTATATCCCAGCCCAGACCTGGCTGCCAGAGGTCCCAGAGGCTCAGCTGTCATGGAGCTGGGAGCAGCCTTGTGGCACTGAATGGGCACAATGCTGCTCCTGCCTCAGTGTCCCTTCCTCTCCCATGCAGGTGGCCTGGCTGGAGGGATTGAGATCTGCATCACATTCCCTACCGAGTATGTGAAGACACAGCTGCAGCTGGATGAGAAGGCAAACCCTCCCCGCTACAAGGGCATTGGTGAGCAGCCCCTGTGTGGGTTTGGGGCTCCTGGGGAGCCTGGCTAGTGCTGGGATTTGGCAGGGCGGGTGGGTGGTCCTCGGCGTGGCGGGTGACAGCGGCACCGCTGTGCTCTGCCGCAGGGGACTGTGTGAAGCAGACTGTCCGTGACCATGGCATCCGGGGGCTGTACCGGGGGCTCAGCTCGCTGTTGTACGGCTCCATCCCCAAGGCTGCCGTCAGGTACGTGCCCCCACGGCAAGGGGTGAGTGGAGGGGACCCCCAACGGCAGCAGACAGGGGGGTGGCTTTGCCCTTGGTGTCTCCGTTGGTGTTTTACCAAGGCTGTGTGCTTTCCCAGGCAGGGAGGGCCCTCTCACAGGGTGTGCAGCTGCTCTTGGACCCAGAGCAGGGGGTGCAGGCCCTCGTCCGGGCGCCCCGGGGTTGGCACAGTGGTTCCTTTGCAGGTTCGGGATGTTCGAGTTCCTCAGCAACCAGATGAGAGACGAGCAGGGGCGGCTGGACAGCACGCGGGGCCTCATCTGCGGGCTGGGGGCTGGCGTGGCTGAGGCTGTGGTCGTGGTCTGCCCCATGGAGACTGTGAAGGTGGGTGGGTGTGGCTGCCGCTGTCCCCTGCCTTGCCACCCCTCACTGGGCTGGGCTGGGAGGGGGCAAAACCCAAGGATGCCCGAATCTGGGGACCTGAGGGCTGCATGCCCAAGGCAGTTTTGTAGGGGAGGATCTGATGCTGGAAAGCCCTGTGGAGGTCAAATCAGGTGGCCCTGGCCCCTTCCCCATTCCAGGGAGAAGCCCCACAACCAGGAGCCATCTTGTCACCCGTTTTATGTGTAAGCCCCACATGGCTGCTTTCAGCAGCAGTTTCCCAGGTTTTCCCTGCACACCCCAAAATGCACTGTTGGCCATGGGCACAGGCTTCCCCCTTGATCTCTCCCAGAGCTGCCTGGCTGCATGGGTTGGTTCTGTTCTTGGGACCATCCCTGGAACAAGGCAGGAGGTGGCCAACAGCCCTCGGGGCCATCACATCTGCATTACCTCAGCCAGGACAAGCTCATCATCTCCTTGTAGGTGAAGTTTATCCATGACCAGACCTCTCCCAACCCCAAATACCGTGGTTTCTTCCATGGCGTCCGGGAGATCGTTCGGGAACAGGGTGAGTCCCAGGAGAGTGTCACCCTGACTCCCTGAGTACTGCTGTGCTATGGGGACGGGGTGGGAGGTGGTGGATAGGCATAGGTGGCCTGGGGGGATTTTTCTCTGCCACTTGAGGCTGGTCTCCCCTCCAACATCCTCTTCTTGCAGGACTGAGGGGGACCTACCAGGGCTTAACTGCAACCATCCTCAAGCAAGGATCAAACCAGGCCATCCGCTTCTTCGTCATGACCTCCCTCAGGAACTGGTACAAAGGTATGGTGCCCTTGGCCCCAGGCCACCCTGGCTGTGCCTCTGGCTCCTCAACCACCCTTGGGAGCAGCAATGGTTTTTCCATCCACACCCCCCCCTATTTCTCGTGGCTCAGTCACTTGGAATGGAGGAAAATGAATACCAGGGTGGGGTGGTACCAGCTTGTGGGGCTGACAGGTCCTAGGGCTGGAGCATCACTTTCACACCCACCCTGAGCCCGGTGGTGCAGCGTGGGCTCTGTGGGGCAGGTGCTGCTGGACAGTCCCCAGCTCAGCACTGCCCCTTGATCACAAGCAGCTAGACCTGGGACCTTCCTTGTAGGTTCCCTCCAGGATGTATGCAGGAGTCCCACCCCCACTCTGGCCTGACCCTCTCTTCCTTCCCAGGGGACAATCCCAACAAGGTCATGAACCCCTTCATAACAGGGGTGTTTGGAGCCCTTGCTGGAGCTGCGAGTGTCTTTGGCAACACCCCCTTGGATGTGGTGAAGACCAGGATGCAGGTACAGTGCCAGGGCCCACTGTGGGACTGCTCTGCCTGCAGCAGGCTGGGGGGCACCCAGTGCCTGGGAGCTGTTTCCTGCAGTCCCTGGGGCAGGCACGCCATGGCTGCGAGGTTTGGTTTGGGAGATGTCTGGAATTGCTCCTGAGCCATGGAGAGTGTTTGCACGGAGGTGGGGACGTCCATGTGAGTCTGATGTCCTGCAGCAGTGGAGGGAGATCAGTTCCTCATGGCGCACCCCCAGCTCTCTGCCTCCCCTCTGAAATGCCCTAACCCTGGCTCTGGCCTCTGATGCTGCCTTTCCCTTCGCACAGGGGCTGGAAGCGCACAAGTACAAGAACACCTGGGACTGCGCCTACCAGATCATGAAACACGAAGGGCCCCTGGCGTAAGCTCTGCACTGGGGGCGGCTGGTGGGCAGGATGGGCAGGGAAGGGGCTGTGAGGGGACCCAGTCCCACAGCCCCCCTCTCTATTCCTGGCAGGTTTTACAAGGGTACAGTGCCTCGCTTGGGCCGTGTGTGTCTTGACGTGGCCATCGTCTTCATCATCTACGATGAGGTGGTCAAATTCCTCAACAAGGTGTGGAAAACGGACTGAGGGGCCGGGCCAGGCAGCCCCTGCCTCCTGTGCTCCACAGGGCTTCAGCTGGAGAGCAGAGACCAAACCCACACCCACCTGCAGCACTGCTGGGGCCAAGTCTGCCCTGCACACCCCAAACCTGGCCACCTTTATCTATGGGAACAGGCTCTGGAGCAGGTTAAATTACTAGTTGTGCGCTGAAAGGAGCAGGGAGGGAGCTGCATCCCACCATCCCAACCCCCAGCATCCCAGTCATGCCCACCTCAATCTCCTGGTAACACTTTCTCCTAGTCCCACGTCAGCTCTATGTGCTAGTTAACTAGGCTGAGATGTCCCTTGGACAGTGGCCTTGGGCTCCCAGCAGCCAGGAGCTCCTGACTGCCTCGGGAGCAGCTCTTTTGGGGGCGTTGAGAGCCCCCTCAAGCCACATGGGTGCAGTGCCAAACTGTACATGACAAGCTGACAATGGGGCTGATACCACTGGCAGGGTCACAGCAGCTCTTGGAGGGGGCCCAGCAGCCTTGCACCCCCTGGGATGGGAGAGCAGTGACGCCCTGGTGTGACCCCAAGCTCTCTCCTCCCTCCCTGCCAACCCCAAGACCACCGGCGTGCAACATCCCATCCCATCCCATCCCATCCCATCCCATCCCATCCCATCCCATCCCATCCCATCCCAGGGATCCTGCTCAGCCCCGGGCTGCTGAGCAGCAGTTTCCCGAAATTGCACATGCAGCCAGGCCATTAGTTCTGCTCCCTGTGGGCTGGGGTTGGGGTGAGCCGGGTGCCCCTCACCTGCCGTTTACAGCCGAGACGTGCGTGCGAGCCGGGGCGAGGAGCTGCAGCCCCGCCCACGCCGCAGGCTTGGCTCCTCGGCCAGGGGTGCAAACCTCTTTCTTCTGCCACATTCCCCGCATCTGCCCTCCCGCCGCGTTTCTGTGGTGCCGTAGGTGATCCCGTAGCTTTTGGAGCTTTAGAGCTTCACGCTGACTCACTAACACCCATGGCCGTGGGGCTGGAGCCATGCCCTGCCCGTGCCAGGCTGGCCCCACTGGATTTGTGCCAAATTTCTCCCTGAGGGAGCTGGGGGTGCAAGAGCCAGGGCTCAACCCGTCCCTCCTCCCTCTTGTAGCCAGCGATGAGCTCAGCCTTAACACACAGGAGGGTGAAGGAGGAAAGCCTGGGCACGGTTTACCTGCGGCTTTTGCCTCTGAAGCCAGTGAGGGTTGCATTAGTTTTTTTTTATTGTTATTCTGTTTTACATTCGCAATTTGAATAAAATCAGTCTGGCTTTAGCAGCTGCGTTGGCGTCCGGGCTGTGCTGAATGGGCAGTGAGTGGCTCCTGCCCTGTGGGTGGGGGACGGGAGCATCAGCTCCGACCCAGCAGTGCGCATTCTCCGGTGCTCCCAGGCAGGGTTATCTCGTGCACAGCGCTTTATTCATAACCCCGGTTAATGGTATGAAGTCCTTGCCCTGCCATGGAGCCGTGGGGCGGTGGAGCAGAAGGGAACGGGCTTTGTCCCCCCGCCCAGCCCGGGGGCGGTGCGGCACGGCCGGAGCTCCCACCCGCACAGCCCTCGCTCCTCATCCAGTGCCCGCTGGAGCGGGGCAGAGCCATCGTCCCGCGGGGCTCGCAGGCTCCCGGTGCCATGCGGGGCCCGCTGCTCTGGGCGGGCTGGCTGCTGGCCACCGGCTGCCTGGTAGGAGCCACGGGCAGCTGCCGGCACCGGTGCTGCCCCGGCAGGAACAACGCCTGCTGGGCCCCCGGCGCTCGCCGGGCTCGCTGATACTGCGACTCGTACTGCCAGCGGACGGGGGACTGCTGCCCGGACTACCTCGCCACGTGTCGCCGTGCCGGTGAGTGGCGGAGGGGAAGATGGCACTGGCCGGGCCGCGGCTGGGGACGCCAGCCTGTGCTGCTGCGCTCGGTGGCGGGTGTTTGCTGTTACCTGTTAGCCCCGTACTTTGAGTGGTTACAGGATGTGTCCGGGGATGGCGGCTGGGCTGGATTTTTAGCAATGTCCCAGTTGTCCCCTTTTCTCTTGCTCAGTGTCTGGCTGGCCCCAGTGCAATGAGAGAGCTCGAAGGGATGGTCTCTGGTCTGCAGCTGATGTCACTGCAAGCCTGAGTGGTCAGTGTGGCACCCAGCAGGACAAGCCCCGGTGTCACCTCTGCTACTGTCACAGGCACTGCCTTGCACAGGGACAGGGGAACCGGGAGCTGCACTGAGGGTGCCAAACAGGGCTCGTGGGCTTGGGAAGTGCAGAACCAGCCTGCCCGGGGGACCCAAATCTGGGTAGGCAGGCGCCGGCCACGGCCCCCTGGACAATTGCAGCAGTCAACCCTTCCTAATCTCCGGAGAGATTAGCAGGGTCCCAGCTCAGCGCGATGCACACGGCGATAAAGTGGTGCGGAAGCAGCTCACAATGCCCCTGCACTGGCAGGGGTCAGGGGAGAGGGGCTGCTGGGGTCACTCTGGCCCTTGCCTTCCTCCCTCTCCCCGTCCCCTGCGCTGCATCTCCCCTGTTCTGCCCTTTCCATTGTTCATGACACTGAAACTCTTTCTTTTCACTCTCCTCCGTGCCTGGCCGCGGTGGGCTGTGCTGTGGGGCCCTGGGGGCCGTGGAGTGGGTGCAGCTCCCCGTGCGGGGTTGGCAGCAGGGCCCGCAGCCGCCAGGTCACCGCGCCGCCCCGGCACGGCGGGGATCCCTGTCCTGACCTCAAGCAGCGCCGCGGCTGCCGGGGGCAGCACCCGACCTACGGGACGGCCAAAGGTAACGTGGGCTGCCTGCTGCCCTCCTGCGCGGTCGTCCTCGTGTGCTGCCGTCCCGTGGTGTCTTTAATCATCCCCGTGCCCCTCACAGCTGCTCTTCTGCCTACAGTAGCCAAGATACTCCCCACCTCCTTCAGCCAGGACTTCAGAGATCCCGGGCGAAGAGCTGGGCTGCCGCTGCCGGAAGAGCCCTCTGGGTACGTGAGACTCGGGGCCTCTCTGTAACCCCGAGACTCAGGGCCTTTTTGCTTCCCCCAGCTATTACTTTTCTCCCTGCCGCAAACCATGGCCCTTTGCATGCCCCACAGAACCACCCTCCAAACTAGGATCGCTCTGCATCTCCCCAGAGCCATTACCCTTCTCACCTCCCCAACAGAGGCCCCTCTGCCACTCCCCCAAACCCACATCCCCTTTATACCCCAATCCATCAAAAAACCACCACAACCTCTGCCCTACCTCCTGACCACCATTTTCCCTATTTTCTCCTCCCATTTTCCCCCCTCCCCAGCTACTGCGGCTATTTCCGCCTGGCGCAGGTGGGACCCCCGTGCCGCGGGCGAGCCTGGAGCCGCCGGCTGCAGCGGGACAAGCAGGTGTGTGTGGAATGCTGGGGGAACCCGTCCCACCGCCAGAACCACTGCACTGGACACGGGCTGCAAGGAGCCAGGTAGCTGCTAATCTGTGGCATCCCCACCATGGGATCTCTCCTAAGGAATATCTCTCCCTCTCTCTAAGGCATTTTCCTTTTATATAATTATATGTATATATTATATATATACATATATACATATATATAATATTTTTATATATGTTGTACTTACAATATTTGTATACGAAGCTATATTTGTGTTAAAATATGCCACAATGTTATAGTATAGCATCATATTATTAAATGAATCAATAATATGTCCTATAAACCGAGATTATAGTATAAAAATAAACATATTTAAATAGAATAGATATCTCTGTTGGAAGGGACAGACAATGATCATCTAGTCCAACTGTCATTATTATACATATAATATAAACCCATATATAAAACTATATTTGATTTTTAAAAATTGCATTTATTAATGAAACACCCCAGTTCTCACTGATTTTTCCCTTCCAGGACATTTTGGGTGGCTGCTTCTGTGGTGGGGTGCCAGGGCTCATGGGTGCAGGAGGGCCTGCACAAGGGCTGTGTCTGCTCCCCACCAGCTCTCATCTTCGTGTAGGATCCCCCTGGGAAGGTGAGCTGAGCCTCCCCATGGCACCACTCCTTGCTGGGCAGGTGGGGAATGAAATAAAAATGTGGTCTCTTTCATAATTTCACCCTCCTGCAGGTTTGCTGTTCACCCTTGGTGCCAGCTCCATTTTCCATTAAATATTTTGCAGAAGGATGGAAAAACCCTTCTTATAAAGGCTAAAAATAAGGGAATTGCTGAAGTGTGGTGATTAGTGGTAGAAGAACAGCATGATGAGGTTAAGTCTGGGTGAGAAGATGATGTGGCAGTGACATGGTGTGACGATGTCATGCTCAGCCATGACATCATACTTCCAACGAGCTGCAACGTGAGGATGGAGGCAGCATCCTTCCTCTTGTCTGAGCTCACTCACTGCAGTATCAGGTGAGCTGTGCAGGCAGTTCAGCCCTGCTGGGCTTTGCAGAGAAAAATTAAACGAACACCCAAAGTCCACACATGGGTGATGGTGCTGGTGTCCAGTTCCAGCCGTGGGGCTCGGCAGCCCTCTCTGGGCTTGGGTGGTGCTGCTGCCCTTCCCCACTCCTCGCCCAGCACGACATGACCTTGCTGGTGGGGTCTCTGCTCCAGCTTTGGGTGGTGGTACCACAGCCTGTAGTGGGAGCACGTGCCATGCCAGGGCTGGATCTTGCTCCACTGCAGCCAGTGGCTGTTGCCTGTCAGCTGCCCCAGGGCATGTTTGGGTCCTGCAGCCCGCTCTCACACCACCCTCCTGGGCAGGGAAATTAAAAGGCTTCAACACTGGGAATGTTCTTGGCCTCTTTATTTGGGATAAAAGCCCAGGCCGGCCAAGGACCAAAGTGCTGGTTAAAAAAACAGGTGGTGGGAGTTGAGCATGAAGGAGGTGTGAGAGTTCTGGAGCACAGGTCCCCTCCTGCCAGCCAGAGTTGAGGGCAAGGAAGCCATGGACATGGGCAAAGGCAATACTGCACTGGAGCCCTCAGCTGGAGAGTCAGAAACCGGGAACAAGAGTGAGTGTGTCCCACACTGTGAGTGGGGTTCCCCTGAGCTACACCACCAAACCTGCAGGCCTGGCTGGTCAGAGAGCATCCAGGAAACGGAGGGAGATGGCTGCAGGATTTTGTGTCACACTGCTGCATGCCCGGAGCTGTCAGTCCCTGGCAGTGGTCCCAGCTCTCCTGGTGCATTGTCCTGACTTGGCACAGGGGCCAGCCCATGCTGCACCAGCAGCCCCTGTACCAGCTCCAGCTCCTGCTCTAACTCCTGGGTGCCATAGCCCAGGCCTGGCGTGGCAGTGGCACCTTCCCCCAGCACCTGCAGCACCTGTGCCACCAGCCGGGCCCTCACCAACAGCATGGCCAGGGCTGTGTGGAGTTTGGCACAGCCCAGTGCCTTCATCCCCCAGTGGAGAGCAGTCCCTGTGGAGAGAGCAGGTGAAGGAGCCGTCAGTGTGGCGAGGTCCCCCTGGGCACAGCTAGCCTGGGGAACAAGGACACTGCTTGCTTGTCCCAGGCACTCCACGCTTGCCATACCTTGGCTCCAGCAGTGTTTGCAGTACTGCAGGTCCCTCAGCACACCAGGGCCTGTGGCTTCCAGCCACTGCAGAGCTGAGGCACGGAGTGGGCTGCCAGTGGGAGCCTTCTCCAGGAGCTGCACCAGGACAGGGAGCAGCTGCTGTGCCAGGACAGCTGGCTCCGCAAAAACATTGGGTTCATCCTCCTTGTACAGGCTGGCAGCTCTGGGGGGAAAGCCAAGGTGTGAGGGAAGCCAAGGGCTGGCCCCGTCGTACCCCACACTCCCTCATGCCAGTGAGGTCCAGCAACTCACTTGTTGGCCTCCAGCTCCTCCACAACACTCCTGAGATCTAAGGTGGGGATATGTTGAAGTAGTGAGTTGAAGGTCTCAGGGTGCTCCCCGAACTCTCCCAGAAGGAGCTCTAGGAGGCTCTGGAGCCCCACATTGTCCTGCACAAAGATGCAGCCATCTTGGAGCAGCTCCCCTGGGCTCTGCCGCAGGAGGCTGGCAAAACCTGAGGCCTCGTGACGGACCTCCCGCTCCTCATCTTGCAGAAGGTGAATGGCCACGTTGATCAGCCTGAGGAAAGGGAAGAGAAGGGAAGGGAAGCATACTGCACGCCCCAAAGCATCCCAGCCTGCTTGGAGCGGAGGACGAGACCTGAGAAGAATGCTTCTCTGAGGGACTTTTTTCCTGGACTGTGAAAAACACATCCACCACCCAAGAGCTTGGGAGGGTAGGGGCTGTGCTGGGGATTGAGGGACCCAGCAATGCCATCTGCCGCTCATAAGGGACTGGCTGCTTGTATTAAAATGCCACCCACACATTTTTTTGTAGGCTGTAAACTCTTGAGTGCCACTGATTTCTCAAAGAGTGGGGTTTTCTTCAACACCCTTGAGTTTTTGCAGGGGACACCTTCTGCATCAACCTGCAGCAGGCTGGGGCTGGGGCTGCAGGGAGCAGTGCTGCAAGCAGAGCCATCCCCAGAGGTGGGCTCAGTGACCTACCGCAGGGCCACGGGGACGAGCGAGGCGCAGGCGCGCAGGGATCGCCGCACCACGCCGGCCCCCGCCATGCGCAGGGAGCGGGCAGCCGCCAGCCGCAGCACCTCGCACCGAGCCGAGCCGCTGCACCCCTCCAGCGCCGCGCTCCAGCGCTCCGGCAGCGCGCCATCCTCGTCCCCACACCTGCCGGAGGCCAGGGAAGGAGAGCGAATCAAGCACACCTTTCTGCTCCATTAGGGGACCAAAGGCCACCGGCTGCCCTGAGACTGCAGGAGCCAGGTGCAATGCTGTGATTTATGGGAGAGAAGTCACGGCTCTGTTTCTAGTAAGGACTAAGGAAGAATCTGCCGGAAGAGTTGGGCAGCCCCTCAGCAGCAGCAAGGACCTACTGGTGGGCAAGCAGCAGGCTGGCAGCACACAGTGCCTGGAAGACGAGATCAGGCCCAGGACACTCAGCCTCCACCATGTGCAGCAGAATCTCCAGGCACGATCTTGAGGAGCCCTGGAGCTTACTAGAAGCTTCCTGGGACCATGACGAGGGATCTCTGTAAAGATGCAGCAAAGCCTCAAGGTACAATCTCAGGAACTCTTCGTCCCTTCTCTCTTGCAGCACCGACTGCAAGCTCTCCTAGTTGACAATGGGAAAGAAGGTACATGGTTAGTGGTCCTGGCACTGCAGGGCCAGGCAAGTGCCCTGCACCTGTGCACCCTCAGCCTGGGAAGCACCAAGCTTCTCAGCAATGGGATCTCAGAGTTCCATCTGTGTGGTGCACTGGGGCCCCCCTGCTTTACTTGGTGACTTTTGAGCCCCATCATACCAGCAATGTCAGCCCAAGAGCGTTCTCCACCTCCTTGCACGTTCCTCCCTCCCCAGCAATCACCCAGCTTAGGATGGCAAGCTGGATGTCGGGGTTGGGCTGCTGGAGAAGTGAGCAGACAGAAGCAATCTGCTTGCTGTCCGCCAGCCGGGCTGCCTCGCTGCACATGAAGTGGGCCATGGTTTGATGGAGGAGAGCTGAGCCCACCTGCAGAAAAAAAACAGGATTCCCCTGCCAGTGCTCAGCCTGGAGCGATGGGTCCCCCTGTCCCTGCCCAGGCTCACTGCCAGTCAGGCATGGCCATGATTTTCCTGGCAGGAAGCGGTACCTGTGGCTCAGCACAGCCTGACTTTCCTCCCTGCAGGAGGCTGCCCAGCGTGGTGCTGATGGTGTCACGGATGTACTGGGTGAAGCCAGGGCTGAAGGATGCGGGCAGGAGGGCGAGGACCTGGAGGAAGGCGGCGCGGACAAGGGGGCAGCGCTGGGCAGGGGTGAGCAGCCAGCCCCGCGCCTCCAGCTGCAGAGCCACGGGGTGCAGCGCCTCGGCCGACAGCCTGCGTGGAGACACAGCCTTACCACGGGGCAAACGCCGAGATGGGTGCCCTTCTGTGGCCAAAAGGCTGCGTTTGGCACAGAGTGACCCCAGCTGGGGAGCCAGCATGGCAACACTCACCCCCCGGTGCCCATGGCGGAGCCCAGCAGTGCCCGCATCTGCAGCAGGTGCCCGTGGACAGCGTTGTGCGAGCGGATCTGTCCGGGTGCTGCAGGGAGCTGCTGGGCCAGCTGCAGGAGGAGCCTGCAGCGCTGGGGAGGGGGAACAACGGGCACCAGAGCCTTGGCAGCCATTGCTCGTACGGCATAGATGGGGCTCTCTGCCAGCCCCAGCAGTGGCCCCAGGAAGGGAGCAGAGGGACTGTGGAGCAAAAAGGGCACCATGTGGTGATGCTCTGGCTGGAGTAAAATCTCACAAGAGCCAGGGCCAGCCTCAGCACCATGGGAGCCCTTCCCACTGCAGGAGCCCTTGGCTGAGGCACAGCATCCCCACTGCCCCCATACCTGCCAGGACTGTCAGCACCAGGCTGCAGCTGGGCCAGGAGGGTGAGGATGGCGTGGAGTGCAGGATGCAGGCGGGGCCCCCCTGATGTGCGTGCTGTGGCCACCTCGAGCTCTCCGAGCAGCACAGCGCCCAGCTTTGGGTGCTGCCCGAGGAAGGCGTGCAGGCTCAGCCCCTCTGATGGGCAGCCATCCCTGTGGCTCCACGGCTGTCCCAGCAGCCGGGATGTGAGGGCACCTGCAGGGACAGAGAAGGCAGTGTCAGGTCCCATACAACCCTGCCAACCCCCTGCACTTCACCCCACACAGGCTCCAAACCCTGGGGGCTGTGGGATCTCTCTGTGTCAGTACTCACTGAAGAGCTGGATGGCCGCGTTCCTCATGGCCCAGCACGGCGAGCCCAGGCCCCGCAGCGCCAAAGCCATCATGGGTGTGGCATGGCACAGCACTGCCCCGCCCAGCCCCGCGCCGCGGACCAGCGTCTGCAGCACGTGGAGGGCACACACCTGGGGAGAGCACACGGGGCTTAGTGGCACCATGTCAGGAGGGGGGCTTATGCTACCACGTCAGGGGAAGAGGGTGGGAATAGACAGGGGAGCCAAAAGGCCATCAGCTCCCAGGCTGCCAGGCTGGACAGCACGACCAGGGCTGTGGGTTTTTGCTCACTCTGAGTTCTCACGGTCTCACACTGGGTACCTGGCACACCTCCCTTCAGGGGACCCAGCACAGATCACCCTGTCCCCAAAGGGGCTCCAGCAGCCAGGAGTGCCACACGCACCTGTGGGAGGTCGAGGGTCTGGTCCCAGTCCTGTGGCAGTGCCGTGGCAGCCAAGGTCAGCAGTGTCTGGATGCAGCGGGTCAGGAGTGGCCGTGCCTGCGCCGGGGCCTCCCCGCTGACGATGCAGAGGAAGAGCATAGGGAAGCCGGCAGCACGGCGTGTGATCGAGCTGCTCCGGGGCCCACTCAGTGCTTCCAAGCCCTGACAGAGAAACAGAATCCACCTGAGATGCGGCTGGAAACCTGTCACCTAGAACCTGCAGCTGCCCTGCCAGGAGGGTGCTTGCCCAGGGAGTGCAGAAATGCCTCTGGTGCTCCCTGGGGGGCACGGGAAACAAGAGGCACAATGAGTACTGTACCTGCTCCAGCACAGCCCGAGGGATGGCCTGCAGCTCCGGATCCGGGTGGTTCAGCAGCACAGCACAGAATTTGGTGAAGCCCATGCTGCAGCCCTCCACTGCTCCCTGGGGCAGAGCAGTGTCAGGATGAGCACCCCAAAGGCTGCACCCACCAGTCCCCCACGGCCCCAGAAAACTCTTTGCAAAGGGAAAGAGCAAGTGAGAAGACATGAAGGTGTGGGGATGTGATAGGGTCCAGCACTGGGACTCCAGCAAGGGGACTTCCAGCCATCCCCACGTCCTGGCCCGGAGCAGACCCTGCCCCACTGCACTTGCCCTCCCTCCACCCCAGTATGCCACGGCAGGGACAGACCTCCAGGGATGGCTAAGGGTGCCTCCTAAAATTCTGAACGGTTCAGGATGCCTCCAAAAACCAACCTGCTATCACCTTAAACTTGAGCTGCCCTGGCCCAGATACACCCTTACCCAGTGCCGGCACCGCAGCAGGATTTCCTGGAACACCCTGGTGGCCATCTGCAGGGTGGGGAGCGGCAGGAGCGGCCCCAGGTCAGCAGGCAGTGCTGGGGATAGCAGCAGCTCGGCCAGGCCCCCCAGGAGCAGCCCAATCTCCTATGAAGAAAAGAAAGGTCAGCATGACTGGCAGGGAGGAGGAGAACCTGGGATGGGGGGCAGCAGGGCTGCAAGCCAGGTAGCCTGGCTCTGCCACATTTGGGGACTATCAGGGTAAGAAGCTGGGCTCCATATGGGCAGGCAGGGAGGGGGCTGCTTTTGGGAAGCCTGCTAGTTGCATCCTTCCTGGAAAGCGGTGAGGACATGTGTGAGAGCACTGAAGTAAGGACAGAAATTCTCCCGTGTTCATCCCCAGCAAATGCCCCAGGGGGAGGTGAAGCAGCAGCTGGGGTAGGCTGGGTGATAGGTGCCATGCTGGGCTGCCCCTCTCCCAGTGCCATGAGGAGGAGTCCTCACCTTCACTGACACCCAGCAGCATGTCAGGATCAGGCTGTGCTCCTCTGACAGCAGGACTGAGTCACCCTCCTCTTCCTCTTGCCCCTGGCCCTTCCCCAGCATAATGAGGGAGCCAATGGCATTCCCCATCTCTGCAAATGATGGGGCAGCAGCTGCAGAACGAAAAGCCAGGTGTGAGCAGGGTGGTGTAGGGCAGTGGGAGGGGTATGCTGCTGGGGTTTAGGAGGACCTGTAGTCTCCTGTCAGAATGCACACAAACGTCTGCTGCCCTGAGATGTGCCCCACTCAGGAATGCAGCTGCATTTTTCCCACTGGTCTTTCCAAGGCCTGTAAGGGCTTTGCCAGTCCCTCCTTTCCCAACTGTTTTCATCTGGCAGGTACCTCACTGCTTCTGGAAGGCTTTTGCCTCCAGTGCTCCTGTTCTCCCATGGAGTAGAGAAAGGGACCCAAAGCCAGGCCCAGCCCGGCCATGGTCCCCTGCTAGAGGAACTGAGCCCTAAGCAAGTGCATTCCCCTTGGGCTGGAGGGCTGCTGGGCCAGGAATGACTGTGATGGAGTTGTCAGTGGTTCCCAGGGATGGTTCCCAGGGCTGGTTCTGTCCCCATGGGGACACCCTCACCTTGCTCATCAGCACTGGGGCCTTGCTGGCTCTGCAGAGCACCCAGAAGGAGGGAGGTGATGTCTCTCACTGTGGTCACGAGGCAGGTGAGGAGCTCCCGCCAGCTCTGCACCAACTCTGCTGCCTGCATGGAGACGGCCACCTCTGGTACCTGGAGCAGGCACCTGCGCAGCGCTGCGATGGCTCCTGCAGAACACCCAGCTCTGCTCACTGTGGTGTCAGCACAGCCCTGCCTCTCCTGCCTGAGCCCGTGGCTGATGTGGCTCGGGGGCAGGGGAGTGAACAGGGCGCCGGGTGAGGGGCGTGCAAGGCAGGGGCAGTGCCAAACAGGGAAACTGGATGTGGCACCAACAATAAGCTGTGGCCGGAGTCCCACCATGATTCTGGCCTGCTCTAGCTCCCAGGCAGCTGCTGGAGCTGTGCCCTGCCCTGCTCAGCTGGGGCCGTACCGTGCATCGGTGTGGTGGCTGCTGCCCGCAGCAGGTCCTGGCATGCCACCTTGTACTGGGCTTGCAGCACGTGGAGAAGGTGCTGGGCGAAGCACAGCCCTCGGCTGGGCAGTGTCAGGGCTGCCTCAGCCTCCAGAGACAGGCTCTTCATGGTGCCACTGTCTGACCTGGGGCAACAGGCAGATCCTGCTGTGAGTACCAGGGAATTTCCTGCCCGTCTTGTGCTATGCAGCTCCTTCTCCCCCGGTGCAGACTCCTGTACCTCAACCCTCCCCAGCTTCCCACTGCAAGGCTATCGCAAACCCCATCTATGAGCACAGACTGGTGAAGCACCAGTGCTGCCAACACACTCTTGGAGGGTCCTGTTCCACCACAGGGAGAGGGAGGGGCATGCCAGGAGCTCATACTTCTGCAGGATGGTCTTCATCAGCACAGCTCCAGCTTCAGCCTCCTGCACTCGGGGGCTGCCCAGGGTGTTCTGGGCCAGCTGGAAGAGAGCCAGGGCAATGGGCTCAGGGAATGTGGTAGGGAAGTAGCGGACAAGCAGCTCTGAGGCCAAGTCTCTGATCTGCCAGTACAGAGAAGACATGGGGAAAAGTGGGACATGGAAGAACGGGAACCATGGTAGGCTTCTCCACTGAGCTAGCTTGAGGCCGAGGCAGGCCTCCCCTTGGCTTTATAAGGCTCACCTCGTTAGTGCTGTCCTGCAGGCAGCTCAGCAGTGCCAACAAATTGGGCTGAGAGAAGAAGTCCCAGCAGCCACTCTGCCTGGCGTAGCTCAGCAGTGTGGCCATGGTCCCTGTGATGGGGACATGGGGTGGTGGGGTGGGACTGGCCAGGAGTATCCTCCCAGCTGCAGGTGATACTCCAGGTAGCTTGCCTGTACTCACGTGGGGGCTGGCCTTTTTTCCTGTCGGGGCTCCAGGTGTCTGTGCAGGTCTCCAAAACAGCAGCCAGGAGGAGCAGAGCAGTCTTCTTCCTCCGGTAGTTGGAGCCTGGGCTGAGTGAGGCGATGCTGAGCTGCAGCAGCCATTCCACAAAGCCTGTGGGCAGAGAGCATGGCAGCAAGGGATGCCAAGCACATGTGAATCTCCCAGGGCTGTGGTGAAGGTGCTGAGTGGCCACCTCACCTACTGCCTGGGCGAGTTGCTCCGCTCCCTCGCCCGGCCCGGAGCGTCGCGGCGCCTTCCCTCGCAGCTGGGCCAGCGAGCTGTCGCGCAGCCGGACCAGCGCCTTCCTCACGGCTGCCTGCAGCAGCTGCCGGAACGAGGAGGAGTCGCAGTTGAGGTTGAGGGGCAGGAACTCCCGCAGCAGCTGCACCTCAGTGCCTGAGAGGGGCTGGTTGGTGTTGGGGCTGCAGCAGAGCAGACCCAGTGCTGCCAGCCGAACGCCCTCCTCACAGGTGCCCAGGCAGCGGGAGAGCCGCTCCAGCGCCTCCTCCCCCAGCGGCAGGGCCCCTGCCACACTCTTCTGTGCCTTCAGCACTGACACCCAAGCCCGGAGTGACATCGTGTCCTGGCCACCAAACTGGGCGGCCAGCAATGCCTGGGTGGCCGGGAGCTGCCGCAGGGTCCAGGTGAGGAGGTGGTTGGCAGCGTTGCTCTGCAGGATGGGCAGGGGAGAGCAGAGGGCCTGGGAGAGCAGGGGGAGCCAGCGCAGTGCCCACTGCTCTGCAAGAGCCACCTCTGTGCCCTGCTGCCCATCCCGCCACTCGCAGCACTGCTGCTGCACCAGGACCTTGTAGACCTCGGCAGCAGCGGGACACAGGTGGTTGGTGGAGAGGCAGCTCAGGAGATGCTGAGGCAGGTCCGGGTAGGCATCCAGCACCTGGGAGAAAGGCAGGTGACCCTCACCTCCCTGTCAGGCTGAAAGCTGCATTTAGGGGAAAGACAGATGGGTACAGGCCACACTGCAGTCACCCCTGGCACTGAGCATCTCCAGTACCTCAAAGCTGCTTTTGGTAGCTTTTGGTGGGCACTGACAGGCAAAGCTTCCCTTCCCAGTGGCACTCCCCAGGGATGCACCGCTGTAGCTCACTACCCCAGGGATGCTAAAACAGCCCCTCTGGGTGGGAAGGCTCCCTGCCCACACAGCTGAGCTGGGTAGAAAGTGACAGGCAGTGGACAGAGACTGTGCCACCTCAGCAGCAGAGCCAGCTGCCACCAAGACTCCCCATACCCCTGCCTTCCCTACCTGCTGGCTGCCCATGTAGGGGACGATGGCACACAGGGGCACGTATCTTGCTTTGATCTGCCACGGCATTGAGACCACCCTCTGCAGCATCTGTTGGTAGAGGGGTCTCTCCTGGTCCTGGAAGTGCTGGCACTCTAGGTGGTAGATCTCCAGGAACAATCGGAAGGAGTTGTGGATGAACTCAGACACACCTTCCACCTGTGGGAGGACAACAAGCAGGAGGGTTAGGATGGGCTCCCTCTCATGTCTTGCTGCCCTGTGGCAGGTGAAACACCAGGACATGGCCCTTTAGAGCCTGTGTGTGACAAATGCCATGACCTCAGCAGTGTGACTGCCCTGCCCTGGCAGCTGCAGGCAAGGGAGTGTATTTGACTGATGGAGCTGAATCATCTTGCCAGGCAGGGATGTGTTAAGGGCTGGGGGCAGCAGCTGAGCCAGGTGAAGGAAGAGCTGTTCCTGGCTGCCACATTTGGTGCCCCTTGGCACTGTGTCCTTACCGGGGTCTCTGCGTTGTTCCACAGCAGCTGGGTGACCTCCTGGAGGAGCTCAGTGTCCTGGGCCAGGATGCGGGTCCCCGTCAGGTGCCAGAGAGCAGCCAGGCCCTCCCGCAGGCGCTGCAGCCACAGCACACAGGCTGCCAAAACAGAGAGCTCTGCTGCAGCCCTTGCCCCAGACTCACCTGCACCAGAGCCAGCACAGGCTGTGGGCTTAAGGACCCTGTGTGCAGGGGCAGCAGTTCCCCCGTTAGGTGCACAAGACCCCAAGAGGCTAAGTGTCCACTGGGCTGGAACAGAAATAGCAGCTTCCAAACCAGCTACCAAGATGCAGAAAAGCGTCTTCCTTAGGATAAGATGAAGCACACGGGGACTCCATGCATCATGAGCACAGTGAACCATTCAAACCTCCCCACCACTGGCAGGGTCACTGTCTCCTACCTTGGAAGCAGTAGTAGTGGCAGTCCTTCTGCTCCCTGGTCAGGGCACACACAGCAGGAAAGACCATGTCCAGCAGCAGGCAGCCCTGCAGGGGCACAGCGGCTCAGGCAGGCACAGAATTTCCAGGGAGAAAACCCTGCCGTGAGACAGGCAAGGAGAGTGCTGCCTGCTTCTCCTGCTCTTACAGAGTGCACCTCTGCTCCCTGCCTGAGAGTCTTCAGCTCGTGAGGGCTTGGGAGAGACGAGGCTGTGCTCTGCAGGGACAGCCCCAAGTTCATGCCATGGGAACACAGGGTGAACACTGCTTTGCTTGTGTAAGGGCTTTTGGCACCACTTTGTTTCCCAGCCCCCCAGGAAAGAGAAATCCCTGTTGGGATGTCTTTGGAAAAAGCTCTTTGGCTAACTGGCTGTGCTCAGTGGGATGCATGGAGCTGCTGGTGCGGAGGGGTGCAGCCTGGCTTCATCCCCCAAGGACCCACAGGCAGCTGCCAGCCGTCTCCAAGGACTCCCTCAAAACCCGTCTGCTAGGTTTGAGCTCTCCTACCTTGTGAGGGAGCCCCTCCAGCTGGCAGCTCAGGATGTCCATCTTGCAGCATGTCAGCAAACCTCTAGTGAGCACCAGCTTCTCCAGCCCGTCTGGTTCCAGGACAGGAGGCACTTCCACCACCAGCTCCCCAAACTTCAGCTCCCCAGTGCCTGCTGGAAGATGGCTGCACTGGATGGAAGGAAGCTGGCAAACCCAAACGCTGCTCTGATAGCAACTGCCATGGCTCATTCCAGAGCATCCATGGGAGGTGGCCTGAGACAGCTGGAGCTCCCAGAGCTTGAGAGACAGGCACAGCAGCAGAGTCCCACTTGGCACCAGCCTCTGTCTCTCACACCCAAAACACCCTTTGCCAGAGGCCTTCCTCAGCTCAGGATGAAGCACGCACCTTGGCTGGGGAGCTGGAACAGGGTCAGCACAGCACTGGCCCCATACTGGGGCTGGGAGGCCGTGTTTACCAACATGCTCAGGGCTGTGCCTGCCAGCAGCCTCGTGTCCTTGTTCAGGGCCTGGACTCGCAGGGAGGCAAAGGCACAACTCAAAACACATTTTAAACCCCAACCACATTTAACTGCCTCTGCAAGCAGCTACATGGGGTCTCTCAAGCATGCCAGACACTGGGCTACCCCTGCAGGCTTGCCTTGGGGAGGGGAATGGGGAAAGCACCCAAGAAGGACAGCACTGCTCTTGGGACAGGCAGCTCCATCCCTCCCAGGGCTGTACATACCTTCCCCCAAGCCACCTCCAGCAGCAGTCCCAAGAGGCTCTGCAAGGTCTCACTCTTTCCTGATGTGCTCCACGCCAGGGGGGCCACGTCTTTTGGCAGTACCTGGAAGACCTGGAGGCAGGCCTGGAGGAGCAGGAGGTGCCACAGGGACAATCAGTATTCCTTACCTCTGAAAAAGCAGCAGTGCCCCAGGAACAGCCATTCAAAGCAGCTCAATGTGTTACATCCCTCTGGACGCTGCTGCCGGCGCCCAGCCTGTCCTTGCAGGTACTGATCCTTCCCCCACTGCCTGGTCTGGCTCTTACCTTGATGACCAGGTAGCCCCAGGAGCTGCCGGGTGCGGGCTGGCCCTGCAGCACACAGCGCAGGGTGCTGGCCAGGCGCTGCAGCAGCGGGGCCAGGTTCTGCCGCCAGTGCTGCCGGCCCAGGCTGCTCTCCTCCAGGAACATGGACACTGCGGGCAAGGGGACTGCATCAGCCCCCGGCCCTGCTGCAGCCAGCCCTGCTCCCAGCTCAGCCAAGGGAGTTGGTAAGTGAGGTAAGAATGGGGCTGGGATGCAGGGGATGCTTTGCTTGTCTGGTTTCCAGGTGTGGATGGGCAAAGCTGGATGCTGCTGAGACCTCTGTAGAGATGACATGGATCTGGCTGATCCCCGCTCCCCTCCCATGAGCATAGAGGAGCCAGTTTGGGTTGGCAGGAAATGTTCTGTGCACTGGTGGTGTGAGCTGGGAGAAAACCCCGGAAGTTAAGGAACAGAGGCTGACCTGACTGAAGGTCCTCAGGAAACAGCACCTGCAGGGACAGAAGGATAGTTTGTTCTGTGTGACAACATGCTGGGGCTCAGTGCCTTGGGCAGGGGGGTTCTGCCAGTGCCAGAAGCTGCCCCAGGGATGAGCAAAGGGCTGGTGTGCGAGGCAGCCACATGTTGCCAGCTGCAAGCAAGGGCAAATCACCAAAATCATGGGAAGTGAAGTGAAAGGACTGGAGGCAGCCCAAACTAGGAGGTCCCTGTGATACATAGTCTCCAGACAAGTCCCTATGAAAGCCAGTGCCACTACACAGCTGCGATTCTCTCACCTCTCCCTGCAGTGCCAGGCCAGCCAGCAGCGTGTCCACCTCCTGGGCCAACAGGGCTTCCTTCCCCACTGCCAGTTGGGTCACCATCTGCCAAGAGACACCCCAAGTCGGCTGCTCTGCCCAGACCCCTAGGAGACACCAGCTGCCAAGTGCTACTGGGGGAGTCTGCAGCACCTCCGAGCTCCTTTGCTGGTACGGATGCCAGAAAGCTCCAGAGCTGTGCCAGGAGTGGGCAAAGCCAGCCCAGCCAATTGCCTTACCGACCTGTTCCAGTTTCTGGAAGGAGCTGCAGCTGCTGGTTGCCTCCATCTGGAAAGCCAGGACACAGCGGAGCAGGGGTCGTGCCTCTGCCTCACCCAGCGCCTGCAGACCCTCGCTCAGCACCCGTGTCAGCTGGAGAGCCTCCTCCAGGTACTTCTCTTTGCATCTCTTGGCAGTACTCCTGGAACAGGACAAGGATGGGGTGAGGATACCCTGTCTCGGTGAAGTTTGTAGTGGGGGAACACCCCGATTCAGTGGGATCCGGGATTGGGGTGCCCCAGCCTGCGATGCTACTCTCTCCCAGCTGCACTCAGCATTGCACTGGAGGGAGGACGGAGGGACGGCCGCGGTGGGAGGGGAGCTAGACGAAATCCTCAAAGCTCAGCGCACTGCAAACCCTTGGTGGGGCAGAAGGGCACGAAAATCCTAAAAACTGCAGCCCTGCTGCTGCTGAGCAGGCTGGAAGGGAATGGGGGGCACGTGAGCGTTGTTCGGGCCCCTTGCTGGGTATCGATCTTCTCACACTCCCTCCCCTCTTCCCTCCCGACCCGCGTCCGGGGCATGCACGGGCGCTACACACCGCGGGATTCTCGACGCACCCGCCCCCGAGGAGACACCGGGAGCTCCCTCCCCGGGGCGCGCCCTCTTACCCCGCGAAGTGCCGCAGGCAGCGCAGGCAGGAGAGCACGGTGGGGGCGAGGCCCCGTGTGCCGTAGAAGGCGGCGCAGGCCCGCGCCTCCTGCTCGGCGCCCATGGCGGCAGCACCATAGAGCCGGGCCCGCTGCGGCGCTCGGCGGCGCCCCCTGGCGCTGCCCCGGCACAGCACCGCCCGCAGCGGGACGGGACCCGCGAGCCTCCCCTCACCCGGCCGGGACCCGCAATCCTCCCCTCACCCGGCCGGGCAGGACCCGCGATCCTCCCCTCACCCGGCCGGGTCCCGCGAGCCTCCCTTCACCCGGCCGGGACCCGCAATCCTCCCTTCACCCGGCCGGGCAGGACTCGCGAGCCTCCCTTCACCCGGCCGGGACCCGCAATCCTCCCTTCACCCGGCCGGGACCCGCAATCCTCCCTTCACCCGGCCGGGCAGGACTCGCGATCCTCCCCTCACCCAGCCGGGACCCGTGAGCCTTCCTCACCCAGCCGGGCAGGACCCGCGATCCTCCCTTCGCCCTTGGCCAGGGACCCGCGCCGGCTGCAAGGCAGGAGTTAAAAAACATCATCATCCCAAGCTGTTTCCGTAGTCGAAGAAAAGCGAGATAACCCAGAACTTCTGAAAACCGGGTGCTGCCTGCCGAGCACAGAGGGATTTGCACAGCATGAGGCAGTAGTGTAAGATCTCTGAAATGCCAGCTGGAATGTTTCAGGGGGAAGCAGTTGTCTGATTCCATCACGGTTCATTGCGGAAGAGGAGGTTTGGTACCCCACAGTCCTCCTGCTACAGCACGGACACAGTCTGTGATAGCCAGCACTACTATTGGTAGCATCCCTACTAATAGTATCATTAATAACACTACTACCCAGTGGAGAGATTCCACTTCTTCCTGTGGAATAAAATGGCCTTTGGGGAGAGAGACAGATTTATTGTAGTTATCATCAAATCAAAATGAGTTTATTAGAGTTCTTAAGGTTAGTTGGCACAGGATTGAACAATTTTAATTGGCACAATTTTAAGATCATCTTTAAAGGCCCCTTTCAATCCAAACCATCCAATGATTTTACAATTTCTGGTTTTTTATTAAACATAGTTTTAACACCTGAGTAGCATGTCCCAGTGAATTTCAGAAAATGCTTCTTGGTTTTGATCTTGAAGGGTTGTTTTTACCCTGGGTTGTTTCTCACAGTGAGTTGTTTCTCACAGTGGCTCTGGAGCAAGTGACGGGCATCCGCTGCTCGGATGAGCCATGGCACGGGCAGCTCAGGAAAACACAGCCGGCATGCACCACTGGCTCCACTGGGTGGCCAGAGGGCACTGAGATGTGGATCCCGGGCTGAACACTTTTCTTGGAGATGGAAAGCTCCCAGACTGTAGTTTTTGGCAACATTTGTCAGCTGTCTCCATCTCTGTTCTGCTTTAGAAATCAGCCTGGAAGCCCAAATCCAGCCAGGAGTCCAGGCTTGCCCTGACTGCTCTCAATATCAACAGGTGAAAGAACCCAGGATTTGTCCCAGGTAAGGCAGAGAAGTGCAGGAGGATGGTTACATCCCTCAGATCAGATCCTCCATTTCCTCAGCATCACAGCCACCCCACACTGGTGATAGGGAGTGGGGAGAAGCACTGCCAAATGAGAGCTCCCACAGGTGCCAGCACACAGGTAGGGGCAAGGCAGAGGAGTGTGCTGCCATGTTGTAGGGTTTCCAGTGCTCCTGTTCCCATCACCTTGTGCTGCCTGCAGAAGGGAGGGGCAGAGGAGGGAAAGGGGGATTTTTTTCTTGTTTCACCATAGGAAGGATTTTCAAACCCTATAAATTCACTTTTGACAAGTGAACAGCTAAAGCAGATTAACCTTTTTGCTAATCCTCTATAATGGCTTTGGAATCTCCTTAACCAATAAGAAAATTATAAGAACCTGTTTCTTTTCTTTTTATCTATAGCTATATTGTCTTCTCTTGTCTGCATGTTTTTTCTTTCTTGTTTTATTTTCCTTTCCTTTTCTTATATGAAATAGCCCAGGGATCTTATCTCCCAGAGGCTCAGTAAACAGTACATCAGAAATCCCTTTCCTTTATTCCTCTTTGGTAACAGGGTGCAGAGAAGTGTCTGCCGATTGGGATTTGATTACCAGCAGCTATCAAAAGTCTCTTTGTACAATCTGGGTCCTAAATCCCATAATTCTTTGATAAAAGAAGTATTACCAGTCCATTTTCTGTAGTGAAAGGTATGGGTGGAATGAAAGAAAGCAATCAGCAGAGATCCTAATAGGCTAAGTGCATGTGTGGTGGGAAGGCAGGGCTGGGACAGGATGCCCAGGGAAAGGTGTCCTTTGTTGAGGATGGGGAAGGAGAATTAATCCTCTTCAGGCATATGAACAGAACTGGTCAGATCCTGCACCTGCCCATGGCACGTCCCAGCTCACCGGCCCTATGGTCCCTCTGGACTAACACTGGGGGGAGCAGAACCTGGCCCCACATCCACCTCTTGTGTCAGCCTTTGGGTACATACATAAAAGCTGGGAGCAGCTTTCAGTGACCTCTAGAATTAGGGCATCCCCAGTGCCTCTCTGGAGCACTGACACCTTGGCAGGGAGGCAGTGAACGTGTGCAGACTGAGCAGCTACAAAGGTGTCTTCGTCTCAAAAGGTAAAGATTTGCAGAGCTCAGTTATAATCCAGGTTGCACCATTGGAACAGCTGAAGGAGAGGCAAATACAGGGATGGAAGGAAAAACAGCAGTTTGGTTTCAAGTGAGTCACAAGTAGAACGGCTATGGGGCATCTCTTCCCAGCACTGAGGGACCCGCAGGTGAGGAGGGGCAGGCAGTGAGCAGGGATGAGGAGGGAAGGAGGGAGCTGAGAGAGGCTCTCCTGGGGACTGGCTGAAAGTTTTGCAGGATGCTGGAGGCATTGCTGGGCTGTCCAGCATGAGGATCTTTGGTGTGCAGTGGTTTCACAGCACCCACCTGTGTGTCTCCTTGGTGTACCATGAGTGGGACTGCAAGAAAACACCAGGTGTGAGTGTCCCCCACATGAGCTTCTGAGGCCTTGCTACTCACCTTGGCCTAAACCCCACCGAGGGCAAGGGAACTTGGGTTTAAACTTTGCTAAGCAACCTGATCTCAACCACACCTTCTCTATTTTATTCCCAGCTACTCATGTCAGTTAAAAACACAGGATCCAAGATGTTCTCTCTCCTCCTGTGGATCACAGCTGCCAGGCCTTGATGTTTGCCCTTGGGAGGGGCAGAGCCAGGCTTCCCTTCCTGTCCTGAATCTTGGCCATGGCCTCTCCCCAGTTTCTCTGGCTGGGCAGGAGCTGGGAGTTGAACTGGCTTTGGGAAAGCCTGGCTGTGGCACTGAGGCCACGCTCCTGCCTGGATGGCTGCGGGACCTCACTGAGAGCACATAGAGGCAGCAGCAGCAACAATCCTCCCCTTCCCTTCCCCACACAGAGCATGGCTCAGCTGCACAGGAGGTGGTTACATGCCACTAAGCTGTGGTGCAGAGCTGCTGCAAGCAGCTCGTAATCTAATTTATTAAGGGCTATGAATCCTTACAAAGAGTATGTTGGATACATGCAAAGCATCTGCATTATTACAGTGATTAGGGCAGCAGAGATGGAGGAGAGGGGAAGGAGGGAAAATACAATTTCTCTGCTTTCAGCAGAAAATAAATCAACTTTCACAGAGAATTCTGGCAAAGCCAAAGGCTGTGCTGTCATTAAAAATGATTTTTTATTAAGCTGAACTCTCTCTTCTCTCATATTGTATGATATGACAGCTCTCTTTTGATGGGAAAGCTTTCATTTGTCCAGAGAAAGGGATAATTTGCTTCTTTTAAGGAGTTAATCCTCTGGTCCATTTCCGGGCTGGGAACAGCTATCCTCCCCCTTCCTTGGATAGGAGGCTGCAGCACAATGGAGATCATAACCACCTCAAATCTACACCCGAGATGGAGAAATCAGATTTCCTTCTCCAGTCATTTTTGTGGGATTAGCTAAATCTTAGATCCACACTAACCCTTCACAAAGCTGCCAAGATTAGTTAGAATTTATTTTATTTGCAGGGGGTTTACGGTTTTCTTTCCAAAGGGATTATATCTCTCTCTCTATATATATATATATTTAGAGTGGCTTCAGTCATAACACAGCTAGGTCAGAGAGAGGAAAAGAGTGTGTCTGTATAAAATAAAAACTCAGCTGCAAGAATGACAGTCACTTGAAACACCAAGACAAAGCCATGGTTCTGGATGGCTTTGCCAGTCCATTTTAAAAGTGACATAAGCTGTCCTTTCCCTAGCAAAACCCCACTAGGGATCCAGAGCACGGAGAGAAAAGCTCCGCAGTTGGACTGCCTGTTTCCCCAGCTGCTGCTGCTGCTGGCACAGGATGTCTTCAGAGCCAGTGCCAGGTGCTGATGCTGGCAGGAGAGGCCTGAAGAAGCCTCGTCCGTTCAGCATTGAGGACATCCTCTCCAGCCCCACGGAGAAGAGCCCCCAGGTCTTGGTGCCACTGTGCCTACGGAGCATCTTGGACTGCACACCCAAGCGGCTCTGCGAGCTGGAGACCATCCCAGCCAGCTCCCTGCAGGAGGAGGAGGAGGAGGAAGAGGAGGAAGAGCTGGAAGAGGCAGGCTGCAACTGCTGCTGCTGTTCTCACACGAGTGCCCGTTCCCTGCAGGACCTGCCGGCTTGGCTGGGTGAGTGTTGGGCTGGGTGAGTGCTTGGGTTTGGTTCAGGTGTGGGGCTCGCAGAAGGGCTGGTGCCAGTACTGTGGGAGGGAACACCTGGGTGTTAAGTGACAATGGCATCTGGCCACAGTGGTCTTGGGCCCGAGGCCCAGCAGTCCGAGCTGTTCTCTCAGCAGGGCTCCTGAGAGTGGGCACTTTCACCTGAGATGCTACCAGGCCTTGAAAAGCAGAGGGTGCTAACTATTACTGGATGTTACTGGGTAGTGTGAAACTTGAGAGAATGATGCTTCTAGCAGTGCAAGCTCTCTGTGGAGTGTGGGACCCCATGGCCACACTGCCTATGTGCAGAGCTGTGCCTGTGCTTCCTGACAACACCAGCCCTGGGAACCTCACTCATCCTTTAAGGAAAAGAGTTTTGACCACATCTAGCAAAATTACTGTGGAAAATAAAAAGTAGCAAACCCTTAAAACCGCAGTTCAAGAGCATCCGGAAAGTTCAGAATTCCCTTGTGTCAGGGCTGAAACACAGATCTTTGCTGGGCTGTGAGTTTGCAGTTGTTTTCTGGAGCTGGCCATAGTGCAATTCGTAAGTGAACAAAGAAAACCCAGCCAGTGCTCACCACCTGCATCCTTCTCCCAGAGTCATGCCCTAAACTCTTCTCCCACTTGCATAGTGACCACTAAGCTTGCCACCCACTCCAGGTGACTGGCTGCCTCCTTCCAAGCAGGAACAGGGACGCAACTTGTGCCTGAGCTGCCTTGAGCATGACGAGTGTTTGAGCCCCACACCTCTCACACAGCTGCTGTCCCTGCCCCTGCAGGTGCCCGGTTCCCCTGGCCCATGCAGCTCCTGCACCCGGCAGCCAGGGTCTGTGAGGGTGCCCAGGAGAAGCCAGGCGAGCTGCAGGCCTTCCAGCAGATCCAGCGGCGCACGCGGCGGCACCGCACCATCTTCAGCGAGGAGCAGCTGCAGGCCCTGGAGACGCTGTTCCACCAGAACCAGTACCCGGACGTGGTCACCCGCGAGCACCTGGCAAACCGCATCCACCTGAAGGAGGAGCGCGTGGAGGTGAGGTTCTGCCACTTGGTGAGGGCACAGTTCTCGTGTTCCTGCAGTCCCCCGGGAACACAGACTGGGGCATTGTGCTGTCTTTTTTGGGGGAGCTGCAGACCCACGGCCTCATTTTAATATCCATCCTTGTGCATTTGACAAAAGTGAGTTTAAGTTTGGCGAGCAATGGAAGAATATAAACCATTTCAGCTGGGCTAATATGTGCTGACATCCAGTCCCACAGACCCACATGATCCCTCTCGCCCAGAATCACCTGTCACATACAGACCTGCCCAGCTCTGCTGCTCACCCCCTGCATCCAAGTGTGTATTCCTTACCTAAGTGTGAAACTTCTGAATTTGTCATGGGGGGATCCCAACTCTCTTGTGCCCCTCACATGTACCTGAGCAGATTGCAGCAGAGGGACTGATTACATTTTGTACCTAGACTTTATATTACAGTATCTTACAGCCCACACAGTACAGCCCAGGAGGGCCACTGCCTGTCCCCCTCCCAGTAACACCTGACCTGCAAAAGCCCTTTTCTTGTTTCCTACTCTCTAGGTTTGGTTTAAAAATCGTCGGGCGAAGTGGCGGCATCAGAAGAGGGCGACTGCCTCAGCACTGCTCCTCCAGCCCAAGCAGCCCCCCAAGGAGAGCTGTTAGTGCTCACAGAGAGCACCAAGAGCACCACTGCCCGTAGCCGACAGGCTCGGGGGTAACCCGAGGGGGCTAATGCAGCAAAAGGGAACCTCTGTGACTCACACAGGAGGAGGACAGGTAAAAGCAGACCTGGCACTTTCACACGCCTCTTCCAAGCCCAGTTCCCGTGGCAAATAACTCGGCAGGCAGGATGTGCAGGGGACAGAGCTGTACTGGTGTTAAATGTGTATGCTTTAAGAGAAGGGGAAACTCCCCGTCTTCTCTTTGTTCTGTGCACGTAGTATTTGTGCTTGTTTTATTGATGTAGATTTGCAAAATATCCTGCAAATGAATGTTTCCTGTTTGCAGCACCTCAGTGGCATCTAGAGTTGCTTTTGGGGTTGAACTTGCTGGACAAGCGATTTGTTTCGTAAAGAAACACGGGTTTCTCCCCATAGCCCTGGGGAGAGGTGATGAACCTGCTATGGTGAGAGGGCTGGCAGAGGCAGCAATTTCACCCCTGCTGCCAGCCAGTCTCTGTCACAAGGAGCCGTGTCCATGTGCCTGGCGGGGCCAAGGAGAAGCCACGAGCTGGAAAGCAGCGAGATCAATAAAATTGCCCTGTCACCCCCGCCCGGGCAGCCAGCCGGGGTCCCGCTCCCGGGAAGCCCGGGGAGTTTCTGATGAGGTCTGAAGAGACCGTGGGGGCGTTGGGGCGATCCTCCCGGCGCCCATGCCGGGTCCTATCCTTGTTTCCATCCCGGTTCCCATCCCTGTTTCCATCCCGGCTCCCATCCCGGTTCCCATCCCGACGCTCGGGCCGCGGTGTCGCCGCTGTCACGGCGCGGGACCGGCCGGGTCCTCCGGACCGGCAGGGGGCGCATTCAAGCCCGCACGTCTCCTGGGGCGGGGGCGCGCATTCCGATCCCGTGGCGCGGAGGTGTGACGTCACGGCTCGTCGTGTTCCGGGCGGCCGAGGAGGAGGAGGAGCGGAGCGGGTCTGACGCGATGGAGGCGATACCGGTGCCCCCGGCCTCTCCCGCCGCGCTGGTGCCGGCTACCGCCGCGGGTCCCCTCGCCGTGACGGGGAAGGAGGTGGTGTCGCCGGCCCCGAGGCACCAGAAGAAGATCCTGGATGAGGAGGCCTATATCGAGGTAAGGCGGCGGGCCCGGGCCTGAGCCCAGGAGGCTCCGCTCTGCCAGTGCTCGGGCCGAGCGCTTCCGGCTCGGCTGGGGTCGGCCCGCGGCCGCTGCCCGCTGCAACCGCGGCTGCGGGTCCAAGTAGCGCTGGGGCCGCCCCTCGGGCGCCCGCCCCTCCTGCGGCGCCAGCTGTCCCCGCTCTGCCACCGGCCCTGGGCCCGGGGCCGCCCGGCCTGCCCGCGACTTTGCCCTGCTGGCCCCGAGCTGAGCCGGCACTCCAGGTGTCCCAGCGGGGCACTGCAGTTGTCTCTGTCTTTGTAGAGCTTAGAGAAAATCATCCAGCGAGACTTTTTTCCCGATGTGGAGAAGTTGCGAGCGCAGAAAGACTATCTGGAGGCTGAGGAAAATGGCGACTTGGAGAAAATGAGACAAATTGCTATCAAGTTTGGCTCTTCCTTGAACAAATCGTCAAGGGACACACCTGCACCCTGTAAGAACTGGTTCTGTGGGACATGAGGGGTTTCTGCCTGATATTGCTGCTCTGCTCTTCTTTATTAAGTTCATGCAGGCAATGCTTATCTTAAAGATTCAAGGTTGATGTTGCATGAGAGCTAAGTGTACCAGTTTGGGCAGTAGCCAGTGTCTGGTGGCTCATGCTGAATGAGCTGAATTCTCTCTGATGGTGTCTAATCACTCCTTAAGGGAAGGGTTTTGGAAAAAGCAGGCTTTTAATAACCATTCCTTATAGGCAACTTTTGCTAAGTTCCTGCTCCCTAGGGAACATTACATGCTCTCTACTATGAGAAATTCTAAGCTATGTTTTGCATCCTTATTTTACTTCATAGTTTTAGGGGTTCTTGTTGCATCTGCAGACATTTGAGATTTTCATCTATTAGGGGCAGAAGGTGTGAGGAGCTCATGGTTATCAGAGGTTCCCACAGCAGGTATCCAGTGTTCTGTTTTATGTTTGCTTTCACTTCCAGTTCAGGTGTTTCTGAAAGCCCAGCCCCTGGCAGAGCTCTTGCAGTGGGGTTTGGGTAAGTGGTTTTCTTGTGACAAAGGGCACCAGGCAGTGTCCTTTCCTCCCCTGCTGCAGGTGCTGACCCTGGCCTGGGCTCAGTTTGATCTGCTGCTGCTTTTGTTGGCAAACGCAGGGTGTGGGGTGACAAATACACTGGGCTGTGGCTCTCCTGGGAATTTCTCCCAGCCGGAGAAAAATGTCGTAGATGAGGCCAAAATCTTGTTTGGAGGTTGAGACAGAATTGAATAGAACATTTGGAGTTATTTTCACAAGTTTTTAATTTGATTGTTGTTATCTCTTGATGTGCCTTCTGTGACTTGCTTGGTGCATGATCCTTACAGCAAATCCTCTTGTGTGCTTCTGTAGCCAGGTGAATGAATTTTTTTTTTTTTTTTTTTTGTGGCAGATGTTACCCCAGCCACGTTTGAAACCCCAGAAGTGCATCCAGGTGGCCTTCCAGTGGGAAATAAATCTAAAGCTGGCATCAAGACTGCAGAGGAAGGTAGGAGAATTATGTTTTTCTAGCTGAATTCTTCCGAAAATAAATTGTCTGCCAGCAGCTGGCCAGTTGTACATTTCACCTTTAAAATAAATTGCTATAAATGCCATAAAAGAGTTTATTGAAAGCTGGTTGTATGTGTTCCTAACCTGATTTATTACTGCACCATCAGTGTGGATCTCTGTCTTTGACCAAGCTTGGTGTTGGTTGGTGTGTCCGTGGAAGGCTTGCTGCCAGGAGGGTTAAGAGATAGATAGAAAGGGAGGCATTAAGCTTCCTCAGGCTTCTTCCCTTCTCTTGTTAGGAGAAGCAGAGAAAGATGATAAAGATGCTCTTCCCAGCCTGGACACCTTCTTGGCAAAGCACACGAGTGAGGATAATGCTTCCTTTGAGCAGATCATGGAAGTGGCCAAAGAGAAGGAGAAAGTGAAGCACGCCTGGCTGTACAGTGCAGAGGAGGAGTACACCCGGGTAGGAATTGCCTCAGCTCTGTCTCTGCTCTTCCAGAGGGATACAGCAGGCAAAACCATTTCATTGTTACCATTTCACTGTGTTTCTGCTAAGGCTCAGTTTCCTGCATCCTGGGACTACTCTTTGCTTCCTTGTGCAGTCCTGTTTTTACCCCTTCTGTCACACAAGAGCAGTGCTGACTTAGTTGAGGCTTTGTCTCTTCTGAAAGCTTTGAGACTGCAAAGCACTGTACAGAATGCAGGTATTGCTGTCCTTGGCAGCCTCTTCTGTAAGCAGCAACAGTTCCTGTTGTTTGTCGATGAGCCCCTTATTATTTGCAGTGTGATTGTCTGTCTTATTTCAGTTTTCAGTTTCTATTATCAGTAAAAACCCACTCAGCTGCTGAAGCACAGAACTACATGAGTGTGGCTGGCTGTGCTGCCTTCCTCAGGTACCTACAGGTACCAAGTGCTGTTCTGGGCCTGCCTTGTCAGTCTTTAACCATCAGCAGTGAGCAGCTGGCAGAGATGTGTCATTGATGGATGTGGGATACAGTGCCTTTTCATGAAGTTTGGCACTGACATGTGGGTGTTTGCTGCTGTTGCTTTGATGGAGTGTTATTTTTTTTTTATCCCGACTGTCCCTCAGAGTCTGTTACATACCTTATGCAAAGTGTTCTAGGGCAGGTGCTGAGCTTGTGACTGAGCTCTCCAAGTTGTGTCTGCCTGAATAAAAGATTGCAGGCGCCTGCTTCAGACTTTTTTTTTTTATCTTTTAATTTTTTTTTTCCGTTGCCCTTTCAGCGGCAAAATGAAAACCTGGCACTTCCTTCAGCTGAGCAGCAAGCTCTGGAGAACGTGAAAGCTGGACTGGATACCTGGGAATACACAGCTCGAAACACCCTCATGTATTATCCTACAGGTGAGGCATTGGTTCCAGGTGGGTTGGCTCCAAACAGTGCTTACAGCATTTCTGTATGTGACTGAGCAGCTCTTACAGGTAATGCTGTGCATTTTCTTCTGTAAAGTCGTTTTTAAAAAGTGGGTTTTTTCCTTTTTTCCTTGGCCTCTGATTCCAAAGTTTGATCATGTTCTATTTGCCATTGAAAAGCTCGTATGTATTACAGAAGTACTTGTTTTCAGCAGCCAAAGCTCTTTCTTGGTCTGTCTTCTTTATGAGCGCTTGTCATCTTTGTTGTTTGCTTCTGCTCAAAGAATCCTCCTTGGACTTGTTAGTCTGTTTGTTGCTGTAGAAAAATACATATTTTTGTAAAATAAATTTGTACTTTTTTTTTTGGCTGTAAATGTACTGTTGATAATTTCTGTGAACCAGTGAAGTAAGGAGCTCTTTCTTAAAAGGCATTTTGCTTTTCAAGGTGTACCTGATGAGAGTGATGTTTTTAAGAAGCCCAGGGAAGTTGTGCATCGAAACACCCGTTTTGTGAAGGACCCTTTTAGCCAAGCTGTGAGCAAATCACAGCTCCAACAAGCTGCAGCCCTCAATGCTCAGGTTGGATAATTTTACTTCTGACTCAAGTCTAGTTAGGCTTTGCCCTCTGGTGTGGTTCATCCCCCAGAACTGTGTGTCTGCTGGATGCAGCTGACTCTCACCTTTCTCCACATTGACAGCACTGTCTTTTTTATTTCAGTACAAACAGGGCAAAGTGGGACCCGATGGGAAAGAACTGATACCCCAAGAGTCTCCAAAAGTGAATGGGTATGGATTTGTGGCTACCCCCTCTCCTGCCCCAGGTAAGAGGGTTTTCTTATTTCTTCTGCTTTAAGAGGACTATTACTGCACTTACTTTGATGCTCTGTTCAACACTAGGGTTAATAGGTTAACTCTTGGTTAACTCTAGGTTAACTCTGTAATAACACAGGGTTAGATGAGGAGGTAAAACCTCGTGCTGTGTATGCCAGCTGGATGCAGGGCTTAAATCCTAGTCCAGTACGCTTGTAGGAGAAGTCACACTGCACCACGGGGCTCTGAGCAAGTTGCTGTGCCGTTCCTCAGGAATCATCTAGCTGTGGGGTGCTTTCAGTTAGAATAAACTGATTATTTTTCTGCAAGTTGAAATGTGGTATCTGAATTTGTTCTGTACCAGCCATGCTGTTTCTCTGTGCTTTTGGTGGTTGTGCCAGCACCTGAACATACTGGGGCTTTCCCTCTGGAAAACCTGTAGGTGGCGTTTGGAGCACCTCCTTTCGCCATTGTAAATGCCTTTTCCAAACCCTGGACAGTGGGATTTTCCAGCCAGAGACTTAATCGGGCTCTTAGAATCCTTTCTACACCTGCTAGACAAGGTGCAGTCCCTGTTTGGTACAGGCTGCCCTGAGATGATTGGAGGGTACATTTGGCTATTGCATGTTCCTTAAGTCTTCTGCCTGGTTTCTTACTTTTAAAGAGTTTTGTGTGTTCAAGGAGTTCTCATAGAGCAGCAGAGGGGAGGACTACCACTGTAGAGGGAAAAATGAAAGTGTCACTAATCAAAAGCTTAGCAAGTGGAAAAATACAGACATGGAAAGGGTGGTGCTTGGTTGTTGTAACTGAGAGTGTGACACAGCTACAGGCAATCCCTTTTAATGGGAACCACATGTTACTATTCACATTGGCTGTGATTTCCTCTGCAGTGGAGGGGCCCCTTTGTTGATGAATTTGCTGCATTTTCTAATTTGCCATTTTGTTTTGGTTTTTTTTTTTTGGTGGTGAATGAATAGTCAAATGTCTTGCATGGGCATAACTTGTTGAATTTGTTTTTAGGTGTGAATGAGTCACCTTTTATGACATGGGGTGAAATTGAAAGCACCCCTTTGCGTCTAGAAGGGTCGGAAAGGCCGTATGTGGACAGAACACCTGGACCAGCTTTCAAGGTATTTCATGTCAGCATGACATTCTTTTTTGGGGGGGAGGAACTAAGAAGGGAAAGGCAAGTGAGTAAGGAACAGATTAACATGGAGTGTGACGCATCTCTGGGTGGTGTTCCCAGTTCTTGAAACTAATAATCTAGTTTGTGCTTGGAGGGTGGAGGTGAGCATGGATCCACATGAAATCTTCTTGGTGGAGCTACCTGAGGTGGAACACACACTGCTAGCAGGAGAATGACCACCCAGACAGAGAGGCTTTCAGAGAAAGCTGAAGACATGCTCAATTTTTCTGATTTTAATGTGTGAATAGGTGGAAATTTTAGCATTTCCCTCTGTCTTTATCTTCTGGCTGTTGCAGTCTGAGGCAGGTGTATCAGTTGAGAATAGGAAAGATACTCTGGCTTTGCTAATGGCGCCTAAACCTGCATGCTATTTGTCTCCTGCTGGTGTCTTTGAATGTAAGATGTCTGAGACTCTTAGTTTAAGAAAGGTGTAATTTGCTGTATGTGCCTCTTTTGTCAGACTCCAAAGGCTTTGACTGGTTCTCCTGCTGTTTAACAATGTCTGTGTATGCTTGAGAGCTGGCTGGCTACAGGCCAGGCAAGACAGGTGACATTGTTTGTCTAGGAGAAGCAGCAGGAGGAAATGCCAGAGGTAATGGCTGCTTCCTTGACTGGACTGGTTTTACAATTTTTGTTACTTGCTAAGGCAGGGTGAAGGTCTCTGTGTCCTCTCTGGCTATTATGCAGCAGCAAAGAGGTGTGGGCTGACCCCACTTCTCCCTGCTTTAGATCCCTGTACATTGGAATCCAGCTTTGAAGGTGCTTTGACTCATTTTTTCAGCACTCTTGAGTGCCTTGGCAAGTGAACTGTGTGATGCATTTATAGATCCTGGAGCCCGGACGCCGTGAGAGGTTAGGACTCAAGATGGCCAATGAAGCGGCAGCTAAAAACCGAGCAAAGAAGCAGGAGGCACTTCGGAAAGTGACAGAAAACTTGGCCAGGTGAGACTTCTGTTTTGACAGCAGAACTGGGGGTGGGTATTATCTGGTGAGATGTAAATCAGCGCATGTAGAAAGGGAGGAATGATGGTAAGGAGGGATACTGGAAGCAGGAAGAGGTACATTTGAACTGAAAGTGTTTAGGAATTAAAAATTTAGAAATTAAAAAGCTTAATTCCTGAGGGAAAGTGGCTGGTGGCTGTCCCTGACACTCTTTGTCAGCATTACTGCTCTGCCCTACAGCCACCCAGCAATGCCTCTGGATCAGTGTCTTGCATCATTGCAAAGAGGAGACATGATGAGTTGCTTGGGGGTGTTCACAGGAAGGACAGAATGAGCTCAAAGGAAAAGTCAGGCAGTGCCACTCAGGTTTGGGAGGGACGTAGGAGGTTTTTCTGTCACGTTTCTCTAGAGAGACAAGCTGCATTTACCTGCAGGCAGAATGACTTGTGCAGGCAGTGGGTCTGCTCTGTGGGGAGAACTCATGAAGGGAGGCAATATTGCTTTTCCTGAAGAGGCAGATTTTTTCTACTGCAAAATCTCTTAAAATTGTTTATTCTGTTTCAGCCTTACTCCAAAAGGACTAAGCCCAGCAATGTCACCAGCTTTGCAAAGACTTGTAAACAGGACTGCAAGTAAATACACTGACAAAGCCCTGCGAGCCAGCTACACTCCCTCCCCAGCCCACACAGGAACTCCTGGTTACAAGACCCCGGCTAGTGGGCCTCAAACTCCCCAGACCACCCCACAGTCTAGGACAGTATCTCAGACACCAGTATCTCAGGATACTACATCCATCACGGACAATTTGCTGCAGCTTCCCAAGAGAAGAAAGGCATCTGATTTCTTCTGAACATTCCAATCACCACCAAGGTGATAGTGATCTGGCTGTGCTCAGTGAACTGCGGACTGGTTACTGGAAGCTGGGAAAATGGAGATAATTTCTTAAAGATATATTTCTGTTTTTTAAGAGAGCCATGCACTTAAATTAATTTCCGTACAGCTCCGTTTGTTTCTTAAGTGGAGTAAGCCTTTCTAAAAGGCTGAACTGGATTTGGCTCCAGCTTGTCAAACTTGTTTGAGTTTGTAGTTTGCAGAAGAGGGGATACAAACGTGTATACTGAGGCGTGACACAGAATTTTAAAGAGGTTCTCTTTAACTTGAATTTAAGCTGATGTAGTTCACAAGTTTGACTAACTTCATGATCTTGTTAAAACCAGCATTCCTTAAGAGGACCCCATTTCCTCCTTCACTGCTTACACTTTGCAGTATGGGATTTGCCTTGCTGCTTTTGCTCAGACTTTTCTTCTGCAGGTTTTGGGCTTGCCCTGTTCTGCAGCTGGCAGAGGAAAGGGATCAGATGTGTTTTATAGCTGCTCTGCGTGTGACTCCAGAGAGTTGATGATCACGATGCAGAGGCCAGAGGCAGTCCTGCGTCATCCACCAGGGTGACAGTGCCATTCTGAAGGACAGAAGTGGTACTTCTGATAGCCACACTGGGGCTTTTGTTTGGTGTTTTCCTCCCATTCTTTGAAACTTTTGGCTTTAGTCTTTATAATTGGCCAAAAAAAAAGGAAAAGCAATTTTAACCATACCCTGCACTCAGTGCTGTGGTTGCTGCATATGAGCTGACATTTGTGTGTGGGATGAGCCCTCGTGTGGTGTGATCCAGCCTGGAGAAGCACTGTGCACTCTTTAGGAGGAAGCAGGTGTAGCCAGATGTTTTCACTTCTCGCACCACACCTTGGGTACAAGGCAGCGTGTGTAACACTTGGCAGTGTTGGCATTTGCTATAGTCAGGTGATGTTTTACTGAAGGAACATCCATGGAAAGTCTTACCCAGCAGTTTGAGTGTCTCCTTAGCATTCACTAATGTCTAGGGCTTTGGGTGCTGTGTTTGTCTTGGTGGAGAGCTTCCTTTTGTGTGGTTTCCTCGGCCACTTCCAAAACTCGTGTCCCTGACTGTGAAAAACCCTTCTGAGGGACTCAGTTTTTATAGTGCACCTTGTAAAAATAAATTGATCAACATGGCATTGCTAGGAATCATGACTCAAAACTTAGTAATTTTTACCTTTTTAGTCCAGAAATACTTGAAGGCTATGTTTTTTCTTTAAGCAAAAAAAATTATTCTCAGGTACTCGTGAATTAATGTAAAAGGAGTGCATTTACTAAAGTTTTCATGCTTTCAGAATTGTTCTTAAGGACTGAACTGGCTAAATATGAACCAAGTTCTTAGGTAATTTCAAATACTAATTATTTATTTCATAGTGAAATGCTTGTCTCCATTAAGCATAGGACCTCTCTGTTAGGTGCACAGGCAGATGGTCACACCCTGGCCTGAAGTTTGGGTCACTGAGCAGACCAGGAGCAAGGAGTGGGTGTGGGATTCCTGCCCATTTGTGGGTGCAGAAGCTCCTCTGAGTGTGGGATGCACAGAAGGGCTGAGCAGCGTTTGAGGGACTGTGGATGGGGTGTACACATGGATTGGGAGTGGGATGTGACATCTCTGCCACAGCATTTCTAACTGTATGGCTGTCCTCATACCAAGGTGTCGCTGGAATTACAGGGGAATATGTGGTTAGTTCCACATTGTGCAATTCATGCTTCAAAGCATGTATTAAATATTCTGTGGATGGTGTTGGTTTTGTGTTTGCCCTCAAGTGAATTAAGCTAAAATCACAGTCTTGATCCTGCCACTGACGGGCCTTCACATGTTTGTTGGAAATGGAACTTATTTTCAGTTACATGCTGTAAAACTGGATCTGTTGAAAGGGCTGTAGTGCTCTTCAGATTGGCTGTTCCTGTAGTGCCTGCCGTAATGTCTGTTTTCTGCTTCCTGCTGCAGTTCAGCCTCTGCTGTCTGTAATTAGCGAATCAGTAAATTCTTCATTGCCAGATATTTTTGCTGCTGTAGCAGTGGCAGATAAAGTGCCTTACAGGGCCAAATCCAGTGTGAAAAAACATCTTGGTTCTTGATGACTGGTGATTTTTTTCCTCCCATTTTCAGCACGTTATTTTTCTTTTGCTGTTGCAATATGTCTGCATTTTCCCATGTGCAAGGCCCAAGCACACTTGCTTCCTCAGCCATAATAGCATTTGGAGCTCTCCTGATGCTGCAGAAGTAGGTGGCAGTGAGCAGTGGTGGCCCCAGGCCTCGCCTGGGTGGCCAAGCTGGCTGTGATGTGTTACTGGATGCTTGGAAGTCATGGTGGACCTATGTCCACTTGGTATGAACACTGTCACATCCAGAGGCTGTGGGGGCTTGTTGTGTGAAACCTGGGCCTTGGCTCTTTGCCTCAGGCAGGAAGGAAAATGGGAGACCACAGGAGATTCTTGTTCAAGTCACTGAGCCCCAAGCTGGTTCTCTGAGCCCTTCACCTTCAGTAAAGGAGCCTCTCCCTGGCCCAGGGGTAAGCATCTGTTCCCTGGTGCAGGGACTGCTGCTTTTCACCCGTCCAAAAGCAGGTTCCAGTAAGGGAGCTGAGTATTTTGGTCAAAAGGGAAGCTGTGGTTGGAGATACTTAGTTGCTTTGGAGGATTGGGCTATTTCTCTGCAGAAATGAAGAAGATGGTCCACTCACTCAGGGGAGAGGGAAATGGAGCAATTCTCACTTCCTCATATTTGCACATGTTGCCTCAATCCCAGCTCACAGCTGCTGGCCTAACAGCAGCTGGTTACAGGCTCCAGCTCAGCGTCAGGCCGGGGCCAGACATGGGTTCCACCACCCTCACCATGAGGCCCTGCCCCAGCAGCTGGCCTGGCACAATCTGGGGCAATGGGCACCTCTCACCCTTTGGTGCTGCTGGGCCATTGGTTCATTGCCCATTTGCTCAGGAGTGCTGGGGGGCTGCCAGGCACACGGGTGGGCTCAGGGCCCCCTCTCTTCAGAGCTGGGGGTGCTGTGGGACGTGGCACGGGGTAAACGAGGCCTGCTTTGCCTTGCCTTGGGACAGAGGCCGGAGATAAGCAGCTTGTGCCCTGCTCTCATGGTGGAGGCATTACAGGATATTTATTTTTGCATCACGCTGTATGGTGTAATGGCCTGGCCCTGGGGTGGATAAGGGTACCCTGGGTCAGGCTGAAGGTGGCCTACGAGGCTGTGCTGCAGCAAGCCAGGCTCGGACCAGTCTGTCCCCACAGCATCCCGTGGGAGGAGCAAAGCTGGGGAGTTTGATGTTGTCATACTTCACGTCCCCCCAGGCTCTTGGATCCTGACGGTATTTGGCAGCACATGACAGCTGGGAAAGTGGGTTTTGGCCTAAATCTTCAGGCAGTGCCCCGCTGCTTGTGACGCACTCCAGTGGGTCCCCAAGCACGTTCCTGGCCACACAGTGCTCCTGAGGCCCCCAGGGCTCACAGCTCCAAGCTCACACTTGCTGCTACCCCAGCTCTGGGGAGCTCTTGACAGGCACCAATTTCCCCTCCCATGTTAAACTGCACGTTTAGGTTTGGAAGAAACACCTCCCTGGAGCTACTGACCTGAGCACAGCACCAGCTCCTGGGGCACAGAGGCAGTGAGGGCTCAAAAAATCCCACAGGAGCCCCTGTTCCTTGCCTGCAGATTGGCAGCTGACCCATGGGCAGTCAGTGACTGAGAGGGAGCAGGAGCCCTGAAAGGAGAGGTAGCTGTACTCCCATCTGGAAAACCCTTGAGAAAAGTTTGCTGCTGGGTGTAGTGAATAATTGGTATTAACTAGGAAACAGGGTCAAAATGGGAAATTTGGGTCAAAATGGTCCTTATAGGAATTGGAATGATTTAATTGAGAACTACAAGTTGTAGCAAAAGAGTAGAAAACATCTCATTGTAAATATTAAAAATATATAAACATTTCCAAGACAGCTTCCCAAGTTTTGACTTTGAATAGGTTGTACTAAAAAGCTGGATTTCCCTGCAGAGGAAAGTGACAGCACTCTGCTGACCATGGGTCAGCCATCATGTCTGGCCCCTGGCTGAGCCTATGTCCTGGTGCTGCCCAAACACTTCCCCTTGTCTGTGGAAATTCCAGATGAATTTAGGAAGTGGGGCTTAATGCTAAAACTGCATTTGATCCCAAATGTCACCTGGGCTGACCTTCATCCAGTGCCAGGAGTTGTGGCAGCAGGCTGCTGTCTCCAGCCAGGGACAGCCACCACCCTGCCCAGCTGACAACACCCAGGGTCAAATTCCTACAGGCACCTGTCACTTGCAGGGCCACCAACAATGACCTGAGCCACACAATTAGTTCTCTTTGTGCATTTCCTCTGTGTCTGGGCCTGGGAACGCAATGTTTCCAGGAGCTATGGAAACACCTGGCTGGCTGTGGCACTGCGGGTTGCTGGCTGTGGGAGCATCCCAGCCCCGGGTGCTGCTCGTCCTTGCCACCTGCAGCCATGAGAACAGGGACTGTCTCATCCCGCTGTGGGCAGGGGGGACCAGAGTAATGAAGAAGCAAAAGATGATCGACCTGAGAGCCTGCTGGGGCTGAGAAAGTCCAGAGCTTTGTGCCTCTGCTGCGGGACAGGCAAGGTGGTGGCTCTGAGGCTGGGAAAGGCCATGGCAGCAGAAATGAAGGGGACCTGGAAAGGCTGTCCCGGGTACAGAGGAAGCTGGTTGGGGCTGTTCCAGCGGGAATGGGAAAGGCTGTCAGGGAGTGATGGATGTGAGCAGGAAAGGACACTCCAGCTGGGGACAGGGAAATGCTGTTCCGGCGGGAAGAGGGGACTGGTAGGGGCTGTCCTGGGGAGTAGAGTGAACAGAGCAAGACAATCCTGGGGGTAATGGGGCTTCCATTCTGGTGAGGACTGAGGAGGCTGATAGAGGCCGTCCTGGGGGGATTGTGGTGGCCATCAGTGGCCATCCNGCGGCGGCCACTCCTCCCGCCGCTCCGCGCGTCCCTCCCCGCGGGTTTGTGGCGCTGTGCCGGGGGAGGATGAACGGAGGATAAATGGTGCCCAAGGCGGACAGCGGCACCTTCCTCCTCCTCTTCCTCCTGGTGCTGAGCATCACCGAGCCGCTGCGGCCAGGTAGGGGCGGCGGCGGGGCCGGGGGTGCCGGGCCCGGTTGGCCGGCAGGGTGAGCCCCCGGGGTCGCCGGGGACAGCTCGGATCGGGGCCGGAGTGGCCCGGAGCCGGCCCCTCCCGGGAGGTTTGAGCTTTGCTGNGGTGGCCATCAGTGGCCATCCCGCGGGGGACCAAGGTGCCGGTGCGGAGTCCCGGGCGTCGCGGGGCGCTCGGGGCCTCTCGGGGCCGCCCCGCCACCGCCCCCTGCCGGCCGCCCCGNGAGCCGCTGCGGCCAGGTAGGGGCGGCGGCGGGGCCGGGGGTGCCGGGCCCGGTTGGCCGGCAGGGTGAGCCCCCGGGGTCGCCGGGGACAGCTCGGATCGGGGCCGGAGTGGCCCGGAGCCGGCCCCTCCCGGGAGGTTTGAGCTTTGCTGCTGCTTTATGCTTTAAACAGAGCCGGGACGCGGCCGAGCATCGGTCCTCTGTGCCGGCTGCCTGGATCCGAGGGAGCCTGCATTTGCCCTGGGAGTCAGGGTAAAACGTTCGTGTCAAAGTGTGAAAGCTTGGGTAGAAATCTACATAACCCTACGGGTAATGAGCGCAGAAAATCTGGTGACTAAGTTTTCAGGTGCTTGTTGCTTACCTGCATTTATGCTGTGGGCCTTGGATGCCTACACGGCCAGCCAAAATGCTTGCTTTCAAAGTGCCATTTAATCCTGCCAGGAAGAGAAAAAAACCTGCCGCATCTGGTTCGTCTTTCTGGTTCTGTTTGTGCTTCTTTTAAGGAAATAATTCAGCGGTGGAGTTTGTGCGCTAGCTGCTAGGCATGGTGCTTAAAATCTTAAAGATTATTAACTTAGGAGAAATGGTTGGTGTTTGTGGCTGGAAAACCACAGTTTTTCTAGGTATATCGCTCAGCTGGGTGGGTTTTTTTTGGGTGTTGAACTCTCTTGGAGCTTGGCAAAGCCCTCGGGTGTCATGGGCAGCTCTTGCCAAAGAGCATCAGTAGCCAAAGCGTGAGGCTGCCTGGGGTGGCTTTGCAGGTTTGGAAATCACCCTCCCATGGCACCAAGTGGTTGTTCCTGGGTGATACGTGCTCCTAGTAAATAGCAGAGTAAGAACCACGGTGTGCTTTGAAAGCCCCTTGTTCTTTCTCTTTGAAATAACTTTTATGACCCAGACTAATAAAACATAACAGTATTAATGAACTGCGTCTAAGTGAGTTCCCAGCAGAGCTGAAACACAATTGGGTCAGTGTAGGCAGAGTTATTGAAATAACTAACTTGGGTGTTGAAACGTCTCTGTGTCTGCCTTGTTTTGTTTTAGCTTGTTTTTTTGGCAGTGCAGTGTACGTACAGGGCTTATGATATGCACTTAAGTAGCCAAAAAGCCCCCATTGTGTTGGTAGCCTAGTATTATTGCAGCTAGAGGCTTTTATGGCTGAGAAGGTACCATGTAAAACTGATTTCAAGTAGCTCCTTTTTGCTGGCACTAAGTGCTACAGGCTGCTGGATTGCTGGGTGAAATGGTTCAGCTTACTCAGAGCTGTCTCTGTGCTTTTATAGATGGGTAGACTTGACCCTGAACTCTGCTGGTGTTGAGCACTGTAGCCTCCTAGAAATTAAAAAATGGCGTTTTTTGTGTTGTGTCATATTTGTCACTCCATTGTGATACTGCACCTCTGTCAGCAGCTGATGCTTGATGGATGAACACAAGTTTTTCACTTAGATTTACTTCATTAAGATGAATGATATTTTTCTATTGGTTCTCTAATGTACCTGCTTTACAGATCTGTGGTGCTGTAGCTTCACTGGCAGAAGTGTCCTTGTGAGCAAACCTTAACTGATCTGCTCAGGTTCTACACCCCGGCTTTGAAACTTGTGGTGTTAGAATTCCCCTGTGGCAACTCCATAAGCGTTCCATGAATTTGATCAAGCCATATGTATTCCTGAACCTAAGGTGAAGTAATGCATCTGGATATAGTGTTGCAGCTGGAATTCCTTGCTGTATGAGGAGTTTCTGAGTTCCATTTGGAATATACTCATCCATCCTGTTTATGTGGTGGCTGAGCTGTCCATGGTGATGCCTCTCCCTCCTCCTCAGAGGAGAGCCTGTCACTTCTGGGTGGCCTCACAGCTCTTTGCTGATGTCATCTGGTTTTTTTGGTTTGCTTAGTTTAGTATCTTGAATCTGCTGTCTCAAATCACCCACTTGATAGATTAAGAGCACATGGTTTGATCCTGAAATGTGAAGTGCAAGCAGGGAAGACCTGGCTCATGCAAGTACAGAGGACATACAGAACCAAATTTACCACTTTAATCAGAGGTGAAGAAGTCTCCCATGTCTCCTCTGGGGAGAGACAGCAGAAAGAGAAGAGTACTTCGACTTAGAATTTATTTCCCAGGTGGTGTTTGCTTTACTTTTTACTTCTTTAAACCTGTGTGTTGTAGCAACTGTCTTTTTGGTTTAGGAAGGATGCCTGCAGCTTGCTTAGCTTAAATCTGTGCTTGGAACTATCAGATGAGTGCTGCAGAGTGCTGGGAGGTTTTATGTACTCAGAGATGAATGTGTAGTCCCTTCACAATTCAGTCTCGGCAGATCAGGCATCTCTTTGTATTTCCATGTTAATTTGACACTAGCTTTGTATCCATGTTCTTGCTGTGCTCTTCAGACAAATAAAACCTTCTTTTAAGCCTCCTCAACTGTAGTATCTTTTCATGCACTGTGAAAGGCAGTGATTTTACATGGGCCTATTTTTTTCTGCATTTAGAGTGAGGTGGTCTTTAGTAAATCACGGGGAAATTAATTAAACTTTCTTTTTTTTTCCACTGTTTTTTTCTCTCTTGGTTACATGAGTCTGTTTTGTGCTACTGCCATCACTAACAGCACAAGGTACTTTCTGCATACCATGACATTGGCCCCAGCTGTGCAGACTTGGGTTCCTGAAGGCGCTGTGGGCAGTTGGCTTTTTCTGAGCCTATGAACTTGTAATAGTAATTTTGAGCCTTTGAGAATTGCCACTTGGATTTTTTTTTTTTGTCCCAGTGTTTTCATCTTTCCTGTTCTGTTTTGACCATGTCCTTCTTGTTTTGACTAGTTGCCTGCTTTAAAGTGCATTTTTGAAAGTGTTCTTTTTTTTTCAAAGTAGGGCATTTCTCCTTTAGTTGTGTTACTCATTGTTTTTGGAATCTGCAAATGTGAATTGAAGCTGAATATATCAAACTCTTCCAACTATATGGGTGTAGAGTGAAGGACTAACTTCATATTTCCTTTAAACACTTACTGATTTTACTCTATCAGTTGTTTTTTGGGCATATTTACCATGGTAGCATTTAATTTAATAAAATATTTTCCAGGACAACTCAAACCCATCTGCTTCAGGTTATCTGACTAGCTGGCTTAGAGGGCTGATGTCTTTGTGTGAGGAAATATTTCAATGGTGTGTTAACTGAGTTGCAATAAGCTGTTCTGGTGCTAGCTCAGATTTTGCCCGAGTTTCTGAACCAGTGCTTTTCTGTCAGTTGCTGGAAGAGCATCAGAGATGTAAATTGTTATGAATTCAGTCTTTCACAGTTTGAGAATATTTAGGAAGTTTCTTTTTCTGTTGACGTCCCAATGCATCCCACTGAGAAGCAGAGGTTTTGATGTCTTTGTGTAGCATTGGGAGCTTAAGCAGTCTGGGATGACCACGCTGACATGTTTCAGAATACTATTTAGGGGATTAATTAAGATCATCATCACTAAAGACAATAACATGTTTTCATATTTCTCTAACAAGATACTGCTGCTTGCTAATGGAAAACACTTAAACATGGTCAGGCTTTATATTGGATTTTGTAATAGTGGTTTAGTACAGAGCCTTGTGAATGTAGGTCATCGGGCTTTCTTATTAGAGCATTTGCCAGGCAGCTAAAAGCCAATTGAGTTCTTGTTCTTGCAGCGTTTTTTCTCCACTTCAAAGCCAGCTAGAGGAAGTAATTTTATTACCCAAGTTCTGTTTCAAAAAAATATTGCACAACGTACTTAATCTGCAGTGCTTAGAAAGACTTGCCAGTGCAAGTGGTCTGGTTAAAACCCCACATGCAGCTCACAGTTGGAACTTCCCATATGCTTTGGAGCTTGCTGGCAGCTGCTGTTATGCTCTTACAGGTGGGGTGTTGGTGTTTTGACATGATACAGCTGACAAATGTGTTCAGATTGCTAATTCTTACTTGTCTTTTAGTCAAGAGGTGTTGGTCTTACGTGCAAGGCAGAACTCATCAGAGTAGAGGTTTAAGCAAACCTACAGTCAGCATGGTTTCAAGGTGATCCACTGGTGTGCTGTGACTGGATGGGTCTGGTTTTGTCCAGTTGAAGTGTATTGATTAATTCAAATGGAGACCCAAATATATTGATCATAAAATTTGCTCTGGCCACTGTTTCTCTTCTCTGGAGAGACTTTGTTGGTAGGCAAACATGAGCCCTTATTTTGCTCTTTGTTCACTGTCTCCACCTTAGTGAGAGCTGTGGTGAGTGATATTTATTCAGGTTCATGTTGTCTCTAGCTGCAGTTCCTGTCTGTGTATTTAGGTGAATTCCCAAGCGGAAGGTTCTAGGAGTGAGGGGCAAAAGGGTTTTTATCACACCTCCTCAGTTAATTTTGCTGACAGTAGGGCTTGGCCTGTCTTCTAATCTGGTGTTTTTCCCCCTCATCACTTTGCTTCTTAATCTCCTGGTTTTATTTTTCTTCCTACTGTTACCTGTTATTGAGTTCTTGTCCTGATGTTCCTTGCTCTGCCTTTTGTTGTTTTTACAGCTGCAGAGCGAGGCTGATGGATGCAAAAAAGCTTTTTTGTGGCTGATCTCAGTGTAGCAAAGAGACAAAGCAGAAGGTATCAGACCTTATTAGCAGGTCTGATACTTTAAGACTGGTAATTCCTGATGTTAATTATAAAGCAAAATTTTTGAGGTGCAAGCTGTGGCTACAAAGTAAAGGAGAAAAAAAAGGAGTCAGTAGGCAGGGCTGTTTGCATTGCTTTGGCTCTGAGAAGTAATAAACCAGAGGGGCACCTTGGGGGTCTGCAAACACATGACTTCTATGTCCCTGCAGTAGGGCTGGGGGCAGGGGAAGGCTGGTCCAGAACAGCAGAAGTGGTGGAGGATAGAGCACTATCACAGCCTCTTTCTGCAGCAGGAGGAGGCAGCTGTGCTTCTTTCTTGGTATGTGAGGGGAAAGGCACAGCTACACTGAAGAGAGAGGAATTTTAGATACCAAGTGTGAAAGATGTAAAATCCCCTGGTGAATGTCAGAAAACCAGTCAAGTCTTCAATGAATCATGCTGTCCCCTGGCATTACTTTTGTTAGGGCTGCTGTTGATGTTGAATTGTAATGTAAGAGTAGTAGCTATCTCTGTGGTCCATCTCTGAGCAATGCCTGGGTCTCTGGGTTTTTACGTGGTGATTTCTTGCAACTTTTTAAAGTTCTTGTTTGATGCTGTGAGGTGCATATGAATAACTTTTGTGATTAGCAGAACTTCCCATTGTGCAGTGCAGACCTGCACAATGTACCCTGCTGTACCCTGAGTGGAGCTTCTGATACCTGAAAGTTCTGTCTGGAGCAGAACCTAGAAGGAACTGAGTGGAATCACAGCTCCTGCCCTTCAGGGCTTAATGTGTGTGCTCAGGGTTGTTTTGTATTTGGACATGTGCATTGGGTTCTTGCAGTGGTAGCCTGGACAAGGAAGAGCTTAGCTAAAAAGGGTACAGAGCACAGCTAATGGCAGGCTCAGTGAGAGGCTCTGCAGATCTTTGCCTGTGTGATCTGATGGGTTAACTTGTGATGGGAAGAGCCTTGCTAATCTTTTATTCTGTGTAGGCTGATAGAAAGTTATGGCTAGAAGGAGTATAAGAGATGGGGTTGTCCATCTTCCTGTCCCAAAAGAAAATCTGGCAAACCCAGGCAACTCCTGAAGGTGTTTGTCAAGCACATTGTTAATGATTTCCTGTGATAAAGTCCAAACACCAGATTCTTTTGGTAACTCTAGTTGCCAGTCTGTTCTGCAGTTATAGTTTATTTATATAAATGCAATCTAATGCACGGGTCCCTCATAAGCTGCAGCTTTAAAGAACAGATTCACAGTTTTCCAGGACAGTTCAGGTGCCAGTTTTTCTGTAGCACTAAGTGTGGTGGGTGCCTGCCAGTGCCCAAACCTTCCTGGCTTTCCACTCTCTGGAAAGGTTTCTGTCTCGTGCTGGATCCTTGCACGGCAGCCTCACCTGCCTGCACTGCAGTTCAGTGCTGGTTTTGTAGAGGATCCTGAGTCCAACAGGAAATAGGCATCGGTGGTGAAGTCATTGATTTGCTGCAGCAGGACTCGAGCAGCTGAGTTGCTTAAAAACATGAGTTTGGGATTAACCTTTAATCCATATTCTCTGAACTGTGAAATCCTCTGGCATCTTGCGGTTTCCTGTGAAACTTTATGTTTTTCTTTGTTTTAAAGGGTCAGCCTGCTAATTCTGGATTTCATGAACAGCGTTTTAATGGTATTTGCTACATGAAGCTCCTAAGAAAGTTATTAGTACTGTTTTCCTGCCATTCAGAGAATTTAGTAATAGAATTTCAAGTTTAATGGCAATTGATAGTTGCTTCATTATCTATAGCTAAGCTAAATAACATTCAACTTCCTACTTCATTAAAATTGGTTGGTCTAACATTATATTTAGCTTCTGTTTTGTTTATTGATTATTGTACTTGAGAATTATCAGCCAGCTCAGGGGGTGGAAATGTAGAAGTAGCTTTTGGTGGCTGCTCTTGGGTTATTCCCTGCTCTTTTGTCCTTTAACTGATTTTTCTTTGTCATATTTTAATTTGTGTAACTCTTTTTTTCCTATGTTGTCTTCTCTTTCATACACTGCCTCTGTTGTGCTTCCTCATACCTTTCCCACTATAGGAGCAGTTACTTGGGGTGCCCAGTGGAATTATTTGAAAGTCAAAGCTAGTAGAAAAATGGGATGAAGTTCCATTTGTAGTAGAACAATGCTGAGTGTTCTGGGCTGGCTGCAAAACTGCGTTGGTGTTGTCCCTTAGTATTTCTATGTCTGGTCTGTGTTAATATTTCCTTAGCCATGTGAATAAAAAGATTTATTCTGACTTAAGAGTAACGAGAAAACAAATAACCCTGCTTCTAACACCTGCTGGGTTTGAGTTTGTGCACAAGTAGCATTTTGCCTTGTATATGTTAAACCTCTAAAACTTACTGCAGCTTGTTTAAATCTAGGTATGGTCAAAACTGCGTTTGTGTTTTCTCTCTGGATTTGTGGACATTTGATACACTTAAATTGCTTTTCACTGGTTAAAACCAGTGGCATAAGAGTACTCTATTGATGAGATCTGGGAAAATCTTAATGAAATGTTTGGAATCTTGCAGGAGGGAGATCAGAGACTTGAGCAGAAGCATCATGCCACCTCAATTCTGGCAGTAAGCAGATTGGAGGAAACGATTCAAGAATGCTGTAGTGCCCATCTTTGTCTTTCTGAGCAGTAATAGAATTGAATGTAGTTTTTCTATTGATGTGGCAGCTAAAAAATGGCAAAGAGCAAGTTTTGTGGCATAGTACCTGACACATGGGCATAATAGATGCTGAAGAGTGCTGGCAGTACTTGAGTTGTTAGAAGGTGTGGGGCATGAAAGCTACTCTGAGTGCCTTTTTACAGTTGGGTTGGATCTGTATTTGCTGACTTCTGGTAGAACTATTAGACTTAGGAGTTTGATACGTGGAATTTCTCCTCAGGTATTTGTTTTGCTGGGGAAGAGGGAAGCACAGGATCTCATTCAGTGTGGACAGACATAGCTGTGGCTGACACTGGCCACATTCCTGCTGTGTTGGGCTTCAGTGGAGCAGGGGAATGCTATTCAAAGCATGAGCCATTTGCTCCAGTACAAGACAGCCACTGCACCAGCTCCTGGGCAAAAGATAAAACTGGGTTTCTGTATTTGAGGTCATAATATTTCTGTGTGTTGAATTTTTGCTCTTTAGTGTTCTAGGTGCTTGCTCATCGAGTCTTGTACAAGATGTGAACAGAAGTGAAACAGGAGCAAAAGCTTTTTTTAATGTGACCTGCATTTCGATAGTGCTCAGGCACAGCTTTCCTGTCTCCCTGAATGGTTAGGTTCTTGTTTAAGACCTTTAACTTTCTTAGGGCCCTGTAGAGAATTTCTTCCATGTTCATTTGGTTTAAAAATTAAAATGTTAGTTTTTGAAGAGTGGTGTAGTTAAAAAATACCTGATTTCATAGGTAGAACTTTGTCACCTATTTGCTTTAAAGACTACTGCAATTCCTTATGTTTTAGTTCAGCAAAGTTTTTAAAGTACATACTTAGCTTTAAATTGTATATTTTCATTTAATTTGTTAGGATTGCTCATGTGCTGAAAGTTTAAGGAATGTGCTTAAATACTGCTGAATCGTGTGCTAAAAAAAAGATGAGATAGGAACTTTTTTTGTTTTCCTGCAAAGAAGGAACATGTGTTGTCTTGCTGAAAGTGAATGGGCTTGCTAAGTAATACTGCTGAAATCTGGCAATTCCTACTTTCGATTTAAATGGTGGCTACAAATTAGCCTTGATTGCTCTGACAGTTCTTGAATTGCTGTTACCCTGTTTCATCTGGGTACTCTTCTTGTTGAAATGTGATCTAAAGAAAATACTAATTCAGTTAATGTAAAATTTTGGATTTGAATTTTTCCTCTGAGGAAAATGAGTTTCTGTAGAGTAGTTGCTAGCTTTTAATTGCTTGGTTGGGGTTTTTTTTTGTGGGCTTGAGGTTTGTGTTGGTTTTGTTTGTACACCTCTAGTTTATTTGGTCAAAGGGAATACAGCCTCTTCCTCTGCTGATTCTCAGTGAAACTGTTTTGTATATGAACAAATACTGATCCAAACTGTCTTGGTGGGATGTATTAATCTTGAGAATACAGGAAGAGGAGAGGAACCATCTCACATGCCTAGATTTTCTGGGGAGTAGTTCTGGGTTGGTAGCTACCAGGTAATAGCTTTAGATATAGAAGTACTTTGAGCTGTGGAACCCAGGTAGTTGAAGGATCTGTGGTGTGTGTGGGATAATCCAGCTGCCCTGACCTGGTGTATGGATTGCAGGGAGAAAGCACTGTTGTTGATGGTGCCCTTTTCTGGACACAATTGATGACTTGCTGAGTGTATCACTGCTCCTGTCGTTCTTAATGGACTTTTTCTGTGTTGCTTCATTTCTTGGGAGAATTAGTATGTTGTGTGTGTGGCTGTATTTAAATTCTGTATGAGGAACAGTGCTGTTTACTCAGCACTATTTCCTGTGAGCGTGTTTTGTGAGCAGTGGGGCTTTGATGCAGCCTGGACTCCAGAGGGCTTGTCCATGTCCCTGTACCTCCTCTGCTGTAGTACCCTTGCTTGACACTGATTTAATAAGGCCGTATCTTGCCTGTGTCCCTCTGCCTATCCACAATATAGTCTCTGGCATGGAAAAGCTGGGAGTCCTGCAGGGTGTCTTGCAAAGGTTCAGTTACCCCAGCTCACCACTTCCCTCTGCTGCCAGCTGGGAAACCACCTCCTGGTGGTGACAGTGTGACACCCAGCTATGCTGGCGGGTTGGCACCTGCTGAGCAGTGCAAGCCATGTGGGGGTTTCCTGCCCTCTGAAGCTCAAGAAGGTCAAAATTTCCTTCCCTTGTGCTAGCTTTGGAAAGACATACACTGTCTTTTCCTGGTTTTGACTTTTCTTAAGCTTGCTTGAAATTGTTTGGTGAATTTGTGAGGTGTGATTGGCACTTTCACTGATCAGCTTTCTTTAGGGAAAGGGTAAAAAATTTGGTGCTGCACAGGTTTAAGTCACTTGTCACTGTTGTACTAAAACACTGAAATCCTGCCTAAGGCTGTACAAAACACTCCAAGTCCTGAACAAGGCTGTTAGTATGGAGAAACTGTAGGCTTTAATTTTGAGCTATATTAGAGGCTTCTTGAGTACCAATAGCTTTGGGTTTGTTTGTACTGACTGCTCTTTGTGCCTGTGCTGTATTTTGCTTTTCCCTTCTGCCTCTTTACTTATTATCATAATATAACAGTTTCTTGGGGGGGAGAAGCACAAGACTGTTGCTTAGCCTGGTATTCTCACTATGAAAATAAACTGGTTTTCAGTCTGGAATGCTGCATTGCCGTATTCACAGTATTCTTTCAGCTTGGTTCAAGTAGCAAGTTTTGTTTTCTCTTTGGTTTTAGCAGTGCTGGAGAATTGGGAAGTACATTTTTTCTGTTTCAGTCTTAGGAATAAGTGCCCACTTCCATGGAGCTCAAAGTCTGTATTTTCTAAGTCTTAAATTACAGCCAGGATTCCCATTCAAGAAGCTCTAATGTTGTTGCTTTGGCTGAATGCTGTGTCTGTTCCCTGCCTTTGCTTTTTTATTTTTTGCAGTTGTTTTGATTTCTCTCTCTCTTTTCCATCCTTCCTGGCCTTTAGTTTGCCCTCCAGACAAAGAGCAGACAATGAATTGCAGTGAATGACACTTGCGAGCAAGGAAAAACTGGGTCAGTTCCAAGCTTGTGCAGGGTGTAGGTATAATAAGTATAGAGTCATAGGATCATTTTAGTTGGAAAAGACCTTTGAGACTATCTAGTCCAACCATTAACCCAGGACTGCCAAGTCCACTAGTAAAACATGTCCCGAAGTGCCACATCTACAGCTCTTTTACATACCTCTAGGGATCGTGACTCCATTTCTCTGGGCAGCCTGTTCAATGCTTGACAACCCTCTTGGTGAATAAATTTTTCCTAATGTCCAATCTAAACCTCCTCTGATGCAATTTAAGGCCAATTCCTCTTGTCCTATTGCTTGTTACTTGGGAGAAGAGGTTGACCCCCACCTTGCTACCACCTGCTTCCAGATAACTGCAGAGGGTGGTACGGTCTCCCCTGGGCCCTGCTGTCTGGGAGGTTTTTTACTGAGTGAAGAGTACACCCCCTGAACCATGAGCTGCCAGTTTATCCAGGAGAATGCTGTGGCAGGTGGTGTCAAAGATTTATTAAAATCTACCAGGTAAATGACATCCACAGCCCTTCCCTGGACCACTAAATGGGTCACCTTGTCCTAGGAGGAGATCAGGTTTGTCAAGCAGGACTTGCCTTTCATAAACCCGCGCTGGCTGGGCCCGATCACTTGCTTGTCCTATGTGTGCCATTTGTGAAGGATGATCTGCTCCATAACCTTCCCTGGCACTGAGGTCAGACTGACCAGCCTGAAGTTCCCCACATCTACCTTATGACCCTTCTTATAGCAGCTGGCTGTCATACTTGCTGATTTCCAGTCAGCTGGGACCAACTGAGCTGGCCAGGACTGCTGGTAAATGATAGAAAATGGCTCAGTGAGCACTTCCACCAGCTCTCTCACTATCCTTGGGTGGATCCTGTCCAGCCCTATAGACTTGTGTGTGTCACCTGGCCGTAGCAGGTCACTTAACATATCCCCTTGGATTGTGGGGGCTTCATTCTGCTCCCTGTCCCTGTCTTCCAGCTCTGGGGAATGGGTACCTGGAGAACAAATATGAGGAAATGAGGGGAAGGAGACTGCAACCATTCCTTACTGTGCTGTAAAATCTTTTGATGGATGTTGAGGTGGTCTAGCATAACTTACTATGACAGAACACTGAGTAATACTGAATGTTGATGAGTGTTATTCATTAAGGATTTACAGTTTTCAGCTGGAATGCTGTCACAATTTTAATTACTTCATGAAACAGCATGCTGAGCTTATGCAGAAAATGCCAATGCCTCTAACATGTATTATTTATTTTTGGAACTGATGCATTCCTATTAAATGGGATTATAACTTCAGAATCTCCAATTTTCAGGAGCTGGAATTAGATTTGAGAATAGGTGTGGGCTGTGTTTTGGCTATGAGCATGTCACGTGGCCTTTTTTTTTTCCCCCAGGCTCTGTGCTATTAGGTGCTGTTGTGTTTTCATACTCTCCTGCACATACCCAGGCCATGATGAACCAAAGCTACATGATCTAAGGGTACTTTCTAAGCATGTTTTCAGTATGGGTGAAATCACCAAGCATTTTATCTTCTGTGGAATTTAACATGGAAATGGAATGCTGTTTTTGTCTAGCTTTTATTTCTTCTGAAGGTTTTTAATTTTAATTATTCTATAGGCTTTTAATTTGAAGAACAGTAAATAGAATCAGTTTTATTGAGAAGCTAATAAACTATATATGAAATGGGTAACTGATGGTGACACGTGAGCTTCTCAAATAGTTTTCTTCTGTGGAAGAGATTGGTGTTATAGTCTGCTTTCCTCCTACTATGACTTTGTTATGAAATACTGTATTTATTTATTCTGCTACACTGAATGCAGCAGTGGATGGTATAATGATAAACTCAAAAATACGTAATGGACGTCAGATTCACCAAGTGACACAGAGACCTGCTGGGAAATGAATGGTTAGTGGTAACTTTTCTGAGACCTGGAGCTGAGGGAAATACCATTTACATATGGCTTCTCTTCCCTGAGAGCAGAGCCCTTGTGTGGGATTGGGGGTACCTCAAAGACAGGTTAGAAACAAGAAAACCTCTTTGAAGACTGAGTCAGAACATCCCCAGGTGCAGTTGGTAGTGAGCTGCTCTGTCCCTGGGAGCTGTTCAGCACCTGGCCTTGGCCACTGCGAGCAGAGGTGGGGCACGATAGCCCTGCTCCTTACAGGCTGGCAGATTTTCAGGAATTTTGTGAGAGATACACTGTACCTGCTCCAGTGAACTTCACCTGTGGACTTGGGAGGCATCCAGGTTAGGGAAACTGCTTTTTAAGTACAGGTGATTACCTTAAGGACAGTTTTTTCATGCATCTGCTGAGGACTATATTATTATAACCATCATGATACTGTTGTGTTGGAAGTATTAAGAGTATTTTAAAGTTTATGTTACTGCAGTAAATACCAGTCTAGAGCAATATTGATTGTGTTATGCTTCCTCTTGAGCATAAATATTAGATACAGAGCGGTGTGTGTTTGTTTGATGGTGGTGGGTGTGGTGTTCCTTCTCCTGTTTTTTTCTGGTGCTTGTTTGCAGGCATTTGGTGAGCACTGGTGTTCAGCAGAATCTCCAGGAGTGAAGGACTTAGGGAGCTGGGTTTTTTGCTGGCAGGGACTGGGATCTGATCATACTCATGCAGTGTAGCATGGCCCAGGTTACATAAAAACAGTGATTTAAGAAAAAAATGATTTTCAATTTTCGTAAACTTATTGCTAAATTTGTTAAAATATGGAAGGATAGTGCAACATGTAGGTGCAGGTCTTAAGTATGTAGGTTGAGTATTACAAAACATAAGAAAGACCTGTTGGACAAGTTAAAATCTGAATAAGAAGAGTTACTGGTCTAAGCACTTGTAGTTAGAGTTTTTGTTAATGCTTAATCAGCTTTTGATGACTGTAATTGCCTCTTGAAATCTGAACAGAATATTCCCTTACAGGTTGGTTCATCTGGTCTGGGACAATGAGTGACTTACACTGAGAAAGGAGGAAGTATTTTTATCTTTTGTTTTCCTTTGGTCTGTAAATAAAAATTATGCCAGAGGATTTACCATGTCCAGCCTTGAGAAATGTGATCAAAATAAACAAAGTAAGTTTGATGTGCACAAAACCTGCCATTGTTCATTAAAAGCTTATGTATAAAACCAAACCATGTACTTCAAGCTCATGTCTTCCAGTACATGAATTTCAGAGTAATAGCTTATAATTGAAATAACTTTAAATGCTGGGTGTGCTTTTAATCAAATCTCAATTTCCATACAAATGAAGCTCAGCAGACAAGAACAATTAGTGTAGCAAATAAAAAATGACATTTCTTTGTGTTAAAAACTGAAATAGGTTCAAATCTATACTTGCTGTGTAAACATTAACATCTAGTGCATCTGTAGTCTTAGCTACTAAAAGACTGTCTTAATGTATCAGACTTTACTAACTAGTGAATCCTTTAATAAAGGAAAGCTTAGTAATTGCAGCCAGAAGAACCCAAACTTTCAAAATCAGTAATTGTAGTCACTGAGTTTAATTTCTGTATCAAAGCACTTTGCTGAATTGAGAGTTATATTTTGGAGGCTTTAGTTTCGGCCTCTGGTTCCTCATCTGTGCCTCTGAATTTGTGAATTGCTGTGATACCAAGGTTGTTGTACTGCTGGGAGGTTTATATTTTAGAGCTAGGAACATAGGTGAGGAGTCTGTTCTGTTTGTCAGAGATACATTTCTACTTCAGGATCTATTGCTCCTTTTCCCACAGGTTTCTGTAGTGTTAATCTTTGATGTCTTGAAAATATAAGGTTGAAATTTAGATTTTGAGGACTTTGATGTGTTCACCTAATGCTTTACAGTAGATGTTTATTACATATGCCTGAGATAGGGCCTCGTCTTTTTTATTGGATGTAACATTTCTTCCAGATGAATTTCTTTTGTATCTCTGTCTTCAATTGAAGCAGGATAGATAATCCTGCTAAAACATTATCAAAGTTTTCTCATTTACCCAGCAGCTTATCTTTGCAGGAAATGTTTACAGCTGCTGGCTTTTGCTCATTGCCACAAGCTGTTTCCACCCCTGCTCCTTCTGTCATCCCAGTGGTGTGTGACCTCATACCAGCCTTTTGTGCCTCAGAGCTGTGACCCTGGTCCTCACTTGAGGCTTTTCTGATGCTGTGGAGGTGAAAGTCCCAACTGTTTAAATGTTTTCTGTTAGAACAAATGTTTAAAACAATAGACACATTAGTAGATGTTCTGTCTTTGGTGGGAGACAGCTATTAGGATGCCCCAGTTCCACATTAATGGATACTGGATTTGTACAGCTGTATTTCTGCTGAATTAGCTGGAGCATGCAATCTTTCTGGTTGCAAGGGGACAAACCAGCACTGATCTGACTTAATGTGGACAGACAGTAGCTAATTTGATCTAAAGCTTGCTATTTCAAAGCCAACTGATCACATTCATGTAGGAAACTGAAGCAGCAAGGTGAACTTGTTTTGAATCAACACTTTTGTCTCACGTTTCTGTTACAGCCTTACTTTGGTCTTGGAGGCTCTAAAATGAGATATGCTGTGTTGAAAAAGTAGTTTCACTACTAGAAGAATATGGCTTCTCTCTACCTTTCTTTAAAATAAAACAATAGTTTTGAATAACCATTTATTCCTTATGTCTTGCATAAAAAGGGGGAAGATGAATAAAAAATTAGTTGCAATTTAGATGTGAGCAGGAGGTGTCTTAGTCCAAATGAACCTCAAAAGTCTTAAAAAATGATGCAGAAAATACAGGTTTCAGGAAGTGTAATGCTCAGGGCAGCTCATTGATCAGTGTGCACCTGCTGCAGGAAGGATGCATTGCAGCTTCTCAGGAAAGCTGAAGGAAAATGTTCTCAATTACACAGAGGGAGTACATGGGGTTGTAAAACCTGAAACGGCTTCCTGGATCATTTTATAGTGGCCAAAATTTGTTTGTTTTGTGAAACACATGAAGCTGTCTGGAAACTAGAGGGAGCGTGTGTGTGTGTGTGTGTTTATTCGTCTATCCTGAAGTCCTTCCTGTGGATAATGCTTCTTGGAAATGCAGGCTTTTTGAGTACTTAGCAAAAAATCAGGAAATTATCCTGCTGTAAAGAAAATTCAAAAAGCTGGTTGACCTCTGTGTTGAAATACACAGTGAGTTCTGTGAAACACCTAGCATTCAACAAGCAATGGGCAAAATCTTCAGAACAAGAGCTCTCTGTGAGCATGTAAGCAACCACTTTGAAAGATGAGGTTTTTTCCTGTGTGAAACCTCCATTTTCCTGTTAGTCAAAAACCTTGTTGGCTTTGCTGCTGGCTAGCTTAGAAAAATATGTGTCAGCTAAAGCAGATGAAGGCCTCTTGTTTGTATGGCAGTGTTTAAATTGATTTATAATCTTGTAATTTCTGGTTTGATGAAGTAAATTTCCAACTGTTTTGTAAGTTTTCATTTAAATTTCGAATTACAAGCCCACAACTAGCCTTGGTAAGGCTTCTTTCAGATGAGTGACTTGTGGACGGGTTATATTACCTAATAACGTGTCCCAACAAGTTGATATTGGGTTTTTTTTGGCCTTCACTTGACAGTAAGTTTTATTTTGGGTTATATATTTACCTTGTAGAATTGATGGTCTGAATTTGATTTCAGTTTTTCTGCTCTTTTTATATCAAGTTAAGGAATTTCTTGTTTTCTGTATCCAGTTTATAGTAGAGAAACAGGTGAAGTGTTCCCAGAGAACACACTGTTGTTGCTTAATATTTCTGACAGACATTCGTTCAGGTGCAGGTGTGCTGGTGAATGAGCAGGCTGCTTGGGGTCAAGGGAGCAAACACAGTGTCATCATGAAAGCATAGAACCTGCAGTCAGGAGAGCTGCCTTCCTGCAGGTTCATCTTGTCTTGTTGTTTGGCAGACTCTTGAATTTTTCTGTACTTTGTTGTGACCGTGGCATGAGGATGCACTGGTTGGTAAGATTGTTGAGGGTTAATGTTGTAGAAGTGCTTTGAGATGGTGAAATGAAGAGACTGTCATGACACCTCACTGCTACAAGTGTTTTCATGTTCTTGCACTGCCTGAACTTTGTGATGTTTTCTAAGTTTATACTCTGTGTAGTGCAAAAACTACGATTGCTGCTATTTTCAGTGGTTTTATTGTCTCCTTTCTTCCCGACAAATGCCAGATGAATTTAATTGCTCTGCAAAAAGATTTCAGTGTGCTAAATTTCATAGTGTAGCATAGCAAAGACTGCATCTGATCCTTAAAAGAAAAAAGCCTTTTATGTTAGAATTGCATGTGTGAATCATAATACTGCTGATGTCACTTATCACATCATACGTGAATGCTGGGGGAGGTTGCATTTCCACATTTGCGCTTTGAGGCAATTGTTGATGCCCTTGGCTTGATGTTGTCTTGTGCTTCTGCTCCAACAACTGCTTGTTCTTAGCTGAACTTGTGCCATTATGTATTTACTAATGATTTTGAAAATTTGAAGTGTTTCTGCATTTAACAGCTGGTGGAAAGTATGATTTTAGTGCTGTGAGGAGGTGATAGTTTAAGGTACGTTCTTCATCCTTTCTTGCTATGAGTTAACATCAACCGCTGTGAACTGTGGGGGATATCTGGCTTTAAGGACAGAAATGTACTGATACTTTTGAAATCTTTGCTATTCTTCAAAGGAGCTGAAAATAAATGGGTGAAGAAACAGTTTTTATTTACCACACTCCTGGAAAGTACAAAGTCTGACCGTGTGTTAAGTGATTACTTGCATTCCAGGAAAGATGGATGGTCACATAATGTTGTTCTATTCAGTACTGCTCATACATCTTCCTGTCTCTTGTCCTGCCACTGGCAGTGTGACTTGCCCTTTCTGTGGTAGAGATGGGCTTAAGATGTTTTCATTTCTCTGGTGTTTTAACTTAAAAATAGGCTACTGACATGAAATGTTTCACAAGTTTCTGGAGACCAGCACATACCCTGTGCATCCTTGCCTCTCCCAAATATCTCCATTCTTGGGCTAAGTATCTTACAGCTTTGTTAGAGACTTTCATCTGTTTTTATGTCTGTGTCTTACTGCTGATGGCTATGGGTTGGGATGGCTCAGGAGGGCTTATTGACAGAGATTTTAATTTCACAGTATTTCTTTGTGTCACATTTCCCCCCTCCGCAGCAGAATTACGTAGCAGTTCATGTTCCTTGGTCTGAAATAATTAGTGCATCTGACAACATGATCTCCATTGGGAACAATGGTACAGCTGGTCTGAAAGGTGTTTTAATAGAAATGTTTTGTACTCTTCCATGTATCCACATTCTTCAGAGAGGAGTGTCTCTAACACAGGAAGTAATGACATTACAGCATGTAGCTGGCATTTTTTTAATGCCCATGATGCTGAGATGGAGTCATCCTTTTATCTGAACCAGTCATATGTAGTTGCACATAAAATAGTAATAGCATGTATGAAATTGCAGACAGAAGTATTCTTGACTGTTTCTCCCTTGTGCAGGCTGACATTCCTGATAGATGCTGCGTGATGCCAGAAGGCTGCAGAATAACTTTGTTCATGGGGTGTATGTGTGAATTCCATTGAAAGTAAGCAGTAAAAGAAAAAAATCAAGTTTATTTTAAAGTATTGAATTTTGCCATAACTGCAGGTGGATGCAGAGGAAACCTGGAGCTGGGCTGAGAGTAGTCTTTGTGTTAAAAGATCTACCACAGGCCCCAGTGTAAATTCTGTACTTGAAACAGTAGTAGCAAGATTTTCTAAGGAGCCTCCCACTGCGTCCTGACATCGTGCAAAAGTGGTGAGAGGAGCTGCAATCATTTACCAAATGGCACTCTTCTGTGGACTTGAAATCTGAATGCTTTTAATTTCAGCTTGAGGTTTTGTGTTTGTTTGATTTGGTGGTTTGTGTGTTGTTGGGTTTTTTCCTCTAAGTTAGAAGGAGATTTAATTAACTCATAGAGATTAGATTTGAAATTATTTAGCTTAAAAATATATTTTAAATTTTCTCTCTTGCTATATTGCACAAATGAAGCTTTTCCTCCATTTTTTACACTCCCTCCCTCCCTTCCCCCCACCGTTTTATTCCCCTTTCCCTCTTCAGGCTAAATAAATTCTTTCTTTATTTTTTTTCTGAGGAAAAGTAATTCTGACTGGTAATTTTTTTTTATTTTTTTTTNTTTTTTTTTTTTTTTTTTTTTTTTTCTATTTCCTCTGTGCTCATTCTCTGTTAGATGTTTGGGCTGAGTAAAGCTCTAAATGGGTGAGAACACTGGTTGTGCTGTCAGGTCTGTTTTGTTGCCATCAGTAGTCTGGCAGGTCCGTGTGAGTTCTTAGCATCTTGTGACCTGAATGTTTGCTCTGAGTAGGTGGTTGCTAAGAGGATGTGCCTGCTTTTATTTTTCTAGAAGAGCAGGTCTGTTCTTTACAGAGGAACCAGTAGTAGGACTGGATTTTAGTCTAACATCGAATTAGAAGCCTGTATCAATATGTTGTACCATTTAGCAGGTGTATGTGTATAGCTTTTATTGAGAGTGCCTGGTGACTGGGTTTATTATTTATTTGAACACTTAAATGTGACCTCTGTCTTGATTTAGCTTAGGCATGTGTTTCAAGAAGTAACAACTGCAATTACAGTCTGCTCTTACGTTGTAGACTGTGGGTGAGAGAATGCATACCTGTATTTTAAATTCTCTTTTAATAATTTCCTCTGCAAGACAGTTGCCTACTGGATCCATTCAAAGTCAGCATGTTTTACAAATAAACATTTTTTTTTCTGTTTAAAAAGGTGCTCGTTCTCTAGACATAAATTACCTGAGATTAGTGCAGCTCACTGAGAGGAAAATGTGCTAAATTGCTCAAAAACAATGGTTGGAAAATTGACAACTGCTGTCTAGAAGAAATATGGACAATGATGGTCAGGTGCAAAAGTGAGCCTGTGGATGGTGTTGGCACTGGCAGACAGGCTGTGAACAAGCTTAGAATTGTTCACTTTTGTAGACAGACCTTTTTCTTGCAAAAGTTTTGAGGGACATAAAATGAAGCTGAGTTATTAAGTTCTGGCATTTGATAGATGGAATTTAAAAAAAAAAAGGTTTTTAAAAAGTTGTACTTTTTATAATGCTAATTAGGTGTGACAGTGTAATGATGGCAAGTAGGCAGTGAACTCACAGAAGCAGGAGCAACATGTTTGCAGATAGTGACAGTTTCTAGTAAAGGATATGTTCACATGGAGAAATTCTGCAAAAGCTAGAAAGTGAAAACAGGTTAATGGATATAGATACTGTTTTACAAGTAGTTCTATGAAATGTCTCTAAATCAGATTGGGCATTTGTACAAGTCTAGTGGGTTCTGGCATACACAGTGATTAGAATGGAAATAGGATTCTGAGGCTGTTGCATAATCAAACTTAACTATCGAAGCATATTTTTGTTGAGCTTCAGCTCTGAGAAAATTGAGCAAGCACTCCTCAGTGCCCCACAAGAAATACATGGGTAATGCTGTGGTAATAGCTGCTCACAGGCATGTGAGATGATGTCTTGAGAGAATTATTTCCCATACCCCCCTGTCTGTTAATACCACAAACATGCAGTTCAGGACATGAAGTGATCTGAACTGAAGGAGTTTTTAACAGGCTGAATTAACCAGAGATTCTGTTACGCTTCAGTGATCTGTTACATGCCAGATAATTAATATATGTATAAATTTGCAAGAATAAATAACATTTCAAACAAAGCACCTTTTTTTTTCCTCTTTCCCAGAGCTCCGCTGCACCCCAGGGCAGTTTGCGTGTCAGAGTGGTACCATTCAGTGCATCCCTTCAAATTGGCAGTGTGATGGATGGCCCACCTGTGAGGATGAGAGTGATGAAGTTGACTGTCCAGGTAAGTAAATCTAAGAGAGTGCTCATCCCTGTACCAGCTTACTTCGCAGCAGTACTTTGACTCTTTCAGGTTGTTTGGTTATTTTTATTTGAAATTGGTGATTGTTTGGTAGAATTGTACCCATTATTAACAAAGACTGAGTTGGTTTCTCTTCATTTTGAGCAGCTAATAGCACAAACAGTTTTTTGCTTGTCTGAATTATCCTTCCATTCTCACAGTCAGAGCGGGTATTCTGAAGATGAGGAGAGTTTGTGGTCTAAAAAGAGACTTTCCTGACAAGGAAAAAATGTTGCAATTAAACTGAAGTGACACATAAGCCTGTGGTTAACTTTGGAATTACTGATTTGGCTGTATATCGCTCACACGGTGCTGGGTGGCATTGCTGGACTCGGGTAGAGAGCTTGTTTTATTGCTCCGTGTTCTGACTGTGCTTCTTGTGCTTAAGTAGAGAACTTTGTTCTGCCAGACAAGCTGATGTATTTGCACTTCATAAGCTCCTATGACCAATTGCCTTGAGGAGCTTGTCACCAGCAGTGGATCTCTGCTAAAGCTACTGGATACTGAGCTGTGATTAAAAACAAGCAAAGAAATACTGTGACTGTGCAATCACAATTTTGAACATTTTCAGTTGTTCTTGAAAAGCAGGCCAGTGCAGCTCTTTCTGTGTATATTAAAAAGTGAATTGAAAAATTCATTTTTAATAATTTTTTTTCTGTTAAGAGCAATGAGGCAGATATCTGAAAGCATGAATTCAACTGTGGCACAATTCAAAACTTCTTATTTTTACAGTGTGACTAAATTGCATTCAAAAACTGTTTTAAGAAGTTCTTTGCCAGTGAACTACTTAATTTTCTTGGCAGAGAATCACGTGAACTCCATGGCATTGCCGTAACAGCATTCATCATTGTGAGTTCTCAGCTATTTTAGAGAGGTGCTACCAAATAGTAACATTGATATTTTACAGTAACGAATTCTTTTAAATATTCATATTATCTAAAGGAATTAGAGAAATAAATCTAGCATTCAAACTTTGAAACTGTGCTAGAGCTAGCCGTCTCCCCAGTGTGTACTATGGACAAATAATTAAAATAATGTCAGTGCTCTTTTAAGAAAACTTTTTGTTAGTTTGTGTGTGTGAATGTGCAGTAGAGGGGAAAAACAGTCAGTAGTTTCTTCTGACACTGAAAATTAAGGTGTGCCATTGATAGTCTATTTAAGGATATTCTTTACAATGTAGATGTCCTAAAGAAAATTGCTTTTACAGCTGTGCTGTTATTCTTCCTTTTTAGCTAACTTTGGCCAAATGTAAAAAAGCTATGGACCTAGTAAGATTCTGGAGTATGGTGGAATTCAGTGACTAGGGGAAGCCAGAGTCATGTTAATGTTTGGATTTACTCAAAAAGCACTGAAGACTGCTTGTGGGAACATTTGAACTTCCACGTTAATAGAGAACTATTTTTATCTTCTCCTGTTCCTGATGTATTAATCAACTACTTAAGTTATTGCCTGGAGTATGCACCAGGATGGTGTTGACTAAGGACTGGAGTTCCAAAGAATGTTTGGTAGGAGGAGGATTTTATGGGAGTAACATTTCTCAGTACAAAGGTTATGGTGTTGTGTTTGGGGTAGGCCTCACTGGACCGTCTAGCCTGACATGATGAGAAGAACTTGAAGGTTAAAGAAATGAAATGTGAGATACTTTTGATTCACACTATGTCTGTGTACAGGAAGAGAAGAATAATATCTGTAAATACCAGAGGGGAAAATGCTGGACAGCAGAGAGAAGAAAGTATTCCACTTGATGAGAGGACTTATTAGATAAGTAATTGGTGAAAAGGCTGTGCTCAGTAAAACAGCCAGAAAGCAGGTGTGGTGTTTGTGAAAGAACTGAGGTATTTGCACAGTAATGTGAGGAGTGCAGCCAGCAAACCAGAGGAACAAGAACTACTCGTGTAGGATGTAAAAACTATTATACCTGAACAATAAACTTGGTGGGATTGCATCGTGACCTGCAATGGGTGTTGAAGGGCAGGTGTTACTCAGAGCTGTCAGGAACAAGAAGAGGTTGGTGTGCATGGGAATGCTGTGCTGGAGCATAAAGAGGAGTAGCATCAATGAAAGTCAACCTGAGGGCAGAATCAGCTTGGAAGAGCACAGTGTGCTTGTGTTGAGGAAAGCAGTGCAGACGTGGCAAGTCACAGGAGAGACTGACCTGGGACATTGGGGAGCTAAGGCTACTAATAATAGTAACGTAGTCATACTCAGGAGTGGCAACTTTCTTCTTTGGCTACTGAATTAACAAGAAATGATGCAGCTTTAAATTTAGAAAATACCTTTGGATTAGATGAGCAGTTGTGTGATGATTCAGCTAAATGTAAATACTTTAATTAAAAGTTCTTCCCTTCTATAAAGGCAATCTGAACACTAAAAGAGCTAGTTAGTGAAGCCACCTAGACTTGTGAAACTTGGAGAATTACAGTATCTTTAAATTAAAAGGCATGGAAACTCTCTGAAGCATGAAAAGAAAGCATGCAGGAAAGGACCCTGAATCTGGTTGGGAATCTTGTTAATCTTCAGCCTTTGAGCCACTAATGGCACACTCCCAACATGAGCAACTCGGAAGAGATCATTGGCAGTGAATTAGGGTTTTGTGGCTGTGTTAAAAGTGTGTTTCAATGACTACTTAGTCATGTTGGTGTTTTGAAAGGTTTATTACAAAGCCATTGTAAATTGTTTGCCACTGTTGGTTTACCTTTCTTAGGCCTAATTTCATTTGTGTTAGTAACAAAGGTCCTGTTAAAAGAAGAGGATCCATAATTAATAAATTAGTTCGGTAATCATGTATTGGCTGAAGTGCAAGAAACATTCCAAATTGTAAGATTTTTTGGTTTGAATTCCTTCTGGCATTTTTTTCAGAACACAATTAAGACATTAATTCATTGACAGTCTGAATAAGTGTGTGAGATTCCTATTTTTTGCTATATTTCTCTGAAGATTGTCATTATGTCTGTTTTTATTCTTACTGTCTCTTATCACAATGACAGTTTTCCTTTAAAACATGGAATTCTTTTCAGTCCCAGATTTTCCATGTGCAAAGTACTGTTCCCCCTGCCCTTCCCACTAGGCACCCATGTGTCAGTGGAATCTGTAGCAGTGATTACCCTCAATTCATCTCTCTGACAGACTAAAACCAGTGTCTGCTTGCTCTTGTGAGCAATACTAAAAATTGCTGGCAGGGTTTATTATGTAGCATGTGCCTGTGACTCGCTCCTACTTAAGCAGTGGAGCTTCGAGAAATTTGTGGACTCCTCCATGTCAACAGTAACTGATCCTAAAAATAGTTTGTCCCAAAGTGGTGTGTTCTGTGAAATGGTAGAAACAGGCATTAATATCTTAAAAAAGGACTTTTACAAATGAGAATTTATTCTTTCTAATCACTTTCTCTTATGTTTCTACACAAGCAATTAAAATGGAAACATAACTTTTTCACCTTTATAAAAGTTCTGTATTTAAACCTGTAGGAGGGAAGGGATCTGCAGTTTACCTTTTACTGCTTATTGGATTTCCAGCTTTGCTTCTACCAGAATATCAGATCAGCTTCTGCAGATATCCTACCTTCTTTGCAGGCCTTCTGGTCTAACTCATTTTCAGGAGGCTGAGCAGAGCAGGGTTTGGTATAGCTCTGGCTGTGTCTTCCTCCCAGACTGCAGACTTGATGTTTTTTCTGTTGCATATGAATGAAAATGGATGTCTTGAATTCGAGTGCCCTTCATAAATCCTATCCATATCAGTTTTACATCTTTCCCTTCTGATGAAGCAGCAGCTGCACCAACCTGTTTTGAAGTGATCAAAAACAGCTTTGTGTTTTATTTCACTAAGGATGTTTTGTATGGTTGAAGTGACTCTTGACATTTGTGCACTTTTTAGACCTTCTCCTTTTTAAAACTAGGTATTAATGATAAAAACCTCTGAGCGTTTCCATAACTTTCCTGAGCCCTTGCTGAACTCCTATTTTTTTTTCTACCCTACCTTGTGGTGTTTAAATTATAAGCTGTTTTCTGCCAGTCCATTACCTTGAATAGCACTCAGCACAGCAGGATGCTGTTCTTGCTTGGCATTGATGTCCTTGCACAACACATTTGATAACACACAGCATGGAGCTGCTTGATCTGAGAAGAATCACTCCTCTATAGGAACTTCTGATCTATATTTCCAAATCCCGAGGCACAAAGCTGGACTTAGTCTTGAAGTTCTCTCACCTCTCACATTACGAGATGAAATTAGAAGCTTTCTAAGCTTTCAGTAGGTAATATGCTGGACAGAAAATTTGAAGCTTAGAGGACAAGGCAGCTTTTATGTAAATTTTGAGAATCTGTGTGTTTAAACAGGAGCAACTCAAATCTTGGAACTAGCAAGATATGGCAAGAACTGGTTGCTTCACAAGCAGTTTATCATTTGACGTAGTATATACGTCCTTATGAAGAGTTTTGCTTGAGTGACTTGATATCTGTGATACAGATTTCCAAAAGGTAGAAGGAGCCGTCACCATGGCAAACATCCATTCTGAATTGGTAGCTCTAAGTTCTAAACAACTGAAAATAGCCACAGAATCACCACTGTTGGACAACTTGCTCTTGATGGATAGCCCTATACTTAGGCTGTAATTGTGCTGGAGCAAATTAGATAGCAACTGTAAATTGGAAGGAGCTGGGTGAATACTAATCGTGGCTTGATCCATTGGGAAACAGACTGGAGTATGCTTGTCTTCACTACAGTAATATTCAAAGAGTGAAAAAAAAGAGTGCCCCATGAGTTTTTCCTTGAACTCATTTTTTCATTTTCTGCACCAACTAGCCAGCAAATGACATTTCTGGAGTAATTATATAAAATGAAAGAAATAGATCTGTATCTGTCTTGGCTAGTAAAAGTACTGCTGTTGCTGTTGTTGCCTGTGTATTGCCTAGTATTTAGGAGAATAAAGATCTTGGAAAATAACTGATCTTCCAAATTTTCATCTTTCAGGATATGAAGTGTGTATGTAAGCACTGAAAATGATGGCTTTTTCCTTGTGAAACACTCAAACATGGTTAGGTTCTGATCTTCTGAGTTAAGTTGTTATCTAAAGATGAGTCCATGGCACTCTAATTTATTTTTAAAGATAAAATTATTTGTAAAAGAAAGTAGGAACAGCACAGAAAATTCTTCAACAGAGTATTGCAAAAGTGAAATAGAAAACCAGTCCAATTACACCTTTGCCACCAGAATCTGCAACAGCTTTTCAGGCCAGTGAAGTGACTTAGAGGCTTGTTAGTATCTCTTTATTGCCCTGGAAAAAGTTGTCATAGTTTCTTTTCTTGGGAGACAGATATTCAGGTCAAATAGAAGCAATTTAATATTTGAAGAGCACCAGTTTATTAAGCAGCTGACAGCGTGTGGCTTCAAGAAGTGACTTGTGGTGGCTGCTTTGTGCCACTTCAGTCCTGGTTTCAGCAGTGAATCTGCTGACAAGGGCAGATGCTGAGGAAGGAATGAGTTCTGCTTCCTGGGTGCAGGCTGATGGAACTCTCTTTGTGTAGGATCTGTGTAGCTATTTCTCAAAGCATCTGGCATAAATTCTGTTAATACAGGATGTTCACCTGTGCAACCCTTCCTTAACCTTGCATGTTAAAACCTGTGAACTTTTGTTTTATTCCTGGGGGAGATAAATTGTTAAGTCCTCGTGGGCGTTCTGTTTAGCTGCAGAGGGTCAGCCATATGGTGCTGCATCTGCTCTCATTTCTGAAAGAGAACTGATTCTTCATGTTTTTGGTTCTGACTGGTTCTTTGGGTTTAGCTGTTACCATTTAATGCCATGGGAAAATAGAGCTCCCCATGCTGAGCTCAGTAGAATTTGATAAAGCATTCTACATTAGTTAGTGTTATTTTTAAAGTGTTGCTATAACTGAAGATTTGCTTTTTCAGTGTCTCAGTATCACTCTGAAAATCAGTGTAAATAGTGCTACTGAACCATTAGGATTAAAAACAGATTCTAAAACTAAAAAGAGATTAGCCTTTAAAGTAACAAAAAATCAGTAATCTTAACTGTCATATTATTTTACCATTTTGACTCCTTTTAAATGTACACTGTCTGAGTTTCTTGGCACTGACTTCTTGCCTGTGATAAATAGCATATTCTAATACTGAACACTGGAATTTCTGCTTTATTCCTCTAAGACCATGCGAGTGTATTATGCACAGCCATTCCTTAATGGATGATCTCTGTAGACATGTAATTCCTAGGATAACGTGATAATTAAATAGCCCTCGCTTATCCCATTAACCCAGGGCAAACTCAGTGTGCTAGAGACAGATGAATGCAAAGTGACTCTGCTGTTCCTGGGCTCCAGCTAGGGATTTGTTTTGCTCATCAGTGCCTACATTTGTTCCAAGGAGTGCACTGTTCGATGTTGGGTCTTGTGGAAGTCTTTCACCCAGGAAATGCACTGAACAGCCTGCAGCTCAGGGTTTAAATTACCATGAAATTGCTGTGGACCTCCTGCTTTCCAAAGATAGTCCGAAAAGAAAAAGTTTTATTGACATGGTTTCATATATATTTCAAACAGATGTAGTTAAACCTGCTGAAGAAGACTGCCTAGCTTCTCTTTATTTGGGATCACGACTTTGTTTGTTTGGTTTAGCGAGGCTAAATGGAGCTAATCAGCTTTAAAGGAAAATAAGGAGATTTTTTATATAGAAATGAATGTCTACATAGCTATGTACTGGTTAAACCCTATTACCTTCAATAACATCTAGTAGTATTAAGTAACATACAAGCAGATATTTATAATACTTATATTCTTGGGTTTTTAATTTTTCTCTTTTTAAGGTTAATCCCTTGTTTCCACATTAATCTTTCTTGGTGCCCATCTCCATCTTTCTCTAAGGTTTCTCTCCACCGCCGTGCCAGCCTTCCTGCTTAGGAACCTGCTAGTTGTACTGGCTATTGTCCACCCTGCCTCCACCTGAGCTGGGTGTTCCTTATTTACTCCTGGTAGGCACCTAGAGCCCTCCAGCCCCTTTTCTTGAATAATCTTACACTGTGTTCTTCATAAGTTATTAAATCTAGTTGTCATGTACACCTGTTAACCCTGACACTGAGATAAGGGGGCGTGGGGTTTATTTCGAAGTCATCAGCTAACTTTTCCTTTAGAAGCTTGAATAAAAAAGCCTCGTTCTTCTGGCTGAAGATCAATCTCCTTTCCTGGTTTTAATTACATCCTACATCTCAGAGCATGTGTTGGAAAATGTATTGGAGGAGTTGTCTTATGTCCTTGAACATACAGCTGAGGAACAAAGCAGATGGGGGGTGGGTAGTTCTGTAAACAGGAACAGATACAATGTGCCGGGGATGATGCATTTGCTGAAGCAGTGGAAATGATGAGCAGCAAGTCCTGTGTACAATTGCAAGCTGGTGAGAATCTGCCAAAATATTTGGTTTACCCTGTACCACTCATGTAACGAGTTGTTGGTTCTTTTCAATTGAAGTATTTTACTTACCTGCTGAGTAAAATGGCCAAGCTGTTACTGCAGGGACCTGCCATCTTTGCTTACCTGAGTCATGTATCACATATGTCTTGAATTAAACCCAGAGAAAGTTTAATAAAATGAAATCTGCCTTTGCTTGCATCTTTCACCAGTACTAACTATTCCTCCTGGTCCCCAGTCTTGACAGGGGACCAGCGAACTTACCATGGGAAGGAGAATGTGGACTCGCGGCACGGTTGGGGGAGAGGAGGAGAGACCACCCGCTTCCACACCGTCAACGTGGCACAGCCCGTCCGCTTCAGCAGTAAGTTGCAGACTGGGACATCTGGGCCATCTTTCTGCTAATTAATTTACAAATTTAGGCTGTGTTAAAATCCAAAAGTAATAGTCTTCTCTGTTTCATAGCTTTTTGACCAAGCTTTGACATGCAGTGCTATTTCAGATATTTGTGCATTTCTTTTATGTATGTCCTGTGTGGTTTATATAGCAGACCAGTATGTGCAAAGAATGCTATGTCCCTATTAATCTTCTTTTTGTGAAACCAGAGTTGCAATTTTCTGTTAAAACTCATTGCAGAGTTGTAACAGAATAAAAAAGGATAAAAATGACAAAAGTAACAAAACAGAATGAAGAGGCTTGTGAACAGAACTGTGAATTGCAATGAATAGAAAACAATTTCTGAATTTTAAGTTTCTTAGGCAATGCAAAATTAATAGCGCAGATGCAAGTTTAAATGTCATCTTCCTGTGCTGTGATTCTGTTAGTCACCTATCACCTCCAAAAATTTTGGTCAAAAGCCCATGGGCCTGTTTTGTCCAGAAATACCCCAAGGCTTTTGTTTCAGGTTCCCTCAGTTGAGTTAATTGAGAGAAAGCAGAGACAGCAGTTCACACCATCACCTTCTTACTTCCTAAAGATCTGCCTTACAGTGGTGATTTTTCCAAAGCAACCAAGAGTTTCCCCAGAACTTCTGTCATCTTCAATGATTGACTCTGGGGGCAGGATTATATGAATGCTATTGAAACTGTAAGAGTGGGTTGAAAATTTCACAGCAAGTTGGATGTATTGCTAATCACCTAATAGAAAGACACAGTCGTTAAATTGGCCACCTCTGGGGTTTTTGTACTGCTTGTTTTTCCTTGGATTGATCAAATTTATTGGTTTTATAAAGATGTGCAGGGAAATGTCTTCCACAGTAGATGGGCAGTCTTAATTAAAGATTTTAAAGGCTGTGGCAATGTGATGGGACTTTACTAGGAGCTTAATCTTTCTAAAAACGTGTAGAAAAATCAACATTTATCAGAAACTGCAGTAAAGTAAGTCCTCAGGGATGTGGCATGTGTGCACCTCCTCCTGTGGAGGTGAAGTGCACACACTGTTGTGTGTCCGTGTCCCAGTGATTATTGATTAGGATGTGTTGTCTTAAAGATCCTAATTTGGGGGGAATGGTTTCCCTTCTATTCTTCATGTTTCCTAGGAAAGTGCCCAACAGGATGGCACCACTATGAGGGCACAGCCAGCTGTTACAGGGTGTATTTAAATGGGGAGAACTACTGGGACGCTGTGCAGACATGTCAGCGAGTGAACGGCTCCCTCGCCACCTTCACTGCAGACCAAGAGCTGAGGTTCATCGTGGCACAGGAGTGGGACTTGGAAGAAAAAGCATTTGTAAGGAAGGACCTGCGTAGGTGAGTAGGAAGAAAAGGACAAACATCTCATGTTACAGAGAATGGTTTCTGTGTGGTACAAATGCTGGTGGTTCAGTTTGTGTAGCAAATCTAATGGTAAAATTTACATCAGGTGAATAACCCAGTATGAACTGGTTGGCTGTTTGGCAGTGCCTCATCTGCAGTTTCTGTTTTAATTAATATTAACAGATAATTCAATTCAGTAGAGTCTTTTTATCAGCAGAGTCTTCTTATCTTCAGGTTGTCTTAGAATACTTCTTGTCAAGAATACAGGTATTCTTGAACTGCATCAGGGAAGGTGGATTTAACAATGACTGCTGCTGCACTGCCTTGTATAGAAATAATTATTTAAATTTTCCAACAAAATTTTGGTTTCCATGAAGTACCTGTAGCTCTAACAAAGAGCAACTTTGCAATAGGAATGAAGTTAAAAGGCATTTTGAGTTGCAACTACTGTGTTTGAGTGGCTTTAAATATTTCATTCTGTTAGTTCACAACAAACAATTCCTTCTTTTTCTTCGTATGGGTTTTTGTCACTCATGGGCTGCCATGAGAGATCACCAGGAGTGGTTGAGTAATGGTGTATTTCTGTCTCTGGAGAGTTAAATGGTTTGATCCAGAACAGTCTGACCTAAGTTGTTTATGTTCAGAAATACTTGATTTCTGGATGCTGCTGTGTGGTTTTTTGGGTTTGAGATACTGAAGTGCTGCCATGACAACAGAGTAAGGTGCTGCTTATGAGTAGAAATAAAAGACACAGTCAGTTATAATTTGTAAACCTAGAAAACTACTAAATATTTTATCAAGTATTTTCCTCTGTTCCTCAACTGCAGTCTCTCTACATTGCCACTGTATGGGCCAGAAAGATAAGGTAAAAAAGTCATCAGAATATTTTGAAAATTAGCTTTTACACGATGAGGTTCTGTGTTAGAAGGTTCTGTGTAATTTAATTTGGTACTGTGTTTTTGACCTGTATCTTTAGAATGTCACTTAATTTGTTTTGCAGGTTCTGGGTGGGATATCAGTATGTGATCACCAATCGAAATCACTCTCTGGAAGGTCACTGGGAAGTAGCTTATAAAGGTGAGTCTCTCAAATTGCTGCTTAGTTCAGTGCCCATGGAAACGGTATTAAAGCATGAATATGATTTGCAGGAACAACATGACTTCTTTCACTGATAGTGTTGAAATAGTGAAGGGGAACTGCTTCGCTTCACAGGGTAGAAGTGGAAGAGTTTAATACTCAACATATATCTTATTTTAAAGTTTAACAAGTTTCATGGGTTTTCATGCTGGCATGGAAAGAACATGTGTCTGTTTATTTGGGCTTTCCCCTTGACTAAGATGAGAGAAAGGAAACTACTCTGTAATTTCTCGTTCTTTGTGGTGAATGTTTAGATGAACTGCTGATTCCTGGTTCTAGTATTTGCAGACTAGTGTAGCGTGTTTGGAGGTTTTAGCTTTTTAAAAAAAATTGGTAGAGTTTAATATACTAAAACAACGCACTTGAATTTTGCAGAATTAACACAGCTTTTTTTTCTTTTTAAACAATTTCAGGTAGTTTACTTAAACCATGTCAGAATTTGTGTAATCCCAGAAATAAATCTCATTTTATATGAAAAACTGAACATTAATTTGGTGGGCGTCACTGGCTAAACCCTTTCAATTGCAAAACAAGCAGCTCCCTCTGCTGAAATTGCAAAGCTATGTTCTACACCTTTCATTATTAGCTAATTCAGTCGAGAGATTAAAGTCATACTATGAACTCTTACGTGTACACTTGCCTGTTTAATTCCTGTACTGGTTTAGGTAATGGAAAATTTATAACAAAGGTGTTGTTTTTCAAGCATCTGTGAATTCCAGTGTAGCATTTGTAAACTAATCTGAATAGGTTTTTTCTCATGCACAGTTTTCAGTATCCATGGATAATCTGGAAGGAGAATTTTCCTTTAGGTACAGACACATAATTACGATCAGAATTTTCAAACAGTTGAGTCTTGAAAAATACTTCCTTTGACATATGAATACAAAGATTCTCCTTAAAAGGACCTTTCCTTGCTCTTTGGAAAGCTGACTGCACTGCCATCTGCTGACAGAGTGGTCACAAGAGGGAGGCATGAATTACAGAAAAATCATCATAACTTTATCATTAGTTTTATTTAACTTGATGCATTATGTGAATTTAAACCTTCTCAATAACATATAATCTTCTGTTTTCAAGCTTTGTATTTAATAAAGAGATGCCTCTATGAAGTAAAGTACATCGTAACATTCAGTAGTTTGTGAAAAACTTTTCTTAGGCTTGTATTGACACAGACTCTGAATTCCTAATACCTATTTGAAAAGCGATTTAGGGTTCTATAGCTTGAAAATTTTAATTTATTGTTGTGACATGTGGAACATAAGCCCTCAACACCTTTTGCACTGTTTGGAACCCATCAGGATGCTGTTTCGTGAGTTGAAAGGACCAAACTGTGGCTGCCCTAGTGCATCCCCGCAAACATGGAACAGCTCTGGGGGCTGCACATCCTTGGAAGCACTGGTGGGTGCGTGGAGTGCCAGGCACAAAATTGCTCTGTGGGTTCTTGCTCCACTGGTAGCAACTGTGACCAAACTCAGTGTGGTTTGAGGAGGTGTATAACTATTGTCAGGCAAACCTCATGGGGCTCTGTGAAGCAGCACTTGTGGAGATGTTGGAGTATCACTCCTGGTTCAGAGTGACAGAATTACCCAGTACTTTGAAAACAGCAGCCTCTTTTCTGTGTGAGTCACCCCTTCCCTCCCAGCTGTTTGCCTTCTCCCAGAGCAGTGTTGCTAATGGGAGCTGATGCTGGAGGACTCTTTGTATTGGAGTTGGTGTGCATGAAATGAGTGATGTTACAGAGCCTCTCTAAAGCTTTACATACCCACAGGCTGCTAATGCCAGTGTATCTTGTTCCAGGCTCTACGGAAGTGTTTTTACCCCCTGAGCCTATCTTTGGTACGACTATGTCTGAAAAGGAAAACGTTCTTTGTGCCCAGCTCCAGTGTTTCCATTTTCCAACCCTCCGGCACCATGGTTTACACAGCTGGTTTGCTGAAAACTGCTATGAGAAATCTTCATTCCTCTGCAAAAGGAGTGAGTTGGCTTCAGTTCAGTGTTAACTGTGTTGTGTATTTAAATATGCATATAATAAGTAGCTGGAAATTGTTTCATTGCTCTTTCTAATTTTTGCCCAGGGAATTAGAAAAAAAAAAAAGGGTGGAGTTATATTTCTACTTGATTTTAATAAATAAGAGCATCATAATGTGTGGCTGTCACACAGTACAGAGTTTTACTTAATCATTAGGCAGCAGTATCAGCCCCAAAATAAACTTGGGGAAAAAAAAGTTTTTGTTTTTCTTTTTAAAATACCTTATTAGTAAACATTGCTCTTAAGTTATTAATTTCACATTAAAATGAGGAAACACTTATTTATGGCAAATTCTACTAAATCCTTTCCAGCTAATTATTAGACCTAGAAGGGAAAGACAAGTGGAGCTCACTGACTTAAAAGTGGGGGGGTAAAAAAAGGCTTTTGTTCTATGTCTTGCATTCCTGTGCTCCAAAAGCCTTGATACCAACAGAGGTATTTGCAGTATTATCAGGTAATATTAAACATTATACCTGATCTAGATGCTGTTTCTTTACAAGGAGAAATGTTGTTTAACTTGAGGGTTACACGGGGTGCAACTGATTGCCAGGGGAGTTGTGCAGCCTCTGTCCTCAGAGGTTTTTATGACCAGATTAGATAAAACCCTGAGCAACCCATTGGGATGTCATGGCTGACCCTGCTTTGATCAGAGATTGAGCTGGAGACCTCCTCAGGTCTCTTCCAGTCCTGTCTTCCCTGTGGACCCCACCAGCTGACCTGTACAGAGGGTGGAGGGGACAGGCCATGCTCGCTCAGCAGTCATTCCAGCTGCCAGGTCCCAGCACTGTTTTCTCCCTCTGGTTTTGGCACCTGCCTTTAGGTCAGTGGGCAAAAGTCAGCAAAGCATCCCCTGCTGGGCTGAGATCAGGATGCTGCTAGGACAGTGCAAGTACTATTGCCTGGCTGTCTTTTTAAGTCCTGGCCTGTTAAAAGGCCTTCAGATTTGGTCTAGAAAAGACCAAATCCAGCTTTTCCTAATACCGGGAAAGAGGAAGGGAGCTGCAGCAGGCTTTGGCAGTGAAGGTTAAGCTTCTCAGACCACTTGCTTTCCTCTGTCTTGGAGAGGATGCTTAGAAGTGTGTCAGTTCCATTAAATACCTAAAACTCACCTTGTCAATGAGCTGAAAATCATCTCCACTCCCTGGATATCCCTTTTCAATTTTTTTTTAATGTGAAGGCCTGAATTTTAACTGGTGGTCTGCTTATGTTTACAAATCACATAACACAACAAATGAAGCTGGATTCCATGGATATTGATGTGCCTTTCTGTTCTAGGCCAGACTTGTGTTGATATCAAAGACAACATTGTCGATGAAGGCTACTACTTCACTCCCAAAGGGAATGATCCCTGTTTGAGCTGCACGTGTCACAACGGAGAACCCGAGATGTGTGTGGCTGCCCTGTGTGAGCGGCCCCAGGGCTGTCAGCAGTATCGCAAGGACCCCAAGGAGTGCTGCAAATTCACCTGTTTAGACCCAGGTAAGACTCTGTTGCTACAGTTTTGTCAGTAAAAATCAGTTGAGTGCTCAACTTGGGTGTCTTTGGGTATAGCTTTGTTTGAAACAGCACATCCTTGGCAGTGCCTCTGCCTCTGTACATTGCTGGGTACAACCACCCCATGGGGAAGGGTCTCAAATCATGGGAAACACTTCAGGCTGTGGCTGGTAAAAATGAATTATTCCTGATGCTACTTAGAAAGGAGAAGCAGTAGTTTATTTTCAGTTTGGAGAGGGACAATCCTGTGGGTTTTTAGTAGAGCATCTGGTACATTTCCTTTGTTATGTTTAGTTGTCATGAAAACAAAACACTTTTCTTTTGAGCACTAATTAAGCATCTTTTTCTGGTCGTGAGCATATTTATGTGTGTGGAAGTTTTCATGCAGGGATCATGTGGGAAGCAGAGTTTTTAAATTATACAGAGTTTCAATAATAATCCAGACCTACAGCCTTGGTTATTGGATTTGGCATATCAGTGCAGGTTTTTGTTTTGGATCAATAAAGTCAATAAAGCTGACTTTGAACTGTTTGTCAGTGACTGGTTTGGGGTGCAGATTTTGGGGAGGTTTTCTGTACAGAAAAGAAATTGTTTGGAGTTTACTGTGAGAGTGGTCAGATACTGGAGCAGATTGTGGAATCGCCTTCTGTGCGGATATTCAGTGCCTGATTGGACTCTGCACAGCCTGCTCTAGCTGATGCTGCTTGAACAGGGGTTGGACTAGATGATCTCAGGATGTTCCCTTTAACCTCAATTATTCTGTGATAGTGTTTTTTTTGGTATTTTAAAAGAACCTAATCTTATCTGAGTGCATTAAGAAGCTATTGTTCTGAACTCTTGTGGAAAACATAGAAGGTCAACTCTTCCATCAGAGGCTTCTATTTCAATCTGTTACAAATAAAGGGGTGCTTACTGGCTTCTAAATTTGCAGTCTTATTGGTCTTAACTAGAGAAATTAATCATTAAAGGCCACTGGCTCTCCTCGTGTCACATTTGTTCTGAGGGTTAAGCTTAACAGATGTTTGCAGCTAGTGTGGCAGGTCTGTCAGTGAAAGAGTGGGGAAAAGGAGTCTTCCTCCCACTCTTATCAGCTGAGTTACGACTTAGGCTTCACTTTTTTTATCTGCAGGAACAGTGTCAGCAAAGCATCATCCAGCAGACAGGATAAGATGACCTGGGATAACCTCGTGTCATGTTCTTTAATCCTTGCTTATTGCTGTGGGTCTTAACTATTTCACGAATACTGATTTGAAGAGTTATTTTACCACATCCTTTCTCATCCTTAAGCTCTTCTTCTGTATTGATGCTAAATGAGACTGTTTCATTATACTCTTGCTTGAAGTGTTCTGGTGGATTTTTTAGTAACTTAGTTTTTTAGAGAGGAATTATCAAGCAGTCATCCAACTTCTTTTATCATGAAGTTACTTCAGCTAGTAATAAACACTGAAAATTTTAAATTAAACATTTCAGTTTTCCTTCTGGGTAGTTATAAATGACTATTCCAGATGACAAAAATTAATGAATTACTTTCTTTAATCAGCATGTATTTATCTTTGTTCAATTCTTTCATGTATCTTCCTTAAGCTCTGTTGCAAAGGAAAGAAAACAGTTTACTAATGAACAGTAAGTAAATTAATCACACAAAGAGAGACCGGGGGGAAATAAATCCTGCAGCTGGGTTGGCAGGTAATCAGCTCTTGCAGTGTGAGTGGGTGAGCAATGATTACAAGTGGTAACAAATATTACTCAAGGACTTGGTAGAAGGGGGATTTTTCAGTGGTAGGAGTAAGCTGAGCAATCACAGCTATACTCACTTAAAAGATGCTTCTCATTTAGCCAAAGATAAATAGCAGAGGAATATTTTGAAACCAAGGTAGTCTGTCTATTGCTGCTCCATGTTGTGGTAGAAAATAATTTTTCTCTTGTGGCTCTTGTTTAGACAGACCTGCAAGTGCGAAAAGGTAGTAGAAGAAATAAAATACTTGGAAAGAACCAGTGTGCTGAAGCTTTTCTAGTGACTGGACTGGTGCAGTTATAGGCCACTACTATACTGAGGGTAAAAACAAGTTCTCTGAAATAATTAATTTGTATTTATGTGGGCTTCAGGTGTCTTTGGTGGTCTCAATCCCACCCTGGAGTCTGTGCCCACTTCCTGCTACACATTCTTGTACCTGCACTGTACTGTCATGTGGTTCTTTCTCAGAGAAAAGTGCTGCCCTATCTCCACCTGGCTCCCCTTCTCCAGGCAAATCTTGTTCTTTCTCATGGCATGTTAATACCAATAGTCCTTGGTTATTAACAACAATTCTCCTCTGTTATTACTAACAGTCCTTGACTGGCTCCACAGCCACCTGGTTGTTGGTGTTTGAGACATACACATGAGCTCCTTATCTGGGAATTGAGAGATCAAGAGGATCCCACTTTAGACTCCTGTTTATGGGGTCACAAGAGAATGGGCTCTAGTTGTAGTAATTTTCCATCCTGCCTACAGTTTGAGTCAGTAGCTTTCTTTGAGTGTGCAATAACAAAAATACCACTCTGAGTGGATTGTTATTCAGGCAAGAAAAATAAGTTTCCAAGGCTGCTCATTAAAAAAGAGGTGTTCTTTAGATAGCTGTTAGTTCCTGGGAACAGACAGTGTTTCTGATAAGCTCAAGAGAGCTTAGTCCAAGTGCAGCTCATCAAGGCTGAGGTCTAACAGGCATTTCTCAGATCATTGTGCAGCCTGCAGAGGGGGGATGCACCACCAGAATCCATCCCATGACTGAAGTCAGCTTCTCTGGGCCTCTCCACCTATGTGTATATTTTACTAAAGGCACTGTGGTGTTACTGACAGGCTTGAATGTTCTGCAGTGATCATGGAGCTGGCATGGCCATAAGATGGAGGGGGAGCAGGGGCAGGTCTGTGGTGTTCAGGAGGCTGTGCTGGTTGGGAGGTGTGTGACTGCATCAGTTGAAGCTCTGTCAGCAGTAGTTGCTAAAGAGTTTGACAGCACCCAGGCTCTTGTGCTGCACAGCCGGATCCGAGAGGGTGTAATGTTCGAGCTTTATGCCAGTGCACTATTAAATGAGTTTCTTCTTGCCTAGAAGGCGTTACATAATAAATGCCAGCCTGTTAGCCATGTACTGGAACGATAGAAATTGGGCGGATTTTTCTGTTACTAGCATGTGTAGCAAACTAATACTTAAAATATTTGTGAGGCTTTTAGCCTTCTTTTGTAAGGAATCTTTGATAAAACTTCAGTTGCTGTTAGTGAGAGGAGAAGTATGGAGGGAGCTCTTGCAACTCAAGTGGGTGTGAGAAAGGAGAGGTGGCCAGGATCTGGCTGGTTCCTCTGGGAAGTGGCCCTGCAGTGACTGAGAAGAGGAGCCATCCCTGCTAGCGTTTGTGTCCTGCAGCAGCAGGTGACCACGTTGTGAGGCCACCTCATCTGTTTCTTACCCACCCCTAAGCTGGGTGTGTTTCTCATTCAGAACTCTATAATGGGAAGTTAGTGCAAAGAACACAGTACATCATCTTTAGGTCATTTTACTTTGTGTAGAGTACCTCTGTGTGTGTGCTGCTTAGGCATAACCGAGTGGGATTAGTTGAATTAGTGAAATTAATGCCTCTTGTGCCTGGTGCTGGGAGTACAGTGGTAATTTGTTCACAACAGCCTTCCCAGTGTGGATCTGGTTAGCAATGGGATAGAGCTCTCCAAGTTCTGAGCTCCTGGGTCTGTTTCTTGTTCTGCCACTTGCTTTTGGTATGACTCTAGGAAAAGGTTTAATTCCCATTCACCTTAATCCCTTCAGTTCCTGAGTGATGATTACAATGCTCCTATCACTTAGTGGTGCTAACCAGTGTACTGGTGACATGTGGAATTTAGATAGCCACATCTGGGTGACAATGACAATGTTCAGAGATTTTTTTAGTGGAAGTGGAAGGGTTAGGATGTTCAGAAGTTATGTAGCGTATAGATATGCTAGTTCTCAAGCCTTTTCCTCTTTAGTATAATATGATCAGCCATGCAAGGGAAACAAGTGGATGTGCAAAATGCCATTAACCTTTCTTTTTTCCAATTTTTGGAGGCCCGAAGCCTTTAATGTTTTGCCCCTTTTCCTGAGGAGGATATTCTTAGAAACTTTCAGATCTTCTTGCAGTAAAAAGATAAATCATCTGATGATTCATGATCTTCTTATATATTTGAAATATGGAGAAGTGTTAAACCAGGCTAATGAATCTCCACTCTATGTTTATCTGTCCGTTACTGACAGAAGAACATCAAGAAAAATGAATCTTGAACAAAAATAACAGGCTGTTTTTATATGTTTTATGTAACAGATGGCAACAGCCTGTTTGACTCGATGGCCGGTGGAATGCGCCTGATCGTGAGCTGCATCTCCTCCTTCCTCATCCTCTCCCTGCTGCTCTTCATGGTCCACCGGCTGCGCCAGAGGCGGAGAGAGCGCATCGAGTCTTTGATTGGAGCTAACTGTGAGTAGCAGCTCTCACCTCGTGCTGGACATTGACACTTTGGTGCATGTAAAGGAGAGAAATGTCATCGTCTTGCTTGACTGTGCCTGTGTCTTGGTGGGTTCTTCAAACTTGAACTTTTGTAGTGTATAATGGAAAAATATTTTTGTTTGTTCGTGCTCCAAATCTGAAATATCTTCTGTGTGAACAATAGTCCGTAGTTTGAAGAGGTTATAGTCAAATTTAGATGTGATGCAGGACAAACAGACTGGGAGCAGGTGGGCCTGGGTATTGTGTAATTGCAGCAAGTTCACTTGGATGGGTTGTGTAGACTTTTCTAGGTCTTCAGGAGACATGAGTTCCTGGCGTGTGAAAAGTGGAAAAAAGTGTTGAAATCTGACTTAAACAGAAGAAGACAGCACGAGATAAAGTCACTTACTCCTTCTCCTTCTCTTGAAATAGTGCACCATTTCAACTTGGGCCGCAGGATGCCTGGTTTTGATTACGGTCCCGATGGTTTTGGAACTGGCCTTACTCCACTGCATCTTTCAGACGATGGGGAAGGTGGAGCTTTTCATTTTCACGATCCGCCTCCACCCTATACTGCTTACAAGTACCCAGATATTCAACATCCTGATGACCCACCTCCTCCTTATGAGGCTTCTGTCAATCCAGACAGCATCCTTTGTTCCACTCCAGGTACGCAGGCGATAATTTCTCTTTTCTCCCACTTTGTCATTTTGGCTAGAGGATGGATTTTTTCTTTTTAAGCTATTATCATGTGTTTTAGCGATCGTGATGGGAAAAGGCATTTTACAAAAAAAAATCTGCAATTTCTGTGATGGAGAAGTCTTTTGTTAAACTGTATCGTTAAGCTTGGTTTTTCTTGAAGGTTTTTTGAATCACCATTAGCAGTGGAATCCAAGCTGTAAGCAGCTTACCTCTTAAACTTTACCTATTTTTGAGCCTAACCTTGGATGGATTAGCTGGTTACCTTTTTTCTACCATGCTGATACCATTTTTGGCCTTTTGAAGATAGGTCGATAGAGCTTGGTATTAAGAAGTAGAACAAATGTCAAGTACAAGAGATTTTGGATAAAATGTTTCCAGCCTCTTCTGTGTTCCCTGCTTCCCCCACCCACACCCCCCAAAAATTGACCAAACATACCACTTTCTAATGATTCACCCACTGCTCTTCAGTTTTGCAGCTGTGGATATTCACATACTGTAGCAATCATTCCAGTTTGGGATTTTATAGCAGCATATTTCACAAGATAAGCAAGCCTGATTAGTGCAAGCATCTTATTTATATGTCAAAGTTTTATTTTTGTTACACAATTTTCCTCTTTTGCAGTCGCATCTTGTTGTGCATTAGCTCAAATCTAGGAAAAACTCAGAGCTCCCAGAAATACGGATGATAAATCTGTTGGAAACGTGAAATGATAAACTTCACGTTCTGATTCTGCTTGGTTTTTGTCCTTTGCAGATGGAGTTCTTTCTCAGGCTGTGCAAAGCAGTCCTCCATCACTAGGAAACTGTGATGTATCCCCACAGCTGACAGAGGGATCGCTTCCTCCCTCAGTTGGTCCTTCTCCAGTGGAGCTGGAAGACTCTGCTGACAGCAGCACCTTTCTTGTCCCTCCTGACACACCCATAAATGAAAACACCCCAGCAGAAACTTTGACAGGCAGCCGCCACAGCCACTGTTCCCTCAACACCATTGTATAAAGGAGTGAAACGCCCAGCACTGCTCAGAGTTTTAGCAACTGTTTGCACAGACAAACACTAATCCCTGGCTTGAACTTCAGAAGGAATCTCCACTTTGTTTTTCAAACACTGCTTTTATGTTCTAGATTAGGATCATGCCTCTCGTTTTTTGGCTGTCGTTATTCATTCACTAATCAATTTGTCCTGTAAATATGGATTGTACAACTGCTCTTTTTTCCATTGACTATGGAAAGGAGAGCAGAGAATTCCTTTGACTTCTGAGGAGGTGAGAAGTATGGGTAGTTTGGGTTGGTTTTTTTCCTTAACCTGAGAGGAATCAAAATCTACATCAGAAAAAAAAGCTGCTTGGATTTGGCTGGATACCACTGGACCCAGGAAACAGACAATGGAAAAGAAGGGTGGGGGCAATCACTGTTCAAGCAAAGAAGATGGAGCTGCAGGGGAGGGGGCTGGGGGCCTGTTTTATGGAGTGGGACACATGCCATCAGGAGTTATACTGTGTAAAACACTTGGGGTTTGATATGCCTTGATCAGAACACCAGAGGAACTGGAGCAGGAATGGTCTACACAATATGTGACAAGTGGGCACTGAGAAAACCAGGATTTGCAATTACATTTATTTGTTGTTGGTAGCTGCAGAACGTCTTGTTGTTGGATAAACTTCTGTCCCATGAAGAAAGCTGGGTCTGTGTGATGTCCCTTTGGTAGAACCCTCACGTGTGTTAGGAAGTACTTTAGGAAAGAGATGGAGAGCAATTAATTTTGATGCACCCTGAGTTCACTGTATGAAGCCCCTGTTTGTTCTAATTCCATAAGGAAGAATGAGATTCTTTCTGGTTTAACTTTTTTACAGCGAACGGTTGCACAAAACTGGCCTGGATACAAGACCACTGTTCCTGCTTTTCTTATTGCATGCTATATTTAGCATGTGTGTTCCTTCCCCTTTATTTCACTTCTTTACAGTTATACAAATACCACTTTAAAATGGTGATCAACATGTACTATAGGTGATGTTTAATTCTAATTGGATACTGTTCCTTATCTCAGTCCTATAAATAGCCACCCCTGTTCTAGAGATGTCCCTTGTGCCCCCCAAGCCATTTATCCAGGTCCCACGAGGGGTTATAATGAGGTTAGTGTACTTAAATCAATAAAGCAGTTTGCTTCAGTCTGATATGTCAACTTAAATTTCCCCCTCGTATTGAACTCTTTAAGCTAAGTTAATTTACAGATGGCAAAGATTCATTCAGTCCCTCACGATACCCAAAGTCAAGCACTGTTGGTTTTGATAATGAGTACAAAATAATCTTTACAGGCAATTTTAAATTTAAGTTTGGATTTCAGTGTACAAATAATTTACCCTTTTCTCCCATCCTCCCATTGCCTCTGCTTCTCCTTGACTTACTGTAACGGTCAGCAAATGAGATGAATTTTAAGGAATTTGTAAAGAATGCCTCTTGTGAGTGGTCTCCTGTTACCTTATGAAGGGTACAAGCCTAGAGGGACAGGAAGAAAGCACTGCATAGGGGTGTGTATGTGATCTATTTTTCTAGTAACGATGAGAAATCATACTTGTATGACAAATCCTAACCCACTGTTGTAGTCTCCCAGTGCAGCTGACTCTTTCCCCATGGAATGTGCTGCTACTTTCTATTCCCTGTCTTGCCTATAGGCTTAATACTGTATTTGGGGATTGGTCTTGACAGTTCAACTCGTTTTGCACAGAAAACTGTGAGTTTCGCTCTCGAGGTCGTGTCTGGTGTCTCGACATGCAGGCACTTGCAAGCAGCCCTGACTCCATCGGCGAGCGTGAATCACAGTTCTGGGGAGCGCTGCTGGCACACGAGTGGGAGGAAGCACTGGTAGGAAGCCTCTCTGCCTGGAGCTGTTCCACCACCCCATCCTGCTCTCTGCTGTGCCTGGCTCCAGCAGCAGTGGTATGAAACGAGAGGAGCAGTTCTCCACCCTGTGGGATCTCTGACCGAGTCCTCCTCCGAGTTCCAAGTCCTGGTCTAATGAAGTGGATGGATAGCAGTAGTCAGAACCATGCATACAAATTATTGAGCATTTCTGAAGTATGAAAATAAAGCGGGTTTTGTGCATTTTTGAGCACATTCATACGTTTTATACATTGTATGTACTGATTTTTCTTTAGTTTTATAGGTACGAATGCGTGTGTGCGTGCGTGTGTTTCTGGGTGATGATATATATATATACACACACATATATATATATCTCTCTATACATACTGTAGACAGTAACCTTTGTGCTGCGTCCAGCTAGGTGAAGCTAAGCACTGAGATAGAAATTAGGCTCTAGGGTTAATACTTCTCTCGAGCTGGCTACACTCTCTTGTAGGACAGGCTGTGATAGTGTACACTTAAATAGGATGCAAAAGTCTATGCTACTACAATCTGTTCCTGAAAAATACTTTGTTAGCAGTGCAAAACAGAAAATTTCCAATTTCTTTTGAAGCCAGATGGAGTATTTGTTCTTTGTAGTATCCTAGCGCAATAACAAAAGGCCTTTTGGCTTGGTTCAGTCTCTGAAGCTGTATTTTGTGGCTGAGGTGAACAGATACCTTACCTCACACTTCTCCTAACACTGCGGGAATCTGTTCAATATTTTTGTATTTTACTTTTGGTTCTGTGGTGAATTTTATTTGCAAATAAGCTCTGTTACAACTGGCAACTTCTTTATGGCTCCTGGTTGTAGCTATTCCAAATGGAGACTTCTTTATAGAAGCCTCAGTGTGATATTTTCCCCATTGCTTCTGAGCCTTTCTCACTTATATATTGGCAGGAGGCTGCTATTTTCTGTTTCCCCCTATCCTTCTTCATCTTAAATGTAAACAAGGGAAATTCTGTCTTGAATGGAGCAGCTCACTAAGTACAGTTAATTTTCCTCTTGGTGAGCTTCTAATTTGGCAATAAAATTGTCATTTCCCCCCC